>JBAMMX010000003.1:2143923-2588173 GCA_037126225.1 Dillenia turbinata | reverse complement strand
TTCAAACGCATCTCGGCCTATTAGAAAATAAAAAATTTGTCCGTTAGATACAAAATAAATAGCGATAATTTTAAAAATAATATTTCATAACTAACTATATGATAAAGCCATCATTCTACGGCTCTTGGAATCGAAAGAAAATGAATTTATGAGTTGTATTACAAAGGTATCAAACATATGTATACTATAAATGTAATTAAGATTTTTAGTCAGCCTTGCGGTAAGGTTGTGGGTTGATGTGGTATCTTATGCATGATACCACATTAGACTAATTTCAGTATCAGACACATTGAGCTCATTATTTAATCATACAAACGACATCATGGATTAAAATTAACAAGGGAGAATAGAAGAGAGAACATTGTTTGTATTGTAAATAGTATTTTTATAATGTTAATGGGGTCATTAGAAGACAATGTCTTTAAGTCTCCCTATAAGAAACACAAAATGGGTTAATTTCCATGAAAATGGGACAAGCTCATATGAGCGACAAGGAATGTACATTTTATTGCTGCGGATTAATTTTAAGTACATTTACACTGTTTTTCTTTAATGCTTTGTGGGTTCTCTGCTGATAAGGCATCGCACCACAAATTCTTAGTCTTAAAATGTTTGTAACATATGATATGTATGGAATTCCGTCCCATAAATCTTATGGCCGATTATCCTCTTGAGTGGAGAGTCCAGAAGAGGCTTTAGCAATAATTGCTGCTGTGGTTGTTGATGGGCATGGCATTGGCAATTCTTTTCCTTTCGCCACACCCCTTAGCCAACTCAACATCAAAACTTTTGGGGGTCCACTGGTCCTTTAATTTAGGATGAATTGAATCGGATATAATAATAGTACATATTTGGCATCTTTTGGGTGTATGTCTTGGCATTTTCATTTGAGCTTTTTCATTCCTCAGAGACTTTAAGAAGTAAATTGCTAAATTGGTTGGAAGGGCACTATAGTCCATGGCAATCCTCCATGGGAGAAGATTTTTTTTTTTTTTGGTTTTTTTTGGGGGGGGGGGGGAGTAGGGAGGGCACCCTGGCTTGAGTCATCACTCTTTTCACCCCACTGCAAAAACAATACTGCATTTGATTTCACGCCATCACATCATCCTTACTTTTTTCCTGCACTGCTAGTTATTTGAATTTTCATGCCACAATTTTGGTTATTCTCCTGAAAATATCGTCTGATTTCCTCAAATGTGGGGATAAGCACCACTCAATTTTTTTTTTCTTCTATTTAAAATTGTTTAGGTTTCTTTTCTTCCAAATAAATTAAATAAGTAGTTTTATGTAATTGATTTTTTTGTACAAAGATTTATATATGATTCTGCATATTTGATAGATTTATTAAATGTTGAAGGGTAAGAGATTGCTATTCTCTTAATTTTGTGGGATAGATTATTCGCTTTCTTTGATATGTTCTTCCAATCGTGGTCCTTTTCATATACGGGTTCAATAATGAAATATAATATAACGTCCACTTCATTGGAGTATTAAGTCAAAATAGTTTAACCCTTTTTGGTTTTTCTCAATATGTTTCTAATTCCAGCTAAACTTTCCCAAAGTAAGGTTTTTGATTTCACACCCACACACTCTTGACAAACAACAATACAAGAAAAATCTAAAAGCAGTCGAGAAGAGATATGGTGCCAAGCCAACACTGAAATTGACCAAAAAAAACATGGACAAACAAACAAAGGAACAAGATTAAGTGGTGGATGTCAAAACTCATAATGTTGCCATTGACAATTAACATACCCTTCAAAATGATTGTACAAAAAAGCCTGCCCAAAAGGCACTCGTTTGGTGAGCAAGAGGACCAAGGAAAGACTAATAGTAATAGATCCTATGTATACACATATTTAATGTCAACGTATAATCCGCTTCAATGAGATGCGATATTATATCTTTAACTAACTCGAATTCAAAACTTAAAAATGAAAAATACTATATTGAAAGAGTTGTCATTTGATAGGACCCTTACAAAATACTTAAATTAGATTAGTAGGGATTCGGATACCTTAACTTAATGTTAACTATAATATTTTTAAATGAAATAAGAAATGGGGTATGCAATCAGAGCATGGGTAGGGGGGCCAGGTGCGACATATGAATTTATGTCTCAGGCTCCAAATCTTTGTATACAACGGGATGCAATATATATCTATATCGACTTTGGATTTATGACATTTTTTGATATATCAAACAAACAAAAACCCTAAGAAGACAAACCCCATTCGGGAAAGAATTTCTTAGAAAACGGAAAGAGGGACAAATGACAAAGCTATTTCCTTTTCAATATTAATTGTCAAAATAAAGGAAAAATAATAGTAAAAAGGTAAAGGAGCTCTGGTCAGGAGATCACTTTATGCATCATTCCATCCACCGCATATCATGTAAACATTTCAATCCCAACTATAAATTTATATTCGAAGAAAAGAATATAATATAAAGAGTGCAGAAATTATAACTATTAGATTATCATATAATATTTTGGGAAATTTCAAAAACATTTTTCAAACTTTTAATAATATTTAAGATTTTCACTAAATTTTTAATGACATTTACCTTAAAAAACTCTTAAATTTACAATATTAAATAGTTTTTTCTAAAATTTTGAGAATTGCATCGCTCCTACCTTTCTCTCTCTCTCTCTCAATGCAATTTATCTTGATTGAATGAATTTGTTTTATTTTAAAATTAACACATCATAATATTTTATTATTAAAATATTTAATTGATTATTTTAGGTCAAAATCAAAACTAAAGTAATCCCAAAAAAAATTGTAATTTTCTTAAAATTTATAATGTTAACGAATAACCGATTTAGTAGATTAACATATTAAATCATTTAATTAAATCTTAATTTTAAAATTTAATAACAAAAAGAAGTATTTTTTTAAAATTAATTCTGATAATTTCTTAATCATATTTTTTTTAAAAAAAAAAAAAGGTTGGGATCGGTGATTGTATGAATGGGACCCGTGAAGTGCAACCGAAAGGTGGGGACCACAAGGGAGGGGTGAATAAGGTAGGGCCTCAAGCACGGGGGTTCTAGTCTCGTGACTCCCGCGGCGGGTCTAATGGCCCACATAAAAGCCCAACAACAACACCGACACGAGCATCAATCAGTCTCTCTCAATCATATTCTCTCTTCACCTCTTTTAATTGAACCCTAACGCTTCAATAAATGCTTAGTTACCACCCATAACATCACTTCCTGTGTACAAGTAATCAAGGGGAGATCAACCCAAAAAAAAAAAAGTAATTAAGGGGAGCTACAAAACAAGAATTATGTCTCTTCATTTCTTTTCTTTTTTCTTTCTTTTTACCGAATTCGAACTCTTCTTGTAAAAAAATAAAATAAAATAAAAATAGAAATGCGAACTTCGATTAAATGGTAAACAAAATGCCACGTGTATGTGATTTCCACTTGTGGTTGAGACCTCTAGGGGTTCCCATTTCCCATACTAAAAACATATTCCGTACCATGGATTATGGTAAACAGCCGTATTATTCACCAAAATTCCAAATTCTCCAGGCATTTGCACGTGCGACGGTACAGCCTGTCTAGCTGTAGCACGGTGATTGAACATGCGAATAATACAGCTACACTCACTGCAATCACATGAAAGCATCACCTAGACCAGACCACATGAGAGTGCTGCCAAGAGCCGAGAGAATGTGAGAGGTGTTAATAAAAGTTAAAAGATTGGGTCCCACGTTAATTCCTTCTTTTGGCTTCTCACAGTTCCACACGTCTTCACTTTTGACACTTGTGGACCCGCATCCATCTAACCCTGGGACAACGAGGATGACGTGTACATTCATCCCTTTGCAATTTCATCGCCGCTAACGCCATGATAAAATTACTGAGATACCATTATTTTTTTCTAATACAAAATTTAAATTTTAATTTATTTTAAATATACATACAAAATAGAAATATATAGAGATCTCTATAGGAAGAGAATTAATGAATTACATACTTTATAACCTTAAAGTTCTAGTATTTGGTCGCGACCATAACTTTAAAATTTTAAATTAACAAAATAATATTCACAAAGAGTGACAATATGGGTGATCTTTTACAATCTTTACCAATACGTCTTTGAGTACCATGTCGCCAATCGAGATGAATCTCCATGGGACACCTTCGGGGTTGATCTCTGGCTTGGCAAATCTTGCAACTTGGGAACAATTATGCGAGAAATGTATCATGATTTTGTGAACTTGTATTGATCTAAAGAAAGAAAACAGTGAATTGAAAAGTTTCCAAGATTAGATCTCATCTCATAATGAATCGATTTGAGATTGAGACTTAGGTGTAGAAATTGATGTCGCTTTTCAACTATTTTAATCTTCTTCACATATCATATTAAATGAGGGTTTGTATTTATAATCAAATGAGATAACCCACTAGATTTGGCAAATCTTGGTTTAACAAAAAGAGAAGGGGGGGGGGGAGGGGGGATTCCCATGAAATTGGACTCTAGCTTTGCCAAGTGCACGTTTAAAGCCAATGGCAAAGTGTTGTCAACTTGCAGCGCAAAGTTAAGGCCAACATTGGTCAAGTTTCGCCATGGTCCTACCAGCTCTTATTCAGGCTATAATAATAATAATAATAATAATAATAATAATAATAATAATAATCTAACCTCGATCCTTTCTTTCAAACCAGACTATTTAATCAATTCACACGAGCACAGTTGATAAGTTAAGGATCTAAATTTTATATGGCACTCCATATTAATGAACAACAATCAAAATTTTTTAATATTAACTAATATTAAATTCATCAAAATATTTTTAAAATTAAGTAGAAAAAAGTTAAAATATGTTAAGATAGACTGACATCTAAAATTTAGTTTATTTAATTTTTACTTCATTTAATCATTTCAACATTATTCTTGAATAGGTTATGTAATTTATTCTCAAGTTTAGAGTAAATCCAAGTAATGTTGGGCTGAGTAACCCACTGTATGAACAAATTGGTGCAATTGAGGTTTACTTTTGACTAATACAAGAAAGTCCAGCGTTTTATTATTATTATTATTTGGTTACATGGACATCGTGAAACCGTAAAAATTATCTGTCTATAAAAATGTGAATACGAGAGTTTGAAAAAAATATTTGAGTAAGAATTATTTATCATTCAGATATTTCTACAAGAACAACGTTATATTGTTTTTGGTTCATAGAAAAAGAAGTTAATCAAACTCTTTTGAATTGAATGATTGGATACTCTAGTTTCTTAATTAGAAATCATGAATTTAAAATTTGAGAATGAAAAAAAAAGATTTAAAATAGTTAATCTCTTGATGGATCTCATAGTATTCAGATCGGATTAATTAAACATAACTCGAATATCGGTTAATGAAAATAAAAAAAGAAAGAAAAGAAAAAGAAGGTAAATCAGTTTGAAAATTAATGTTGAGCTATAATATAAGATCCAATCTCCATGTTGCTAAGTTGGGCTTAGCCCGACCCGGCCCGTCGCGACCAAGATGGATGTCTTTGTTCCCTCGAAAATGAAAGGAGGGAAGTGGGGATAATGACGGGGCAAACCGGACTAAGGACAAAGGATAACATAAACATAATATATACTAAAATGGATTAGGAAAACGAAAACGACCGCGTCTGGGCTTGTTTATTTCTTGTCCCCCTTGCAGCGCATTGGCAACATCGGACTCACCCGCAGCAAAAACCTAAAATGCTGTTGTGTAAAACAAAAGAAAAACAATTAACATTATATTTTATATATATATAACAAGTATCATTATTTAGAGATATAAATTTGATTATTTAAAATTTTACCATTTTAAAAAATAATTTTCTTGCGATAGCATACTTATTGAAATAAAAATAATTTTATATAAAAGTGTAATTATTTTATGCTTACCAATAATTAGAAAATGGTAAAATAATTTTTTTAAAAAAAATCAAATTTGGAGGGAAAAGAAAGACAAAAAGAAAACCAAAGGGCAAACTAAAAAAAAACAAAAAGAAACCAAAACAAGAAAAAGATAAAGGAAGGAAAGCGAAACGTGAGAGCAAGAGAGAGAAGAGGGGATGGCGTGATTTACTTTTGCTTTTTCTCCCCCCCTTTTTTTCTCTCTCTCTCTCGCAATAGGAATCTTTGAAAATTGAAAGTGCATAAAAATTTATTAATTTTAGTGAACGACAAAGTAAAAGAAAATCACCTAAGAAAGAAAAGTAATTAAAAGACGAGGAACCAAAATTATAAAGTCGGTGATCTGAGCGCTCCCCGTTTCTCCTGTTCAGACACAGAAAGAGAATCGATCTCCACCAAAGTTTTAATCAAGGGCAAAATCGTACTTATGGTACTCCTTTTCTGTTCTTTTTTTTTTTTTTCATAAAAAGCGGGTGGAGAGAGGGTGCGTGAGTTTTCCTTGGTGTGATTACTGGAGAGATTTTCTATTTCCATTTTGTTTTTGAGGAATTTACAAGGGCAAAATCGTCTTTTAAGTACATTTTTCCTCTTCCCATCGAGGTGTAATTCCTGGAGAGATTTTGATTTCCATTACCCTTTATTTTTGTTTTTCTCTCATTTGTTGGTTCTCTCTCTCTCTCTCTCTCTCTCTCTCTACCAGTTGGAAGCACAAAGCACAAAAACTTCTCTCCCTGTAAACTCACTCAGACTTCACTCTCTCTCTCTCTCTCTAAAACCACTCGGGAATGCCACTAACATGAGGAGAGGGAAGTTCAAACCCTAACCACCACCGGTGATGAATCCTCCGGCAACCGCCGACTCCCAACTGCCTCCTCCTCCCCCTCCGCCGCAGTTCCATCGTCCTACCACCACCTGTAACCGCCATCCCGATGAGAACTTCACCGGATTCTGCCCTTCCTGCCTCTGCGAACGCCTCGCCGTCCTAGAACACTCTTCCTCCTCCGCCACGGGCGGCCGCAAGTCCTTCTCTGGTAACTCCGCCGCTGCCGCTGCCATCAAGGCCATTTTCAAAAATAACAACAACAAGCCGTCCACGTCATCCTCATCTTCTTCCCTCTTTCCGGAGCTCCGGCGAACGAAGTCCTTCTCGGCGACGAAAGCTACCGAGGGTTTGTTTTCTGGCGTGTTCGAGCCACAGCGAAAGTCTTGCGACGTTAGGGTCCGGAGCACGCTCTGGTCTCTGTTTAATCTGGACGACGAGCGAAAAGCTTCGGCGAAAAAAGAAATAGAAGTCGTCGACGGGACTGCATCAACGAATGCAGTAAACGAACCAGTCTTCGAATTAAAAGAAGAGGAAGAAGAAACAGAGGACGAAATTAGGGTTTCTGATAACATCGAAGCACCAAATGTGGCTGTTGAAGAGAGAGAAATCATCGAGGAACGCGTTGAAGAAGAAGTAGAGGACTTGAAGACGATGAAAGACCACATCGATCTTGATTCACAAGTTAAAAAGCGAGATTTCAAAGAAATCGCCGGAAGCTTCTTCTCTGCAGCTTCTGTTTTCAGCAAGAAGTTGCAACAATGGCGCAGAAAGCAAAAAATGAAGAAAAGGGGTTCGGTTAACGGCTCTGGTTCGGCTACATTGCCTATCGAGAAGCCGATTGGCCGACAATACCGCGAAACCCAGTCGGAAATTGCAGACTATGGTTTTGGTCGGAGATCATGCGATACTGATCCTAGGTTTTCGTTGGATGCCGGTCGGATTTCATTTGATGATCCGAGGTATTCTTTCGACGAGCCTAGGGCATCCTGGGATGGGTATTTGATTGGGAAAACGAATTTTCCGAGAATGCCTCCGATGGTTTCAGTTATTGAGGATGCCCCTGTAGTTCCAGTTACTAGGTCTGATAATTTAATTCCTGTGGAGGATGAGACAATTCCTGGTGGGACAGCTCAGACTAGGGATTACTACTCGGATTCATCTTCCAGGAGGAGGAAAAGCTTTGAGGGGAAGTTCGAGAGGTCGAATTCCATCAGGAAAACAGCAGCTGCAGTGGTGGCAGAGATCCAAGAAATGAAGCCGGTTTCGAATGCGAATGCGAATGCGAATGCGAATGCGAATGCTAAGGTATCCCCTGCAACTATTGATTGCTTTCATGGAAGTAGTAAGTTGGTGGTAGGAGATGGTAGAGATTATAGGGATTTGAGAGGAGATTCGAACTCAAATTCGTTAAGGGATGATTGTTCGGAGACATTTGAAATGGGGTTTAGGGATGGCGAGAGAAAAGGAGGGCCTAAGAAGTCGAGGCGATGGAGTATGTCATGGAACATTTGGGGGTTTATACATAGAAGAAGTGGGAATAAGGAAGATGAGGATGACAGGTATAGTACTAGAGGAAATGGCGTTGAGAGATCCTATTCCGAATCTTGGCAAGGAGGGATTAACAGAAGAGTGTTTCGCAGCAATAGTAGTGTAAGCTCGAGGCATTCATTTAACATGGTGGGTGGTGGAGGATGGGGAAGTATGAGAAAAACTAGTGTGGAGGCCAACGGACATGGGAGAAAGAAGAGAGATGAGTTTGTGTTGGAGCGGAATCGGAGTGCTAGATACTCTCCTAACAACATTGATAATGGGCTGTTGAGATTTTACTTGACACCGATGAGAGGAAGCAGGAGAGGGGGAGGACCGGTGAAGGCTAAGCCGCACAATGCACATTCTATTGCAAGGAGTGTACTGCGATTGTACTGAGTTCTGGAGGTCCATAAGGCGTTCTTTCTGTTTCATGTTCAATTTGCCAACCAAAAAAAAAAAAAAGAGGAAAAATTATTGTGGAATCAAATCTTGCCTTTGTATTCTTGTTGTTGGTTAGATAAAAGCATCATCAAATTGTTGCCCTTTATTGTGAGCACTTTGAACCTTTTAGTTACTCAAAAAAAATAACATAAATTTTGGCATTTCCATTGTCTTGAAAAATCATGATATATTTTGGTTTTTTTTTTCCCCAGCTTATCCTCCTTATCTGAGATGTAATATTTGCTCCTTGCTAAAAGGCTTTTGTTTTGTTTAAATGAAAGATTTTGATAGTGAAGGTTGCTTTGCTTTGTTTCAAATGAGGACTCTAGTCACACTTACTTAGCAGCCCTAGCATTATGTGTGCCTTGGTGACCTCACTCCAAAATAACACACTTTGTTTAGGTATTCTAAACCTTAATGCTCATTTGACATGAATCTTATGCATTTGTTTTTCCTTTTAGTACATTTCTGCACAAACATGTTGGTTCATTGTGGGAGTTCTTTTGGTTGCAATCAATCAATCAATCAATCTATCAGCCTAATGTTCGTTTCCAAGATCAAAAGCTGATACGTATCAATTATGGAGATCCAGAGGTAAAGAAGCATCCTCTTTCCCACTTATTCAGTTGCACTGAGGTGATAACCCTACATTACATTTAATTTTTCTATTCTTCGGGACAATATGCAGTCAAAGTATGAGGGGAAGGCCAAATTCTTTTTGCCTTTCCCTGAAAGACATTAGTTAGTGGGACTGCTAGCTGCAAAAGGGTTCACCATTTTCATCAAGCGTAGTGAATTCATCGGCTTGCTGGACGTGGCTCTTTTATACAAGAACTCACACCCCGGCCCTGATTCTGTTTAGAGAGCCTGTGGTGGTTACGCATCAATGCAAGCAAGCTTTGCTTCCATCCAGCATTAAAGATCGCAAATGGGGACCATTTCTTATATGAAAGTCATCCTTGTTAAACCTTGTTTCCTGTATTCATCTGTGCAATCCTGTACTAGATACTGCTGCATGTGAAAACATTAGCATTGGCCTAGTGTTGGTGTCAAAAGGTGTAACTCAGGATTATTGTCTCACAAATCAATGTCATAATTAGTAAAAACTTTTTACGCATCACAATGTAGCCAAATTGTTTATCAATTGGTGATCTTGTGTTCTATTTTGCAACATTAGATTGCATCTCTTTGATGTGAGAAAAGTTCTAGTTTAAAATGTGTTGTTTCTAACCCTAGCAAATCCAACCAACTGATTTCTTTGTTTTATTTGGTGGGGTTGAAAGGGTCAATGGCAACATCCTCCTTTTGGCTGCCCAACATATTTGAAAGTATTCTCACTGTCTTTAGACTAAGATTATGCTGTATTCATGCACGATATTACTCGATCATGCTTTTCTTTTGTAATTTCATGGAGACTAATCTAGGGGTTGTTGTATACTGTGGAAATGTGGCAGTTTTTAATTGGCGATTCTTCTCCAGATCCTATTTTTCTTATGTGGACCGGCCCTTTTTCCCTTTCTCATTGGTTTTTTTATTTTTTTATTTATTTTATATTAAGGTTTGAATCCAACGTATTATAAGATAAGTAAAATGTATCATTTGAATCAAAACTCATTAACATTGGACGAGAATGAAACTAATGATATTCTTTTAATTATTTCTTAGAGATTATGATTTTTCTCTTTTCTCAATGCAGATTAAAGGCCTTATGATCAACAAATTTGCCTCAAAAGTCAAAAGTGAGCAAATAAAAAGCATCCCAACATGCGCCCTTCATTAGGAAATAAAAGAGAGAGAGAGAATGGAAAGAAAAAAAAAATGAAAAAGAGGCTCATACTTCAAAGCAATGTCAAGCTCCCCCACATACTATTAGTTGTATCTGAGGTGGTTTGTGAGCCCCTCTTCCTTTTTAGTTTTTTTCCCTCTTAATTTTTCTTTCTTTCCAAGTGATTAATAGGAGATTTTCGTCAACGGTCATATATTAAGGCCTGCACCAATGGGAAACTTTGTCCCGCCAATATTCTTCATGTCTAGCCACTTTCGATTTTCATCACCAAATTGTGAAAGATAGACCAATGTGGGACCGTGCATCAAATTCTTTATTAACTTTTAAAGGGAGAAATTTTTGATTCGATTTTTGATATTTACAGTGAAAAGTTAGTGGTTTCTGGTTAATGACAGTCAAAAAATGATAGCTATGGTGACCTTAATGAATTTGTAATATTCATGTCGAGGCTATATGAGAATTGAAGATGTATGAGCACAATTAAGTACAAAAAGAGCTGAGGCCTCTTTCATCCTAAGATGCCCCTGTCACAGATAATAATTGGAGTTGAGCTATTGCTCGCAGGGGGGGAAAAAAAGATGGATTCTCATGGAAAAGAGAACTTCCAAAGCTCATATCCTTGTGGCCCATCAAGTCTCAAGAAATATTTTCACTGTCCCTGCTCTTAACAAAAGCCTAATATCATGGTTCCAAGTGTGGTTCTCATTTTTTGTCATAATTAGGCATAATATGCGCGATGAGCTTTAGCCAACCAGTCTTTTTTGGAAAATCAAATCTTGAATGAGTTTGCTACCATGTAATCATAAAACATTGTCTAGGTGACTGATCAATGTACCAAGTATGCATATTTGAGAATTGACTAGGGATGAAGTATGTTTTCATGATGAGAACAAATAGTATTTCTTAACAGCATGGAACAGCTTAGCTAGATGAATTGATGCACGAAAGTTGTCTAATCAACCTTTTCATTTCTTTATTGTCAAATGCCGAAACAACTGGAGATTCTAATTGTCTAGGAGGACAACCCCTTCTGTCATGAGGCATCAAGAGTCCTTTTCCGCATATTTGCTTTCCTCTATCCAGTTTTATGCACAGTTCATGAATGATTAGCCCACGTTAATGACCCCGTAAAACATGGCAAAGGCAAGAGCCCTTTTTCAAGGGATGAAAATTTCAATGCCCTTGTCCCTAACCACGGCCTTATGGGGATGGAAATCCAAAATAGTGTCACATATCAAGCCTCGAGACATAGAAAGCAGTGTTTGATTGAGTGCGCAAAAAATGGACCCATGCAGTACAAGAGAAACAAAGAATCATAGAGCACAACCAAGAAAAAGTTCGGTTCTCTAAGCACAGAAAACGTCATTACCCTATGCAACATCTTAGCCAAGTTAGTTTCAAGGAGAGCTTACCTCAATACATCCATTGGCCGAACTCATTCCTAATTTTTTCTTGACAAAGTAGCTAGCACCTGTAGAGACAAGGCAGCTGGTCCTTTAGAAAGGCCGCCTTAACCTGCCCGAGAAATAGATCACTTTGGAAATCCAACGTAGTATTATTAATTACCATTTCTTTCATGACGTAGGCAATCAACTATGCTTTCTGATAAAGGACAGCAGATGTTTTAGGTTCAACAATCTGATAATAAGTAACTGTATGCACGCCTACATATCTGAATTCTAAATAAAAATTATTAGGTGACGCCGGAAAAAAGAAACAATAAACAAGATGATTACTTATTTGGACTAGAGAAAATTTTATTTATTGGTGCTAAAAAATGGGAAACAGGACTGAACTTATGGATCAGTCAGGAAACATTATACAATCAAAAGGGTAAGGACATGATAAATCAAAAAAAAAAATTTCTTTATAAGCCCAGGAAATGGCGACTAGGTTCTGCAAAACTAGGGTACAACAACAAAGGAGGGGCTTTTTGATATCAGATCCCTGAGATGAATCCTTAACACATCATTTTTTATTTGTTATACAAAAATTTAAACCTGAAATCATTAGGTTCTGGAATCATAGGTTAAGAAAAGAAATTGTTACCACTAAACTAAGCTGTACCCCCGGGGACATCATTAAATCAAATAGGCTGGAGCAAACATCGAGTTCTTGAATTTCTTGAACTGCACAAGCTGATTCATTAACCTTTGGCAACAGGAATAATAACCTTCGGCAGATAATTGTTCATGAAGTTGAACAACCTGATTGATCTTCTAGGTGTTTGGATATTAACGGGGTCCAACTCCTCGTCCCAACTTAAAGAGTTTAAACCAAATCATCAAAATCCTGTATGCGTTTGTTTTCAGGAGCGAGATTTTCGGAGCTCAAAGGGTATCATACATTAGCTGATTCAGAATCAAATGCAGCCGAAAATTGCTCACCAGGCTGAGATAGGTCCATTTCTATCTCATTATCCCGGCAGGAGACATTGGTATATTCCTGCTTGGCCTCACAGTTGAGTTGTTCTCTCACTAAAATTATAAAATGGTATTTAAATTCAATAACCTCTTTCCCCTAATAGGTTGACCTTTTGAGTTGAGTTCTCTATTGAATTTGAGTCCATCAAGTGGGTCCATAACAAATTGATATAAAAATCAGACTATAATAGAAAAGAGTTACCTAGAAGAGAGCTATCTAGTACCTTAATAAGGCTAGAGTGAGGTCATTTAAAGAGAAAATGGCTACCTGCTATCAGAGTGCGAGTCGTCCAAAGGAAAAAAAGACTATCTGGTATAGAGTGAGAGCAGTCCAAAATAAAAAAAAAATACCTAATATCAGAGTAAGAGCTGTTCAAAGAGAAAAAAAGTTATCTGATGTCAGGATGAGAGTCATCCAAAGGAAAAGGGCTACCTGGTGAGAGCCGTTCAAAGAGAAAAAAAATTATTATTTGATGCCAGAGAGTCATCTAAAAAAAGAAAAAGGGTTATATAGTGTCGTAAAGAGTTCAGAATGAGAGCCGTCTATGGACGTCCGTCTTCTCAAGGGATGAGTAATATCATGAATTCTACATTAATTTTCAATAAAATCATAAAATAATATTTAAATTCAATAGTCTCTCTCACTCAATAAATAAATCTTTTAAATTAAATTTTTTATTAGATTTGAATCCATCAAGTGGATTCATAACATCCCAACCGGGATAAAAGAACAGGCAGGCCCAATTCCACCGCATCAGTACAGGAGTATTTGTTTAGGGTTTACTTGGTAATTGCACTGGTCTAGCCCTATATAAACTCTTATTCTTCAGATTTCAGACTTTGATATTTTTAATAGGGACATTGTTTTTTCTACTGTGGGTGGATTCCCTGCTTGCAGAGTTTACGATTTGAATTAAACAAACTTGCAGATCTTTAGGGTTTGGGCCTATCAAACTCCACTACCACAGTTTCACTGGGTCACTAATAAGAAAAACCAAATTGGAGAAAATAGAACAAGAAAACTGAAAATTTCTAACAAAAGGAAGATATCGTGATAAAGCAATTGTCAAGCCCCTCTTCACCATTTCTGAAGGTGCTCCTTTGATAGCTCATTCAACTAGAGACCGTGACGAAGCAACTCAACTCAACTCAACAAAGGTTTGGTCCCAGAGGCCACCTTGTATAAATCTGTTATCCCAAATCATCTCTGTTAAAAGTCATGCAACAGGCTAACTTTTTTATACTACTGCTCTTCGAGTTCTCTTAAATCTTCATTTTGTTCATGGAATACCTTGAACTCAAAATCCCATCACTTCTTTTTGGAATTGACAAATCTTGCGAACTGAAGAAAATATAATGATTGATCTAAGCCTCCAACACTAAAATCCTATAAACTTAAAAGAAATCTTCCTAGCTTTGAAAAAAATAAAAAAAACAAAAAAAATCCCGGAAATAAGTCAAAATTATACAAGTTAATAGGTAGAGTTCAATTTTGTAGGATAGAAAAATGTCAAGAAAGATTTTAATTTGACACGTGGGGTTAAAGGACGAACTAATAACAAGTTAAAAAATCTATATATTTTTTATGTAAACTTTGTTTTATTTTTGAAGGAATTGCAGTGTAGGGTAAATTTACCCTTCCTTGATCATCAAAAGCCCTATGGATAAAGTATATCTCTTAAAGTTTGGGAGGCCATGGCCCTATTGGACCGCCTCAGCTGGTTGATACCATGCGTAATAAGTATTATTGTTTTGTTAATTTAAGTGAAACTGTTATCTTTTTCAGGTGGTCACTCTCCTTCAATTCAGAAACCCTAGCCACCGCCTACCGCATCTAAATCCCACCTCCTCACTCTTGTCTTCTATCCTCTCCCTCTCCTCTTGCATCTCTCTCCCACTTACCCCGAATCTAAATCCCGTGATGATCCATAGCCATTAACCACCTACTCACTGTTGACCGACCATCGACAGCCGGTACTTCATACTCCGCAAAGCCCCTCTTCTTTGGCAAAAGAGATGTCGACTTGGACATATATCATCCGTTCATAGTTTTTCTATTAATATTGGATTTTATTAAAATTCGACATTAAGTTTCGTTCTTTTTATAATAATGATAGATGAAATTATAAGAAATAATCAAGATGAAATACCATGATATATGCTGTTTATAGATGAAATAGTATTGGTCGATGAAACTAGGGAGTTAAATTAGACTTATGAAGAGACACACCAAAATCCAGAGAATTTAGATTGACTAGGTCAAAAACTGACTATATGAGTTATAAATTTAATGACAATCAACAAAATGATGAAGAAATGATTAGATTAAAAGGAAAAGTGTTGTCAAAAAGTGAATGTTTTAGATATCTTGATTCTATCATCTAGAACGATAACAATATAGATGAAAACGTAAATCATAGGATTCAAGCGGATTGCATGAAATGGATAAGGACATTTAAAATTCTTTATGATCGTACGATACCATTATATTTAAGGGAAAAGTTCTGTAGAACCACAATAAGACATGCAAAATTATATGGTATTAAGTGTTGGACCATTAAACAACAATAAAAGTATAAAATTGTTATAATTGAAATGGAAATATTTAAATGAAAGTATAATAAACTAGAAAATATAGAATTAGAAATAAAGTGAAATGTAATAAATTAAGAATTCGTTCAATTGTGGATAAAATATATGAATATCAGTTGAGATGATTTGAGCATATGTAACGAAAACCAAAAAATGCACCAATGAAGAGCATCGAGAACTTAAATATAAAAAATTTAGTAAAACGTAGAGAAAAACCGTTGAAAACTTGAATGCGAATATTTATAAAGATATGATAATTAAGAATTTAGTTAAGAATATGATTTTCGATAGGAATGAACGATATAGGAAAATTCACACTAATGAAATCAATACTTTTTTTATCTCTCAAATATTTATCTCTCATGACTGACGCTAAATTTATTTAACTGCCCCCACTACTCCCTTTATTTTATTACAACAGAAATCAAATCCCGAATCACAGAATCGAAGGAGGGAAATTGTTGCCATTAGGCTATCTCTTGAAGCCCCACTACTCTCTCTATCTCTTCTTGCTTCTCTCTTTGTTCTCTTCTAAATCTCTCTTGATCGATAACATAAAAAATATAAATAAAATTAATATTTCTTATTTATAAAAAGAAAGAGGAGAATTATATAGATTACATCTGTTTGGGAAAGTTACAAAGAAATTAAGACCCAAATTTATTGGGATCATCATATTTAAATATAAGGAAGAAACATACCTTGTGCTTGTTTTCCTAGTGTTCCATTCTCCATCTGTACCTCCAGAAAAATCTCGTCCTATCCTATAATATCTATTCCTCCTTGCTCTCCTCCTTTCTCTTCGAAGAGAACAACTCACATGCATACATTCGGCTTATATAGAAGGAAACCCCAGCAAGATCAAGTCTTTAAATACTTCAACCGTGGGCTGTGGTGGGCGCCTTACTAAAAATAATCTTGACATCCCAATTTCACCCTTTTTTACTATTTTAGGGTTGCTAAATTTCTTGAATTTGGGGTGTCGACATTCTAATGGAGTTTCTAATTTAAGGGGTTATTTTATTAATTATCTTAAATGTACTGTATTTTAAATCCATCACTTGCATTCATTCAAAAAAAACTTCTCCAAAATATATTAAGCGTTTCAATACATGACTAATTTCTTATATTGATGTAGTCCTCCCTCCAACCTCAATTACCTAAATAGGAAAACTTTATTAAATATTACTAAATTTTCTATAGGATTATGTTCTAGGTGTTCCAATGACCTTTTATTGTGGCTAATCCGTAGTATCTTAACACAATTCCCTTTGGGATATCAAACCCTCTTGTTGATTTAGTACCTATATTTATTAAATGAAATTTTAGATTAAAATCTTATATATGATAAAAACTTATCTCTTAAATGTCAAATTTGATTTAAAATTAGATTTAATCGAATTTAATATAATTATCGGATATTGATAATTTATATATTAAAAAAAAAAGATAAAAATGGCCCAAACAGCACAAGAGAAATAAAGAATCAGAACCAACGTGAGTTGACTCAACTGGATGTGAGGTTGAATACCTTTAAGCATGACCGAGGTTTGACTTTTACTGGAAATATCGGGCCCTCATGGTATATGAAGCGTTTCCCGTTAGGAGACCCGCCCTTCAAAAAGAGCTACTGCAACGGTCGATCCAAATTAATCGAGATAAAATCTTAGATACCAAATAGTATCGTAAAAAAAATAAATAAAAATAATAAAAAAAACCAAAGAACCAAAGAACCAGAGAGCGTAACCAAGAAAATGTTGGATTGGATAAGCAAGAAGAACCATTAGATAAGCTAGGTCCCGAGGAGAGCTAACCTATAAGCTGCAGTCCCTACACCAGAAATGTCAGTGCATATATGAACCGAACTCATTCCTAATTTTCCTTTGACAACCAGCTAAGACCCCCCTTGAAAGGCCGCCTTAACATGCCTGACATCGGAAAATCAAATCCAAGGTAGTGTCATCAATCAACATTTCTGTCATAACATAGATAATCAACTATTTTCTTTGATAAAAGAGATCGCCAATATTTTAAATTCAACAACCTGATAATAAGATCCATCAGGAAACATTATACAACAAAATGAGTTACTTACATATAAAATCAAAAAAAAAAAATTTATAAGCCTAGCAAATGGAAACTAGGTATGCTAAACTACAGTACAACAAAAAAAGGAAGGCCCATTTGATTTCAGATATCTGAAATGAAAGATAAAACATGTCAATGAAAATCGATTATGTCTGAGCAAAAAACAGAATCTTGAATTTTTCTTCAAAAATAACTCAAATGGTAAAATTTTTCAATTTTTATTATTCCTTTTCCATTTGATTCCACTATTTTCCTGTAAAATACAAAAAATCCTGTTCTTCAATTTGTTGAACTGCACAAGTTACTACTCGTGGTTCTTTCAGTAAAGAGGCATTGTTTAACAAATCATCACTTTGACATCAATCAAAAGATAATCTCGTCTCCAAGCTCAAAGGTCTAGGGATGAACACATTAAAGCAGTAAGCAACGATGCTTTGCTTGCCTTTGGATGGAAAACACTTCCAGGCATGCTTCCGGAGTCATTTCTCACTTGAAAAAGAATTCATCTGAACAAGTGAATTAATACCGTAAAATTATTAAGACAAATTTATATAATTCTCACTTATATTAAAATAAAAATGTAATTCATTTGTTATACGAAATTTGAATCTTGCATCATAGAGTTTGAGAATAAGAATTCTGATTGATGGAGGTGGATTATGACTTCATAGATACCGACTCCTTCTTGATTCGAATGG
This sequence comes from Dillenia turbinata, assembly GCA_037126225.1. Classification (NCBI taxonomy): domain Eukaryota; kingdom Viridiplantae; phylum Streptophyta; class Magnoliopsida; order Dilleniales; family Dilleniaceae; genus Dillenia; species Dillenia turbinata. Next base: position 2,569,881 of record JBAMMX010000003.1, on the reverse strand, counting down.
TAGCCGTCGATGGGTGGATACACCAACAAAAACCGCCGGAGGGTGTTCCGACGGGGAGACTCCGACGCTCAAGTCAATAAAGAGCGGATTTCGATTGAAAGAAAACAGACTGAGAGTTGAGCAAAGGTTGTTTCCTGTGGTCAGTGTACCAACTGTATTAGGTTTAGAGAGTGTACCTTATTCCGAGAGTTTTTGGGATCACTTATACCTTTGAGAGACATGCGCCGCTGAGGGACTTCTACCTTACCTTTCTTATCGAGCTGATTCGAGAATCTCGGGGGTTAATATTCCGAATTGATCACGATCCTCATTTATCGACAAAACTTCTATCTTCGGAAGGGATGCTTTCCTAATCTGGAAGATCCAAGATTTGCTGTTATGGAATAGAAAACTGAAGTTAAGGAAATTCTGACATTCCTTTAGAATTGTTTGGAGTTATACGCACTGTTCGATCGCTTGAACAATAAGGAGCCTTCGAGACTTGTCCGGTTAGAGGGTTGACATTGAATTAATTGATCGAGGTGACTGTCTCTACTCGACGGGTCACGATCGGTTAACGGGGCAACTAAGACCCTATCGTTCGGTAGATCCGGACGACTAAGGTTCTATCGTTCGGGAGATCCAGGCGACTGAGGCCCCTCGGTAGATTATCTGGACGACTATGACCCTTCGATAGATTGTCATGATGGTTGTTAGATATCGGTTCGTAGGTGCTTTTTGTGGGCTCTTTTGAGAATTGACTCTTTTGGTTTAGGCTTTTGGGATACGTCCCATCATTTGCTCCTGACTCATGGTTTTCTTGGGAGAAGAAGCGCCATGAGTGATAATTCTCGAAAAAGGAATGTCCCTTTTTAATTTGACATTTGTCGCTTCGATTTTCACGAACTATCTTTTATACGTCTTGTAAGAGTCTTCGTTCCTTAAAAAATATCACTTTTCCCTTTTTCTTTGAAAAGCTTTCTCTTTTAGCAAAGAATGTCGACAGACGTCTCCTCATTACGTAGCATAGACAACATACAGAACATTATGACCGAAGAGGATCTGATAGAAGTTCAGAAGAAAATGTCGCTCGGAAGCAACTTCGAATTTGTATTATCTGGTGAAGGGGACATAGCGGGTCTTGCCCCCGAGGGTTGCATCCCAATGAATAAACAGTGCGTGAAATATGGTTTGAAGATTTCATATACGAGCCCACTGACAAAGATCTTGAGGTATTGGAACATTCACCCTTTACTGCTCATCCCAAGTGTTTGGCGATTTGTGATTGCCTTAATTTCGTTGTTAGGGTTTTTCCATACTCGTTTCGACTTGGAGATTTTAGAGGCTCTGTTTTCCTTGGGGTGATATAGCTCCAAAGGATCCACTCACGGTTGGTATAAGCTTTAGACTCGTTAGGAGTTTTACTGGAAGTTTTTCTATAGTGAGTCTCAGGATAAACATTGGATTCAGAAGTTTTTCTTTATCAGATTTCTGAATAGGGATCTTCTTCCTGTATTTTCAGACGCTAACTAGGTGCCCTTTTTGAACGAGAAAGTCTCACCTCTTCTTCGTCACTCCCGTTTTTTGCGTGCTGTGACCCGTTATTGTGAGGCTAGTTGTAGGAGTTTGTGGGTTGATAGTTTGGTGAGAGACGACATGTTGATACTATCCGGTCTTCTCATGGATGGGTCAAACCAAATCATCAAGCCCCTTTTGTTGAAACAATAGGGAAAAAACTTGGTCGATACTGTGCTGGACCCATCTTCTTGATGAAATATCTACTAAGAGGGAAATGCGTCTCATTCAAAGAAGAAGGCGATTGATGCTTCCCCTGAGTTTTGGCGGAAAAAGTCTAAGATTAGGGTGTCCAGTCCACTTGCTGGGGAAGAAGAACAAGCCGAATCTAGAGAGCATGTGCTATCCCACGAGCATTCTAAAACAGGAGGGGGTCATCTAGTCATCGAGGCCTTCAATGAGTTTATCGGGGTTGGAAAAGAAGCCGGTTCCGACGATGGATTTTTCGAAATGACTGAGAACGTTCCAGTCCAAGATCCGCAAAGGTCGGAAGGGTCTCCGGCGACGCAACCTTCTGTTCCCATTTCGGAAGAAATTTCGAGACAGCCCTCTCGGGAGTCTCAGTGTCTTTTGGTCAATGTACAAGACGATTATTACGATCCTCCGCCTATTTTGATTGGAGAATGACGGAATTCCGAAAAAAGATCAGTAGCTGTCTTCATGGGGGCCACAATTTCAATCTTGTTGATCCGCAGGAAGGGTTACAGTTAGCTGAGCGTTTCCAACTTCCTTCGAAATCTGCCCTCTAAAAGATGTCTCTCGAATGTACCGATAGGGTCATCCAATCTCTTTGTCTTACAATAAGTATTTTCTTTGTGCGAGTTGAAACCTAATCTTTATTGTCTCATGATTCTAACCGTCGTATCTTTTTTCCAGACCTCTACCCTGGCTGAGTTTTAGAGAAAGTTGAAGGCAGAGTAAGATGAGCAATTTTTTCGCATGAGTGACCAAGTGTTGACGCTGAAAGACGCTTTGAAGAACCAAGAGAAAACCATTGGAGAGGTCAAAGACAGGCAGATCAAGCACCTTCGGGAAGACCTCGCTTCGGTTCAAACTCATTGTAAGGAATTGGAATCGGAGGCATACGCTAGGAAAGCGCGGCTAACAGCCGCTAAAACGTTAACCCGTTTACGGGAAGAGTCCCTTCGAAAGGCCGAACAAGAGATAGCTAACCTTAAGTCTTCTGTTGCCAAAGATGCTGTCGTCCTCCAACTTTCTCAGTGTAAGTTGCATGAGCACCTAAAATGCGCTGAAGAGATTCTTCGAGAGATTGGTCGGCAAGAAGCTCTGCCCCTCTTGAAGGATCAGCGGATTCGAACTCCGCTCTTGTTATTTCTTGTGCCCCTTCCGTTCTTTTGTAATTTTGTGGAATAATGACTTTTTACCCAATGATTCACTGAAATGTAATAATCATCAAGGAACTTCTGATATTTTGCTAGCCAAGCGAGGTCGGGGGAATCTCCTTTTATGATGTTCTTGTTCTGGTGTGTTATTAAAAACTCTTGGAATTAGAGTTGCTTCGGCCTGTTCATAGGAGATTGGTTCGGAGATGTTTTCTCGAAAGGCCCGAGCGGCTGAGCCCCTTCGACCGATTAGAGATTTTAGGAGGTAGGGTCGTGTCCGCTTATTCGAGGAGTTTCATCCCTTATTAGTGATACATTCGTTCGGAAGATCTGGGCGACTGAGACCCTCCGGTTGATTAGAGACTTTAGGAGTTAGGGCCGTGTCTGCACATTCGGGGAGTTCCATCCCTTATTAGCGACACATTCATTCGGAAGATCTGAGCGACTGAGACCCTCCGGTTGATTAGAGATTTTAGAAGTTATGGTCGTGTCTGCCCGTTCGGGGAGTTCCATCCCTTATTAGCGACACATTCGTTCGGAAGATCTGGATGACTGAGACTCTCCGGTCGATTAAAGATTTTAGGAGTTAGGGCCGTATCCGTCCGTTCGGGAAATTCCATCCTTTATTAGCGACACATTCGTTCGGAAGATTTGAGCAACTGAAACCCTCCGATCGATTAGAGACTTTAGGAGTTAGGGTCGTGTTCGCCCATTCGGGGAGTTCCATCCCTTATTAGCGACACATTCGTTCGAAAGATTTGAGCGACTGAGTCCCTCCGGTCGATTAGAGACTTTAGGAGTTAGGGCCGTGTCCGCCCGTTCAAAGAATTTCATTTTTTATTAACGACACATTCGTTCAGAAGATCTGGGCGACTGAGACCCTTCGGTCAATTAGAGACTTTAAGAATTATGGTCGTGTCCGCTCGTTCGGGGAGTGTTTTCTTCGAAAGTAATTTGAAGTCCCAGGCCACGTGTGGTTAATAAGTAGTAGCAAATATCAAAATTTCTTTAAAGGAAGAGTGCCAGGAAGTCCAGGTCATACGCTGGACAGACGCTAACGGTAACATAAGGCTTGTGCCAGGCATCTTCATTGTGGACTTGGAGGATCACCCCTCCTGATTCCTCGCGTGATGGTCTGGGATTTGGCCTAAAAAAGCGACTCATTCTCTCTTGGTTCGTCATGCCTGTTGGGAAAAGACAGGTTTATTCCTTCTAGACTGATGAACTTCTGTAGTTTTTTGCTGCGGACCAAGAATTTCAGTTCATCTTTGAGTTTTTTACACTCATCGGTAATATGGCCGTAGTCCCTATGGAAATGACAATATTTAGATTTGTCCTTTTTAGGATCTTCTTCTACCGGACGAGGGGGCCATCTGACATATGATTTGTTCTTTATTTGATACAAAACCCGGCTTGGGGTTTCGCTCAGTGGGGTATAGATTCTGAACCTTTGCGAAGGTGGAGTTCTTTGTTTGCCTCTTTTTGGGGAACGCCGGCATGGTGATCGGTTGCGTTCTTTTCTGCTATGGTGGCCTTTTTGCTGATCGAAGGCCTCTGCTTCTTCCGCAACAATATATTTCTCCGCTCGGGGGTAAAATTCTTGGATGGATGTTGGAGGCTTCTTTGTGATGGAGACCTTCATATCAGAGGAGCGCGACCAAAACGATGTTATGGTCCAGATCAGGGATTTTTAGCATTTCTGTCTTAAATCTCTCCATGAAATTTCTGAGAGGTTCCTCTTTCCATTGATGTAATGATAAGAGGGATGTAGATTTTCGTTTAGTCTCTCGACTGATTACAAAGTGGGACTCAAATTGTTATCGGAGTTGTGCGAAACTCTTGATACTGAGCGGGAATTGAACCAGACTAGGGCATTACCCTTACGAGTGTTAGGGAAGTGTTTGCACATCGCGGTATCCGAGAGGTCTCTAGAGACCATCACTGTTATGAAATGGGCAGAATGGTCTCGGGGGTCATTTGTCCCATCATACAGCTCCATGGGAGGCAGAAGGGTATCTCTTGGCGTTGATTCTGACAAAATCTTTGCATCGAATGACGATTCGCCTAGGGAGCGTTGGGGATCTTCCCTATCCTTTATGCTTGCTCTTTTTAACTCAGCAGCCACGATCTATTCAATCTGCCTTTTTAGGTCCTGGGGGTAGTATTGAGAGGCCGCCAATGGTTCCAGGAGTTCTCGTCTATGAGATTGTTTATATTCGGATTCTGCAGTAGATGAGTGGTCATCCGGCCCAAGGGCTCGACTGAATCCTTCCAACTGTTTACTCATTCTTTAGATTCCAGACACCAATCTTTCTATTTGGGGCTGGTCTGCCTGTTCTGGTCTTGAGACCATGACTTGTTGTTATTGATTTGCATGTCGCGGAATTAACTCTGGATGCGACGGTCGGGGAGAAAGTATAGGATTGTGAATTAGAGGATTCGTTACTGGGGGAACGATAGGTACGACGGGCATTGTGCCCTCCTATAGCAGGGGTGGCTTTAAAAGACGCTCTAGTCCTTGGAGGCATGGTTATCGAAATGATCGAAACTTCTCTAGTCTGTTCCCACGGACGGCGCCAATCTGATGGAGGTGGGTTATGACTCCACAGATATCGGTTCATTCTTGACTCGATCAGTAGTCGTCGATGGGTGAATACACCTGCAAGAACCATCGGAGAGTGCTCCGACAGGAAGACTCCGACGCTCAAGTCAGTAAAAAACGGTTTTTGATTAAAAGAAAATAGACTAAGAGTTGAGGGAAGATTGTTCCCTGTGATCAGTGTGCCCCATGTGTTAGGCTTAGAGAGCGTACCTTGTTCTGAGAGTTTTTAGGATCACTTATACCTCTGAGAGACATGTGCCGCTGAGAGATTTCTACCCTATCTTCCTTATCGAACTGATCCGAGAATCTCGGGGGTTAATATTCTGAATTGATCACTATCCTTATTTATCGGCAAAACTTCCATCTTCAGGAGTGATGCTTTCCTAATTTAGAAGATTTAAGATTTGTCGTTATGGAATAGGAGACTGAAGTTAAGGAAATTCTGACATTCCTTTAGAATCGTTTGGAGTGATGCGTACTGTTCGATCGCTCGAACGATAAGGGGCCGTCGACACTTGTCTGATTAGAGGGCTGATATTGGATTAATTGATCGATGTGACTATCTTTGCTCGACGAGTTACGATCGGTTAACGGGGCGACTGAGACCCTATCGTTCGGTAGATCTGGACGACTAAGACTCTATCGTTCGGGAGACCCGGACGACTGAGACCCCTCGGTAGATCATCTGGATGATTATGGCCTTTCAGTAGATTGTCATGATGGTCGTTAGATATCGTTACGTAAGTACCTTTCGTTGGCTCTTTTGAGAATTGACTCTTTTAATTTGGGCTTTTGAGTCACGTCCCATCAGTGATCATAATATTATTTTCTTGATGGCGTACAATACGTATCTATTACTAAAAGAAATAAAATTAGGGAATGATGCAGGGGGTTGGGCCTATCCCACATGATTCCGGAAGTGGAACCTCGCTCTCGGCCGCGGCATTGGACCAAATGGGAGTACAGGCCCGACCCGTTCGAAGATATTTCTTTCATAAATCGCTTATTCAACCGCAACCCACCCCAGGGATATCCCAATAAAAATTTATCTCCAGAGATACAGCGCCAGCGCGAGAATCTAGCGCAAAAGTTTCCTCGTATTCTCTTCGAATATCAAGACATGCCATAACAATGTTGCTTCCAGTCAAACATTCATTTCTTCACAATGTCAACAAAATTCCCTAGAAATCTCTCACCAAAACACCTCCTCAAGCTCCTCAAATCCGAGAAAAGCACACACTCTGTTCTCTCTTTCTTCGATTCTGCTACTCAAATGTCAAATAGCAGGTTACACCCATTCCTCACGTCTTCAACCACATCCTAAAACAACTCTCCGACCCAAAACTCATTGTCAACGTCTCAAAAATCATCGAACTTATCAAGACCCAGAGATGTATTTGCTCTGAAGATGTTGCTCTATCAGTCAGTAGGGCTTATTCGAAGAATTCAATGCCCGAACAGGCCCTATACGTGTTTGAATGGAAGAGAGTTTTGGTTGCAAACCTGGTGCGAGATCGTTTAATTATATGTTAAATGCTCACATTGAATCAAATCAGTGGGATAAAGCTGAAAACTTTTTTGGGTATTTTGAAAAGGCTGCGGTTTTTGCCAAATTTGCGGACTTACAATGTTTTGATTATGATTTCTTGTAGGAGGAAGAGTTTTGAGAATGGTAAGGAGTTGCTGGATTGGTTGTGGAGAGAGGGTTTTAGTCTTGATATGATTAGCTTTTGCAGTGTTAATGGAGGGGTTTGTGAAAGTTGGGAATTAGTTTCAGCTTTAGAAGTGTTTGATGAAATGATTGTGAGAGGTGTGTTGCCCGGTGTGATGTGTTATAACATTTTGATTGATGGGTTTTTCAAAAATGGGGATTTTGGAGATATGGAAAAGAATGAAAAGAAATGAGCGTTGTAAGGATTTATTTACATATAGTACGTTTATACATGGTTTGTCTGAGTCACGGGATGTTGATGGCGCTTCTGGGATTTTTAGGGAGATGACGGAGAGTGGGGTGCACCCTGATGTTGTGACGTATAATGCAATGCTTAATGGGTATTGTAGATTTAGGCGGGTTGATGACAGTTTGGAGCTGTGGGAATTGGTGGGAAGGAGGGTAGTCGTCATATTGTTAGCTGCATGACACCAAATGAATGGCTAGAAACGGTCTTATGTTAGGCTAAGCTGAAAGTTTTGGGTTCAACCGAGGCACCCTTGGCATTCCAGTAGATTCATGGTATGGACCTTTTAAATGTGGCGGATCAGATTAAGTTTCTAATTCAGACTTGAGGTACTTATCTAGACTCCAGTGGCGCTTGGACTATTCAATGTAGGAACTTGTCTTACCAGTGTGGCCTTTGCTTTTCTGATGATTGTTTTGCACAAAGTTCCATTAAAATTGCACTCAGTGTATTATAAGACTATGGATACTAATTTTGGTATGATTTAAACTACTCAAGTGCATAGCTTAGCATTTTTTAAGTCCAACAAGTTTATACCTTGTCTTGACTTTGTGTTCATTAATTTCTGTTATTTCAGGTGAAGTTCAGTATTGCACATGTTGCTTTGCAAACACATCCAAGCCAGTCTGCACTAAAGGAGAGTTGGAATGTTAGAACTATCTGTCTGCCCATTTGCTGATCTTAATTGCAAAACATCAATTTCTGTTTTATTTTGTTGTCATTGCAAACATGTTCGAATGTTGGCCTATCATTTTAATTACCATAGAAGTATTATTGTGCAAACATATTGATGTGTCCAAATGTTCTTTTGGTAATCTATAGATTTGCTTTGCATGCTGAAGTGAAGCCTGATGTTTAGTACCTCTTTTACTTTTGTTTATTCTTTCTTCATGGGATAAAACAGCGGGAATTCACCATAAAGCATAAAAAATCATAGCCTAATGCACAGGGTTTTGGTGGCTAAAGATCGATCACCAGGATCAAATATTGTTGATGCAATACTAAAGTTTCTTGACGTATCAAACCCAAGCAGCAAGATAATACTTAGGCTTATGTGTCATGCTATATACTTCCACAATGAAATCTTCTGGGAACAGTATTGTAGCAGAGTTTGGTTGGGACAGAATGTGATGAAGCTTCTACTTCTTCTTTTCCTCAGTCTTGTCCATTGTTTCAGTACCTGATTACATGCTTTACTTATAGAAAACTTGAGCAACCAAACCCACCAAAATCACTGCAAGAGCTGCAACTTTTTCAAATCTGATGAAGTGATCAAGGCATTAACAATCCCAAGAGTCAGCAAGCTAATCAACGCAAGGTAAATGTTCTTTCTTATTTTTTGATCCAGCATTCGCTTTTGTGAGTTGAGTAATCTTTTTTGCCTCCTTTGCTTTTGCTTTGTGTATAGGTGCCTTCCGCCTTGGATTCTTGAAGAACATCCCTTCATTCTTGTCCTTCTCAAGTTGCTCTTCGAAGTCCAAGAAATTCTGCTCACTCTTCTTAATCTCCTGCTTGTTTAGCTCTGATGACTCCTCAAATGCTTGCATCTGGCTCTCTATATTCTCCATTATCTGCTAATCACAAAGGAACAAGAAGCAGTTAATCCATATAGCACCCATGTATTTCAATGCATGGATGGGTAAACAAGAATTTGAACAGACCCAGGCACCAGCTTCATCAAGTTCTATAACAGTGTCCTCACCAATCTTGTCGAATTCTGCATTGGCTTCTTCTGCGAATTTGGTTAAATAAACTAATCTTTCATCCAAGTGATTGGTTAGACGGACTTTCTGGGCTTGAAGGATTGCAATTCTGGCCAGCAGTTCCTGCTTTCATGTATCACCTTCAGGAGGAGTAGGCTCTGAATCAGCTGCATCACTAGACTAGCAGGAGTGTGTGGAATTCTTCTTCCTGGGAAATCTTGCTGTCTGGAAAAGTACCGGGTTTGTGGGAGTGGAGGAAGTTTGAATGGTTCTGAGGCCAATCATCTCTTTTTCTTGGTTGTGAGAGAGAGAGAGCAGGTGGACAGTATGTTTGGTCCAAGGTTGTTGAGCCTCTCGTTTGAAGTTCATTATCCTTTTCAATAAAGTTTTATAAAAAGAAAATAGACTATTCACATGGAAGATTCAAATTCGTGCTGTTATTATTTTTGTTTTGTATTTGATAAGTTGATGGTGAACGCCCAATAAGACAAAAGAGGAAGTGCAGGGTAGTTTAAGGGGTCATGGATCATTGTTTCTGCCTCCTCTACGCATCATGAGCAACAAAAATTGGACCATATGCCTTCTAACCTTGACAAGTGGAAAAAAAATTTATCGCACCATCATTTCTGCTACTAGAAGTGTTGAAAATTTGATTTATGAGGAGCTATTGGCCCTACTTTCAATACTTGAAACCAATTTATCATGCCAGAATGCCATATTTCTATGCAATTATTGACTGTTATTAGCTCCTTTTTTTTTTATGCAATGATTGAATCAGCTAATATATTTCAGCCAATTATTGAGACATTAAGAATCGATTAATAACAGTTATTACTATCACTGATCCTTGGGCTAAAAGAAGAGTTTCATTGACTTGGAAAGAGATCATTATTGCAGAACCAAATGACATAGCAGAAAACTAACCCTGTTTAATCTATGACAATATTTACAGGCACATCAATAACAATTCCCAACACAAGCCGATAGACCAAATCAGAAGACATGGGTGATGCCCGAAAAACAAATTGCGCCCCTAAGCCAAACTTCATTGCTTCAGAAGCCGGCTGGGGTGACTTTCTTGTACTTGTACCACTTGGCAATCCCCAGATATACACCAAAGTTGATCACGCTCAGAATAGCCAAAAGCCAATAGAAATAGTCAAGATGGCCTCTATTCAGGTTGCTATCCGGAATCCAGCCAATCTTCCCACCACTAGTGGTCAGTTTAGTCACAATAGTAACAAGTGCAGTGCTCAAGTAGTTGCCCAAGGCAATGGTTGTAAGAGAGAGAGCTGAGCACAAACTTCTCATAGCATCCGGTGCTTGGTCATAAAAAAATTCTAGCTGCCCAACGAAAGTGAAAACCTCAGCACAGCCAATTAGGAAATACTGAGGCACTTGCCAGAAAATTGTCATTGGAATGTATTCAAGATCATAGTAGTTATTCCTTCTCACTATGCCAAGTCGAATGACCTCCAAAACTCCTGCAGTGATCATAGAGAAAACAGAAATGACCAGGCCAACGCCCATTCGTTGGAGTTGGGTCAACCCGCGTTCATGGCCAGTGAACTTTCTGGCATAAGGCACGATGATTTGGTCATAAATCGGTGCCCAGAAGATAACACTAACTGTGTCGAAGAGGGAAAGGCTAGCAGATGGAATTTCAAAGCGAGGTCCCACATGTCGGTCCATTGTGTTTCCTTGCAACACAAACAAGGTGCTCATTTGACTGTATACTGCAGCAAAGACTATACCAGAGGCCCATACAGGAAGCAAGCGAATAATGGCCTTGAGTTCCTCGACTTGGGTTACTGTGCATAGTCTCCATGGATTTGGTGGGCTCTTGACCCTATCTTTTTGCATATCAACAGCAGCCTTGTCAAAATATCTGCAACATTTGTATTTGATACATCAGGTGTAAATTCAAATGTTAATTCATTTTTCTACAATTGCAACACAAAAGAAGATGATAATCATTCTGTAAATCATTGAATGGCATTGCACAATTATAACTTGACTTACGTTAGCTCTTCAGTGTGCTCAAGTTTGCGGCTCCCTACAATGTTGCTTTCAGCATCTGCTGTCTCATAAAGAAGAGACCTGTCATCTGGGACTCTAACATTATGTTTTCTCAACGATGCCACCACAACCTGGAGTATTCTTGTCAGGGGACTCCCGCCAGGTTTCTGAATCCTGTACAGCTTACTACCTGAAAAGAAGAACACAATTGCAATTGCCATTGCCACTGCTGGGATTCCAAAACCCCAGCCCCAGCCAACATTCATTTGTATCCAGACCAAAACTGAGGAGGCAATAAGTGCACCAACATTAATTGAAAGATAGAACCAGTTGAAGAATGAACTCTTCTTTTTCCTCTCCTTATCATCATTATCATCAAATTGATCAGCACCAAAAGATGAGACGCATGGCTTGATACCACCAGTCCCTACAGCAATCAAGTATAGAGCAATGTAGCACACTGCAGTCTGTGAGGCTGTGGCTCGGCAATTATCTTGGTCACAAGATGGCCGTAGTCCGCTAACAGAAGCTGACATTGTTAAGAGAGTCATTCCCTACAAGAAAAGAATATATCTATATGACTACATGGACAACAGCAAGGAAATGAATGACATAGAACCTTTTACAATGCAGAGAAATAATTTAGCAACTCAAACTGCAGCATAGGCACTTGGTAGAGGATGCTAGAGGAAGGCACGTTAAGTCACTTTTCAGATATCTATTACAGTTGAATTTCAAATATGAATCAGTAGGAAGTTTGGAAGAAAAAGCAAAGGCCTAGTGTTAAAACTTCAGAGCTCAAGTGAAAACACCTATTCTAAGGTTTTTTCCCCCCTTTCCCAAAAAGACTCAATCAAAGAATCAACAAACTTATGTCAAGAATATAAATATTTTCTACTCATTTGGAAAGCAACTAGAAAACTGTTAAGGAACTCACAATGACATAAATGATGGAGAAACTCGCAATTGTCCAGTATCTTCCCATGTATGAATCAGCTAAGAAGGCCCCAATCAATGGTGTGGCATAGCATGTTCCCGACCAAGTTGTGACAGCATTTGAAGCAGCAACATTTCCCAGGTTTAGGCGACTCTGAAGATAGTTTACCAGGTTTGTACTCATCCCATAGTAAGCCAACCTTTCACAGCATTCATTTCCTGTAAGAGGAGAGAAGTTCAGAGAGTGTTATAAAATCTGATGATTACTAGGATGTCAATAAGAATCAGAGCCTGATACAATCATAATTTAAGGTTAAACAATACCTAAAATAAAGCCACATGCCTTCCATTTCCCTGTTTTACTCTTAATGGCAGGGTTCTTCTTAATGTCCACTGTCCCATCTTGGGTGTAGATATCCTCTTGCACCATGGTGTTGTTTAGGCTCTGAATCTCTCACTTGTTTTCTAAGACCTATTGCTTCAATGATTCCCCTCCAACTTCAGTGTCAGGAATTACTCAATTAGTCGTCATAGAAGCATCAATAAAACAAGCACATTAGCACCATGAAAGATGGTGCAAAAAAAAGTTCAAGAAGCTGTACCAGAACTCCCATATATAAATTCTTAATCTTAGATAATAATTCCATAAACTATTACTAAACACCCATAGAGTAGCAACAAATATCGACATCATCCAACAGGCATGTGCACTTTGAAAGTCCACTGTATGGGCGTAAAAATAAATAAATAAATAAATTTTGTGGCACACTGATTAGTTCAACTGTAAACAATCCAAAAACAAAGAGTTTTAAACCAATTCAGCTACAAGACATTAACCTTCAACTCTAGCAGCAATTCAGGATAGCCTTATCTGTTTTAATCTCAATATTGGATAACAAAAATTACACCAAGTACACGAAAAGTTAAATTATATATATATATATATATATATATATATATATATATATATATAAAGTTCACCCGTACAAATTGCTTTTCGCTTTGTGGGATAGGGAGAGGGTGGGTATATACGTATATAACTTTCCTTTGTATTTTTTTTTTTTTTTATAAAAAAATTATTTTCACGTTTTGAACCGTGACCTCAAGATCACAAAAAAATAAATCAACCGTTGTATCAAAATTCACACATCTATTCAAATTATATATTTTTAAGAAATAAAAATTATATCACTGTATCTATTTAAATTCATGATAAATATGATACAAATGTTTGTATAAATATATATTCCCAACAAAAAAAAAATTGTAGTTTGGCGGATCACCAAATTGGAATTCTTGAACAAATCCAAGCACTAAAAATGTTGTGTTATGTTGCTTGACCCATTAGCAGACAGATAGATCATCCCATGGCAACCATCTGATCAGATGTTTCTTTTTTTTAATATGAAAACTTCTCGGCTAAGATTGACTTTGAAGTCAACATTCAGAGTTTGACATAAGACACAACAAACCCATGTACAGGCAATAGAATATGTTGTCTTTATTGACAAGATTACAATACATATCAATCATCACACACACCCCCAAAAAGGTACAAACAGAAATGACTAAATTAATACCTTGCACGAACAGATCAGTCAGGTAAAGGAATGACTAGGGTTACTAATCAATCACCTGAAGTAAATAAATAAATAAAACTATCAAGCCAAAATAAAAAATAAAACTTGATATCTGAGACAGGAAAAAAAAATAAATTGAAAATCTCTGACTGAAGGATTAGAAATTATGAAATCCGTCCAGTAACAATAACCACTTCAAGCAACAGCAAGTTACCCAAATTTCACTTGAGAGACATCTGTCTCACAACAATTTCATAACACCCCCCAATTGATTTTAATAATGATGATGATGAAAATGATAATAATAATAATAAAGAAAGCACATGAAGATTTAAAAGAACCCACCACACTTCATTGCCCACCAAAATTAATAAAAACAGAATTTCGAAGATTCATCAAGAGTTCCCAAGAAAAGGTCAGAATATACCGAGGGGAGAATAAATAAAAACCCAGAAAGCAAGTGAATTACGTGCACGCAAGAAAAGAAATAGAAAAACCCAGAGAGATAAAGAGAGACTAACGATGATGAAAAATGGTTCAGAAAGAATTGAAAGATTTCCCAACGAAACCGGGGCACGGGCTCTCTGATTCCTCGTGTGTATCAGGGGAGAGAGCGAGAGAGGAACAGAGGGGATTCACCTCTTATATTGTCCATTAATATACCCATTTTGCTAGTGCGTCCTTCAGCTTTACTCCATTTAGCTTTTGAGGCTCTTTTTTTCTTACGTCGTTTTTGTTACCACTTTTTATCTGATCTTGGCAAAAAATAAATCAAAGAAAATTTAAAAAAAAATATTAAAAATTACTTTTCATGTAAGTCTTGTAAAATTTCTAATACACCCTTTTGAGATAATTTTATGACATGAGAGGGGTTTGATTTTGTATGTTTTTGTGCACAGGAATGTCTCAATTTTTTTCTTTTAATTTTTGGCCTTATTCTCCTTTTTTTTTTTTTTTAGGACAGATAAAGTTATATAAAAATTTACACAAACACAAAAAGAAAAGAACAAAAATTTTAAATTTTTTAATCTCGATTTTCTTTTGAAAATCAAATCAAAAAAAGAAAAAAATAAGAAATACACGAAAAATTGCAAAACTAAGTATAAGAGACCACAATGAAAATATCGCAGACTAGAAAGGGAAACCTAGATTTGGCATTCAAATATGAATCCTGAAAAATGATTTCCGCTGGGTTGGCAAATTTCCCAAAAGTGCAAAAATGCAGGTTAAAGTCGCTCTCAATTAAAAATCGAACGGCTGCGATTGCATGATTGATTTGCTATTTTTTTTCAAGAATTCTGATCCGCGTTTCCATAAATTGCCCATTCACACTGTATTATTCAATTAAATTT
This sequence comes from Dillenia turbinata, assembly GCA_037126225.1. Taxonomy (NCBI): domain Eukaryota; kingdom Viridiplantae; phylum Streptophyta; class Magnoliopsida; order Dilleniales; family Dilleniaceae; genus Dillenia; species Dillenia turbinata. The sequence continues at coordinate 2,554,834 of JBAMMX010000003.1, read as the reverse complement.
GGAAAAATTCGACGTTTTGAATCTAGTCAAATTTTAATGCACTGTGCATAGCTGCCAGCAGATAGGTAATAGAAGGATTAATTGATCACAATCTCTCTCCCTCAACTCGATGATCTCAAATTCAAATTCCAATAATCACTATATAAAATGCCTAGACTGGCCCTCCCCACCACAATTTTGGACAACATATAGGCTTTTGCCTATTTACCTTAGTATATTTTTGTGTGTGCGAACTATCATGCATTTCAATAATTAAAAAAAAAAGTTTCAATAATATTTGAAAATTTTCAATTTATCTCTATTATATCTTATTTTACAAAACTTAAATAAAAATTTTTAGTATAAAATATAGAGTTTTATAAGTTAAAAAACGATTTGAATTATTATATAAATAATATAATTTAAATTAATTTGAGTCTGGATCCAACTTACTTTGAGTACATGTATATACCATAACCACGTCACAGTTGTAAATAGAAGAACAAAGAACATGCACGAACTTTAATGCATGATCCTTTCGAGCAGATATGAATCTTTTGGCCGTGGAATATTGACAAAATTAGTAATATTAAAAGGAAATATATATATTTTTTTATATAAAAAAATATAATTAAATAAGATCGAATCGGAAAAGAAAGAATAAAAATAAAAAAATTCTATCATTTGAACTATATATCTGAGATATTCAAAAGAAATATTCTAGTAATGCATGATTTTAGGCCGCTCCAAATTTATTGTATCCAAGAATATTTTTCTCTGCCATAAGGGACTTTCCTGGAAGGCCAAAAATTACAATTTTCCCATTTTGGTAAGAGGTGTTTCAGTTTTAGACATTTTTAATAATTAAAAAAAAAGTAATTAGCAATCTAACTGACAGCTAATAGAACAGCAAATAGAATCTTACCAGATAATATTAAAACTGTTAAAAAAAAATATTGACTACCTAATGTAATTTGTAATTTTTCAAAAACTACTTACAACAAAGTAAATTAATTTTTTAAATTTTGCTAATTTTTATAACGTAAAATTTATGTAAATTATTATATGTATTTACTTTAATTCATTGTCTTTTTTAAGTAGTTAAAAAAATTGTCGTACTTTTATAATATGTTTTTGAAGTAATTATTTTTAAAAAAGTTATAAATATTATATTACAACATATAACAATAACATAAAAACAACTATTTTAAAAATAAAATAAATTTAATTAATATAGATTTGTCCTTTTTGTCATTTTCTAGATATATAATGACTGTTATTAGTTATTAGGCATTGATCATCAACTACGAGTTAAATTTTATCAGTTAAATCAAACAATTTTTAAATAGAAGATAAGGGAAAGTAAAATAAAAGAATAGGAAAAATAAATAAAGGAGCACGGAAAGTCCCATCGACAAAATGGAATTCAAAACCTCTTAATTCCAAATCAAAAGCAAGTGGCATTTAGGAAATCTCAACTTCCTTCAACTTGCCTATCATAATTTTGATTTAATTTAATTGTTCTTTTATAGCTATAATTAAAAAAAATAAATAAAATTATGGTATCTATAAAAAAGAAAATCTAAATTTTCTATAAAACCTATCTAAATTACCATTTTATCAATAAAGTTTATATTGAAATACCATGTTGTCTCATCTGAACTTAATACAAACTTTCCAAAATAGAACCATTAAGCTTTCAACATGGTGTGAGATTTTGAGAGGATTATTATTATTATTATTATTATTATTATTATTATTATTATTATTATTATTATTATTATTATTATTATGCATGAAAAGGCCCTGGAACGTTAAATCATATAGCACATGTATGTTTTCTTCGTTAATTAAAATATTATGATAAGTGGAATTTATATAAAAATTTTATTATTACAAATATAGAAATATAATATTATAAATATAAAAATAAAAAAATAAAAAAATCACTCAAAATCAAATCAATAATCGATTTGATTTTGATTTTAATTTTGATTTGATTTTGATATATAATATATTTTATTAATTATTATCACTATATACTAAAATTCAAATAGATCTAAAATTTCTTTAAAAAAATTAATAGATCTAAAATTTCTTAAAAAAAAAAAAAAAAGAAAATCTCTTTCCACCTCCTTCGTCTTTCGTACGACCTCCAATTGCAACTTATTTTTAGATTAAAATTAAGATTTTCTATTCATTCGGAAAAAAAAGAGCACTTGCATCAATTATTACCTCTTAATAATTTTCCTAATTTTGTAGAATTGGAGAGGAGGTAATGTTAGAAGGAAGACGATGACTCTTGAAGCATATAAAAATATCGATTAATATAATTGGAGTCTTTCTGAATCAACACTATAAATTAACATAAATTGTACTCTACTAGTAATTTCACTATTTTCTATTATTTTTCAATTGCTATGAAAATATATAGTGCTCTTAACCAAAAATAGTAAAAATATCTTAATTTTGGAGTATAATGATCGGAGAAATTATTTTTGTCCACAAGTGGATTTAAAAAATTACCTTAAATTTATCAAAAGTTCATGCACGAATTAAAAGACAAGTGTTACCAAGATATGTTTTGTGGCCCATGTTTTTATTAATATATATATATAAGTGTGAAAGACCTCCTAACACTTTGTCGTCATCTATTGTGACATGCGGGATCCACTTGTAGGCACCCGTAGGCCAAGAGTTCTTGAGCACAAAGCGAAATGACTTTAAAATTATAATATAAACCATAGAAATGTTTCCAAAACAAATAAGAAAAAATGTAATAAAAATGTTTTCCTAATGACCAACACAAAAGAAAAAAGACTAACAAATAAAACAGTCTCTTGTTCCAAGCAGTTTATTATTATTATTTATTTATTTATTAACTTTTGTAATATGATATTGTTACCCTATTTATCGAAGAGAATATCTAGCAAAATTTTTCATGCATTATTAGACAACCGACTGCCCCCTCCCAAGTTTCTATTATTTTTCGACGAGCTCCCTCTCTTAGCCTCCCCTCTCAAAATGGACAAACTCCTTCTAAACCTTCACACAACTATTGTTATTATTATTTTTTTAAAATATAAACAATGGTTGCACTACAAAAAATAAGACTTTAGCAGCGGTCAAAAACTGCTTGTAAAGACCTCAATAACCGTTGTTAAAGCCTATAGAATGATCTCCGGTGGTCAAAATTTCGTTGGGTATATTGATGCTAATAAAGGGTTTTACCAACGGCCTTGACCACTGGTAAAGATATGACTTATGCCAGCGGTCATACTGGCCGCTAGGATAGATCTTCCATTTGCTTGCGGCCAAGTTGCTGGTATAGATTAAAGCCTTTTCCGGTGGCCATGACCGCTGGTATAGGTTTGCTTCAATCCCACCACATGCACGACCGCTGATATAGGTCATGCCGCTGATATAGGTCAAGCATGTTTAAATATTTTTTCTATATTTATACCTCTATATTATTTAATTAATATTTTAAAAAAACAATATGTAATAAAATTTTTGATAAATATGCTTTTTAACAAAATTATGCCCAAAGCATAAATTTATATATAAAATTGTTACAAAGCCAAGTTATATTCAAAATTTAAGTCATTACAAAAACAAATCATATTCAAAATCTAAATCATTATAAATTATATATAAAAAAAAACAGAATAATTTGCATAACTATGACTTTGACTCTTGCCAGAGTGAGAACTGTGACTTCAACTCTAACCAAACCGTCTCTAGCCATTCAATCCCTACCTGTGATCAAAGAATGCAAACAATGAGCCACACAAATGTATTAAAGAACCAGAATGTTGCAAACCTCCGACAACATGTGAAATGGACTATATATATATTTTCCTTTCTCTTGCATTCGACATTTGTTACATTTGCATCATGAAGCAATGTATCAACATCAAAAGGGAGGTGTCCAGGTGATTATACAACAAACAAAACCAAAACAAAAAAGCATTAAAAAAAATGTTCAGTCACAGAATAAAAAAAATTATTTACAACAAAACAACAAAACAACAAAACACCATTCAAAACTAAATCTTCTCCCACCATTCATATTCACGTCATTCATTCACAAGTCAAAGTTCACGCACACTACACATGTACCTGCTCATGTTCACGAGTTAGTTGCGATCGGCAAACTTAACAAGCATTTATATCCTTCAATAATTGAATCCTCTGATTGAGTTCTATTATGTACAAAACACAATGATTCAACAAAAATCTATAATAATATAATATAAAATAAGAATAAATACTCAAACATTGAACTAGCTATGATGGACTATCTATACAAGAGTTTAAAGATATACCGTTCTATGGGATATATCCATCGATATATGATCGGACCTCCAAGTTTAACTTGTCTCGTCAAATGAATAAGAAAATGAATTATACTTGTAAAAAAAGAATTTTTTTTTTCAAAGTACACAAAGTTAAAGTAACAAAAGATTTCAATTATTCAAGATCTTTGGGGTCAAGAACCCTAGAGTAAAGAGTTTTAAAAATATTACAAACATCAGTAATAATTATGCTTTTTATAGTTGTACATTGCTCATTATTAGTATAGGATGATCAAGGACAGGATTATACATAATGCTTGTTAGGATGTCAAGATTGATGTAGAAAACATGCAATGAAAACATAAAAGAAATTTTCAACGTTAAGAAACACATAAGTACCTTTCATTTTTTCCTTGGGATTGACGATGACACCAACATTATCTGCTGAAGACAAAAATAAAGATTAGAGTCACTCAAGACAAGCTTTAGGAATTGAGTAGGGGTATCCATAGGCAGGATGATCAAGGATAAACAACCCAAAGAGGTTTCCAAAGCAAATTTATATTCTAATTTTGATCTTGGGAGAATTAGCAAGCAAACGAGAATTGAAGGAAACTGACAGAAAGTAGTGAAAATCGACCACCCTTTGATTGAACGAATCAAATTGATCTCAAGAGAATTAACAAACTAAAAATTGAACAAATTTTATTATACTCCCCAATTAAACTGTCTATGAAAAAAAAAATGTCTATAAACTAAAACAAAGATATCTTTTGCATCTATTTTTTATTGCTCAAAACCAATACGAAAAATGGCCAAATCAAGATTAGCAATTGTAACGACACCAAGAAGTCCCTTACAATAACAAACAAGGTTTCTGCTGACATTTCAGTGTTTTAAGCCTCTGTTTTCACATTTGCTCAACTCTTTGCAAGATGGTTCTTAACAACATAATATCATGGCTCTTTCTTGAGGCCAGCATACAGAAACCCACTCATCATATATAGAGAATAACAAAAGTGTTGGTTATTGGTGCCCACGTGGCATTTTAGGTATTGAGATAGGGTTAGTGGGGTAACTTCCATTAACCCACATCTTAACCATTTCTCAAAATTCTCTCAAATTAAGAGTCACATTAGATATAGGAGATTAACCTCTCCTTTGTGTGACTACGTGAGATTATGACAGAGTCATGAGAGAATGGCTTGAGAGAGAAAATAGAATTCTCTAGAGAGAGAATTTCATTTGAGAGTTCGAGAAATTTTCACGTAGGAAAATTTCTCCCTTCACAATAATCGTCGGACTGAGGGTTGCGGCGTTGTGATATTGTGATGGTGATTCGATTAACATCGTAATCACCATCCCGACCGCGAGATTCATTTGAGAGACATACGATTGGATCGATGTTGGGTTCTACACGTTGAGGTAACCATATACCCGATCTATTTAATTTTTTTGAAAATTATTTGAATACTTCCGCTACATGTGAATCGTCTAAAATATCCAACAAAAAGTAAAGTTAACATGAGCCTCCAATGTGTGTAAGCACAATATCTTCTCTGCACTATACAATTCCACGACACAAGGAACAACAACAATACAAGAGCTAATTTGTAAGGAAACCGAATACCCCTCTGGTCAATAAGTTATCGTTTCCTGCGCTTTGGTTCCACCTGGAATACAATTTTGTAAAGATTAGATGGTTTGCAACTAAAAAAGGAGAAAAATATCTATGTTTTTGATAAAGCAACACAAGGAGAAAAAGAGATCTAATCAAACTTGATCTCAGTATAAACCACAATCAAAACTGAAACAGAAAAAGATAGTTGTAAACAAAAATCTAATCGAATAGATCTAATCCAAGTGGAAACAACACAAGAAAGAAATCTATATCCAGAAATGCAAGAAAGGAAGAAACCATCAGAGTAACACAAAAAAAAACCCTAACAACTGAGAGAGAGAAAGAGAGGGAGTACCAAAATCAAAAGAGACATGATTGGGAAAGAAGAAATCGGAGATGTGTGTGAAGAGAAAGTAGTCGCGCATTAAACGAACCAAAGTAATCTTAGGAAGTTGTGAAAATCAAAAGAGCCAAATCCAAAGATGTTCGTCTTCCTTCTTAAACAATTGCTTTAAAGGGGCTGCACACCACTGGGGTCTCTTATTTCCGTGAATTCAAGGGTATAATTTTCAGTAACCAAAACCTTTCAACGTATGATTTTGCAATTCATCTATAATTAGTGGGATGTCTTAAATAAAACTGCATGTATTATACGAAAAATCCTAGCAACGAGTGTTTGACGGCGTGAGGTCTACAAATGATTTTGACATCATCATGCACTTTAAGAATCTTCGTGTACAATTCGCTTTGCTCTAATCGGACCATGAACCGTTTATAATGCAAGATGATGTGAACCCCACGGGTATAAAAACCCTAAAACTTACGAACAAGTTAATTTAGTCTAAAAATCGTCCCAACGAATTATTTGAATCGGTGAAATTAAAAATCTCAACCTTTACTCTAAAGGAGGAAGAACCTAAGATATATGACCTTAGATTCGTTTCTCACTAGAATAAAAATCTTGGTAGAAAGATGGAATGAACGACGTCACAATCTAGATGGTTCGAAACCTAAATTGATAAGTCAAATAATTAAACAAGACTCCTATCTTGAATAAATTCAAAAGTTTTCAAAAGAACAAGACGTGTGAAGAAATCTCACAATTTTATTAATTTTCTCAAAAGTTGTATTTTACATAATGTATAATGGCCTATTTATAAACTAAAAGTAAAGACTAAATTGCCAACTAAAAATTTAATAACTTCTAAACAATTAAAAAAAAATAGGAAACTAAAATATAACTATAAAGAAGAATTAAGAAACTAAATAAACCAAACTATTTTGACTAAGTTTTGTTACTATTTTTCTTTATTTTCATTCTCCCTTGATTTTGGGTAGTTTTGTGCCATTTATTCCTTCAATTGGGGTTGTATGAGCATAATTAATATCCTTTTTGGTTCTTCATTCATTTGAACTCCAATTTCTTATTGTAAAACCCTCTGAATTAACTTATTCAGTACTTCTTTGAATATTTTAACTGGAGCTTTTGTCACCGGCCCAACTGGAATTTGAATTAGATTTTGTGAATTTCTTACAATTTTGATAATCTCATCATTCTCCGCTCTTGAGAAGGATTTGTCCTCAAATCGTCACCTACATAAAAAATACTCAAGTCAGTAATATTGAAAGTAGTACTAACATTATACTCACCTGATAAATCAATTTTTTAAGCATTGTCATTGATTCGTTCTAACACTTGAAAAGAACCATCTCCTCGGGGTAAAAATTTAGAATATCTTTGTGCCAGAAATCTTTCTTTTCGCATATGTAACCAAACCCAATCACCGGATTCAAAAATCAGCTTGTGACGTTCCTTGTTCGCTTGCTTGATATATTATTCGGTCATCTTCTCTATGTTGAACCGTACTTTTTCATAAAATTGTTTTACAAATTCTGTCTTTTTCTTACCATTTAAATTCACTTGCTCAGAAATAGGTAAAGGTAATAAATCCAAAAGAGTTAAAGAATTAAAACTATAAACAATTTCAAACGGTGAGAACTTGGTAGCAGAGTGAGCAGTATGATTATATACAAACTCAACATGTGGCAAATATTCTTCCCAAGTTTTAATATTTTTACAAATGACAGCTCTAAACAAAGTGGATAAAGTCCTATTGAATAGTTCTGTTTAACCATCAGTTTGAGGATGACAAGTTGTTGAAAATAAAAATTTCGTTCCTAACTTTCCCCATAATGTTTTCCAAAAGTAACTCAAAAACTTAGCATCTTGATCTGAAATGATTATTCTAGGCATCCCATGTAACCTTACAATCTCTCTAAAAAATAAATCCATAATATGAGAAGTATCATCAAACTTATGACAAGGAATAAAATGAGTCATCTTAGAAAACCGATCTACAACCACAAATATCGAATTTCGTCCATATCTACTCCTAGGTAAATCCAAAACAAAATCCATCGAAATGTCAATCTAAGGTAAATTAGGAATAGGTAGGGGTGTGTAAAGACCATTAGGTTGAACCCTAGATTTAGCTTACCTACAGGTAATACATTTACCACAAAATCTTTCAACATCTCGTTTCATGTGTGGCCAATAAAAGTGTTCCTGTAAAATAGTCAAGGTTTTGGCAACTCCAAAATGTCCCATTAACCCTCCACTATGAGATTCTCGAACTAACAAATCTCTTAATGAACAATTTAACACGCATAACTTATTTTCTCTAAACAAAAAGTTCTCATGCTCATAGAACTTACCCTCTACAGATTTTTTACAAGCACTATAAATTTCTCCAAAATTATGGTCATCATGATAAAGTTCCTTAATATGTTCAAAACCAAAAAATTTAGTATCAAGAGTAGAGATTAAGGCATACCTGCGTGAAAGTGTATCTGTGACCACATTTTCCTTACCTTGTTTATATCGAATGACATAAGAAAAAGTTTTGATGAATTCCATCAATCGAGCATGTCTCTTATTCAACTTATGTTGATTTTTTAAATGTTTCAAGAATTCATGATCCGTACGGATCACAAATTCTTTCGGCCATAAATAGTGTTGTCATGTCTCCAAAACTCGAACCAAGGTATATAATTATTTGTCATAGGTAGGATAGTTAAGTACAACCTCTCTTAACTTCTCGCTAAAATACGTAAGTGATTTTTCATCTTACATAAGAACAACGCCTATACCTACACCAGAAACATCACATTCAATTTCAAACATTTTAGAAAATTTAGGTAAAGCAAGTAAAGTAGTATGAGTAAGTTTATGTTTAATAAGTTGAAACGTCTTCTCTTGCTTTTCACTCCATTTGAATGCAACGTTCTTCTTGATGATTTGTGTAAGCGGTGCAGTGATGGTGCTAAAATGTTTTATGAACCTTTTATAAAAACTAGCAACCCCATGAAAACTTCTAACATCACCGATACTGGAGGAGGTCGGCCAATCTTGGATGGTTTTGATTTTTTCTTCATCAACCTCAATTCCTTTAACACTCACAACAAAACCTAGAAAAAAAAACTTATCGATACAGAAAGTACACTTTTTAAAATTAGCATATAACTTTTCCTTTCTAAGTACATTTAAAACCGAATGTAAATGTGAAACATGATCATGCAAACTTTTATTATAAACCAGAATATCATCAAAGTAAACAACTATGAATTTACCAATAAAAGCACGTAAATTATGATTCATTAAACGCATGAATGTACTAAGAGTATTGATTAATTCAAAAGGTATGACTAACCACTTATGCAATCTATATTTAGTTTTAAATATTATTTTCCATTCATCTCCTTCTTTTATTCGTATTTAATAATATATACTCTTAAGGTCAATATTAGAAAACATACAAGCACCATGCAATTTATCTAACGTGTTATCTGATTAAGAAATAAGGTGTCGATATCTTACCGTTATATTATTCATAGCTCGGCAATCAACACACATCCTCCATGTCCCATTTTTCTTAGACACTAAAATCACCAGAACTGTGCATGGACTCATGCTTTCTCTTACATATCCTTTTCCCATCAACTCTTCGACTTGCCTTTGTAGCTCCTTCGCCTCTTATGGGTTGCTTCTATACGCTGGACGATTTGGAATTGATGCACCTGGTACGAAATCGATTTGATGTTCAATCTCTCGGATCGGTGACAATCCTTGAGGTAGATCTTCAGGAAATACATCTTCAAATTCTTGCAAAAGAGAAACAACAGTACTAGGGAAAGAAGGGTTAAGTTGGTCAGTGCTTAAAAGGGATTCCTTGTACATAAGTATAATCATTGGTCATTTTGAGAGCATCTCTCGCTTAACCTCACTTGTTTTGACATAGAAATTCCTTTGTTTTCTTTCGGATTTTACCTTGGCCGAACTTTTCTCTTTTTTTTTCTTCCTCATCAAATTCAGTATCTCTTTCTTCTTTTCTCTCTTTTTTCTCTTCTCTCAACTCATTTTGATCTTTTTGTTTCTTTTGTTCACTCAATTTTTGCAATCTCAATCGGTTTTCATATACTTATGTTGGTGTCATCAGAATCAGAGCGATTTTTCGTTGATTGAATATAAATGAATACTTGTTGATGAAGCTGTCATGTTGTACATGTTGATCAAATTGCCAAGACCTTCCTAACAAAATATGCCCAGCCTGTATTGGCACCACATCACATAACACATCATCCTCATATTTCCCAATTCAGAATAGCACAACAACTTGCTTTATAACCCTTATTTCTCCACTATCATTCAACCATTGTAGTTTATATGGTTGGAAATGTTTAGTGGTTGGCAAATTCAATTTTTTCACTAAAGTCGTACTCGCAACATTAGTAAAACTATCATAGTCAATAATTAAAATACATACCTTATTTTTCACATGACAACGAGTGTGAAAAATATTCTTCTGTTGTACTTTTTTTTCGTCTCCTCTGGTTTGTAAACTTAAAGCTCGACACGTAACTAGTGCTAAAATCTCACTGTGTTCAGCCCCATACTCCTCATCTCCGATGGTGGCATCTTCCAATGGTGCAAACAATCAATGTCATCTTCATTTTCGGACTCGATTGCACCATTTTTCCAAATCATCATAACTCGCTTGTTTAGACATTGGCTAGCTATATGTCCCATTCCTTGACACCTGAAATATTTAATCTCATTAGAACAAGTTGAAGTGGAGACTGTCTTACCTTGAGAAATTGTGGTGGAGGCAGTTAGTTTGTGTTCAGATTTAACTTTGGAGGTGGCTAAATTTTCTTCTTTTTTTGGAGAACTCATCCTCCAAGATGTTGCACTCAAAATCTGTGGGGCTGGTCTTGGCCGTGTGCTGCCACTCTTGAGCTGCCTCTCAACCTTTATTGTCATATGTACTAAATCCTCCAACTCCATATAATGATGAAACTCGATCGTGTTGGCAATCTCTCGAGTTAAACCATTCAAAATCTAGCCATCGTCACTTCTCTATCTTCTTCTACATTGGCCCAAATCATAGCCATCTCCATCTCTTTATAATACTTGTCTACGTTTCGGTTACCTTGGTGGAGACTCTGCAACTTGAGATATAAATCCCTATAGTAATGACTCGGCACAAATCGTCGTCTCATTACCCTCTTCATCTCATCATAAGTTCCAATAGGTCGATCCTCGTTCTGCCTTCTATTGATGCATAATTGATCTCGCCATACAATTGTATAATCAGTAAACTCAATAATAGCCAGTTTTACCTTCTTTAATTCGGAATAGTTATGACAATAAAAAACCAACTCAATCTTCTTTTCCCACTCAATATATGTTTCGGGATCACTTTTACCTTGAAACGACGGAATTTTCATCTTGATACTACCTAAGTTATTGTTTACCCGATTTCTAACTTCTCTATCCCGACCTAGTCTCCTATGACTACCCACTAATAACCTATCAAACTCCTCCTCTAACCCATCTCCTTCAAATTCATCTACAATTTCAGTTTTTCTTTGATGAAACCTATTCCTTCTTGAGGGGTTCGGCCCTATTGATGGCTGTCCCTTTTGCAATCCCTTTTCTACCCTATCCAACCTTTCATGTATAAGATTTAACTCCCTTTTCATCATCTGTCTCATCTCCCCCATAAATGCTTGTAGTTATAGATTCGGCCTAACGTGTGGTTGAACCTCCTCACTTATGTTATCTTTTTGATTTTGAGATATGATTGGAATCTGTAAGATAATATTAGAATAAAATAAGAAAGAATCTTACCACACTCCCTCACGTGTTTCACTCAAAAATAATGATTCACTCAAATTCACTCGTGTTTCACTCTTTGAATTTGCCTTTTATCTTTAATGAATTCTTTCTTGCCTTTTACCACTCCTCTTCACTTAGTCAAATTATTTACTGAACTCGAGAATTTAATTCAAGAATAATTATCATGTGAAATTCAAAGACTTATATGAAAAAAAATATTAATAAGAGGCACAAAGAAAGAAAGATCTAGAAAGAAAAAAATGAGAAATAAGGAAAGTTACAAATTTGGAAAAATTTCAATTTAAGAGGAAACAAATAAGGAATGGAACAAATAAGAATGAAAGCAAACAATGAAAGAGATAATGAAAGAGATCGAGAATGAAAAACAATTATAGAAAGTTTTGAATTTATGAAAGTGCACAAATTTAGAAAAGTGCACAAATAAGAAAATATTTCAAGTTCAACAAAAAAATTTAAAAAATTCTAATTCAAATTTAGTAATAACACTTTAGAACTTGCCAAATTTGAACAAAATCACAAAATGAAGAATTATCAATTTTGCAAAATTTGGAAACTGTCTCCTTTTTTTTTCACGGCCTCTTTTTTTGTGGGCTTTCTTTTTTTTTTTACGGCCTCTTTTTTTTTTTTGCCCTTTCTTTTTTTTGCCTCTTTTTTTTGCCATTCTTTTTTTTTTTCTATGACATTTTTTTTTAACGGCCTCTTTTTTTTTTTTTTCAACTATGACAACACAAAATAAAGAATGAAATATACCAAAAATAAGAAATAAACCAATGAATGAAGAATTTTGGTCAAGATGATGAATCGAGATTGGAATTAGAGTTTTAAGACACAAACAAGAACAAAAGAAAGAAAAAAAAATAAAATAAGAATAATTCGAAGAAAAAAATAATCTGGATTAACTCTCGACGGGTATAGAAACTCTAGAATCTACGAACAAGTTAATTTAGTCCCAAAATCGTCCCAACAAATTATTTGAACCGGTAGAATTAAAAATCTCAACTCTTGCTCTAAAGGAGGAAGAACCTAATGTATATGACCTTAGACCCGTTTCTCATTAGAACAAGAACCTTAGTATAAAGATGGAATGAACGATACCATAATTTAGGTGGTTCGAAATCTAAATTGATAAGTCAAAAAACTAAACAACACTCATATTTTGAATAAGTTCAAAAGTTCTCAAAAAACAAGACGTGTGAATAAATTTCACAATTTTATTAATTCTCTCAAAAGTTGTATTTTATACAATGTGTAATGACCTATTTATAGGTTAAAGGTAAAGATTAAATTGACAACTAAAAATTTATTAACTCCTAAACAATTAAAAAAAATAAGAAACTAAAATATAGCTATAAAGAAAAATTAGTAAACTAAATAAACCAAACTATTTTGATCAAATTTTACTGTTATTTTTCTTTATTTTAATATTCCCTTAGTTTTGGGTAGTTTTGGGCCATTTATTTTTTTAATTGGATTTGTATAACCATAATTAAAACTCATTTTGATTCTTTATTCATTTGGATTTCAATTTCTTGTTGTAAAATCTTTTAAATTAAGTTATTTAGTATTTTTTTAAATCTTTTAACTCGAATTTTTATTATCGATCTAACTTAAACTTAAGTTAAATTTTATGAATTCCTTACAATTTTGATCATCTCATCATAAGAGTAAGGCCATTTCTAGGCTTGATGCTGATAACTAGATCACATCTTTTGAGGCATTTTACTGTGTCATGAAGAAGTTAAAAGTGCTTCGATGAATATGGGAAATGGATGCCAATGTGATTCCTTTCATGCTATTAAATGTAAATTAGAATTATTTTTAATTTCATGACAATTCATATTTATATAATGTGCACTCCAAGAGCAATCTTGATTGTTATTTTTACGGTTATGCATATCACAAACAAGTTACTTAATAGTGGTTTCTTTTTTGTTTGGAATATCTTAATATGCTAAAAAAAAATATAATGGCAGTAACAACAAAAGTTAGAATAAGGAAAATTTTCATATATTTCGTGATAATTAAAGTAGATTTTCATGCAAAATAGGCAAATCTAAAGGCAAATAAGGAAAAATAGGCAGACATTAAGTATACTTAGTATTACTATCAAGTATTGATACCTTTTTCGGATACCTTTGCCCACCCATTTATGGTAATTTGCCTACGTGGGCAAAGACTATTGGGTAAATGACGTTGCCGATATTTATCATAGGAGGATGATTGGGCCTATGGTGTCAAATAGGTTAATAATTACAAAATAAATTAAAATTATAAAAATTTAAATATATTTTTAAAAGAAATTAATCAAGTGTATATGTATTAAATTATAATTGAGAGAATTATAATTTTGTTTCAAAGTTTTTTCCTCGTTGAGAGAATTAGTCTTATTGGATTTTTCATGCCAATTTCCCTTATGTTTTGTTCATAATTTTCTTTGCATATTTTATAAGACATAACATTTTTAAAAAACCATTTTCCTACGACCCAATTAAAAAAATACTTTGATCAATTAAAAATATTTTTTAATATATAAAAGAAAGTCAAATCAAAATTAAAAAAAAAAAAGTTTAGAAGCCATTTACTAGCTACCGGCAGATTGAAAGAGTTCCAAATTAATTGAAAAAAAAAAATTAAACAAGAAAATGTATCTTTTTAAATAATAAGCCTTTGAATAAAAAATTATACTGTGGTAATATTTTATTTTTAAAAATATTAATTTGACTCATTTAAGGTTAAGATTAATTAAATTTTAGGTATAGAAAATATCAACACAGTAATAATTTAAATTTTTACTAAAATATTTAGTTTTGAATAATAAATAAAAAATAAAAATAAAATAAAAATATAGAAGCTTGGTAATTCAAAAAAAAAAAAAACAGAAGTTTCCTAAAAACATAAATAATTTTTCTATATATTTTGTAAGAAAAAAGAAAATTTCCCATCGCTTCTGAATCATTCCTTCGTCAGTACTCAAACCCAAACAAAGGTTTTGTCTCTCTGTCTCTCTCTTCCCCCTCGAGAGGAAAGGGGGAAAAAAAAAACTCGCAAGATTATTATTATAACTCTCTCTCTCTCGACCGTTTCTCTCAATGTCCGGCGCCATTATCAGCAGCCGATGAGAGACTCATTAATTAAGCACAAACAACCCTAATTTCAGATCAGACAGAGCTCTCTCTCTCTCCTTTCTCTTTAGAGTGAGAATTTAGATCTGTCTTTTCATCATCTGAACGATTAGATCTTCAGATCTTGATTCTCAACTCAGCACTCTCTCTCTCTTTCTCTCTCTTACACACACACACACACACGCGCACACGCACACGCACACGCACACAAAATGCTTCAGCGACCGCCAGATGCATCGAACGGCAAGCCAGGTTTTTACGCAATTTACCGCTTTTTCTTTTGGTGTTTTTGCGATCTTTGTGGGTTTTCTTTGATTTGGTTTGAATTCGTGAATTGATCAAGTTGGGATTTTAACAATCTGGATTGAATTGGGAAAAAGAAGATGGTTTGTACAAGGGATGTTGTTTGTATCCTAAATGGGGTAGGCATAGGTCTTAAGTTTGAAGACGAATTGATCAATTTGTAAATTGTTTATGTTATTTGGACATTGGTGTTGAAAATAGGGTTCGGACATTGAATATTTTCAATCTAACTCTTCATCAATAACGAAACAAGTTAAAAGACGAGTGGGAGTAAAAGGACTGAAAATTATTGAACATTGGATCGGCATCAAACAAAAGTAAGAGAATTAATCCTATCTGCGGATTTATAATTTTTGTAACCTAATATGTGAATGCGGGGAGATCTTTTTAATCTTTCTACTTTCATTATTGAGTGAGTGGCGATGATTAAGAAGTGTTTGATGCTTGATCTTCGAGGGCTGAGTGTAGGTTTTTTCAAGAAAGGCATTGAAGAACTTCATTTTAGGGTTTAAATTTTAGGATCAGAGATATGAGTGTGGCGGGGCAGGCGTCTTGGTGTTTGAGGAGTGTCCCTTCTGTTCTTCAATATTCTTGGTGAAGCAACTGGTGCTTTTGGTACAATTACGAAGTGCAAATCTCTTTCGTATGATAAATGTGCTTTGTGTGACAAGATATTGGATTGAACGATTACTGGCTTTTGCATTGTGTTATTACTTGTGATATGTAGGACAATGGAAATTATGTTGGTTGGCTTTGAAACCACAAAAGTGGGTTCCTCCCATTCCTTTCCATTTTTAATGTTAGCTGAAAACAAATGATTGGTGCTGGAAAAAAAGGGATTGGTGCTCAATATCTTTCATGATATGAGGATGAACTTGACTGCCCAAAGAATTTTAGTATAAGTAACTGTGAAAAGTGGCATGGACATCAACTAACCACCGAGGTTGCATCCATTACTTCACTTGTTGTTCTTTTAGAGTTTGTGGTTTCCAAATCCTTCCCCATTAATTGACTACATGGCATTGCGTTCCATTGGATTTATAGCTTTCTTCATTGGAAAGTTTGAACCCATTTTGTTTGGGAAGGGTTTGAAGTCATCACTTGGATTATGGAATTTGCTGAGCAAGTAAATGGTGTACCAAATACTATTGTTAATGTGCACACCTATTGGTTTTTCTTGGTCTTAAGCTTTGGTCCTATCATGCCCTCAGCAGGTACCCGCCCTGCAGGATATGCTTCTTTACCTCCAACTACTGGTCAATTTGTACCAACTGCTGCAGGCAAGATGGGTCCTGTGAGCAATGGACCACCGGCATTTTCATCGGGTCCTTCCACAAGTGGGCCTCGATTTCCTCCAGCTGGTGGAACGCAACAACTGCCTGGTGGACCACCACCAATGGCAGTAGCCAGGGCCCCTATGCAACCTCCTAGCATGCGCTCGTCAGTGGCTGGTCCGCCTACAAGTACTCCACCAGTTCCTGCTGCACAACCAGGGCCAACATATTCAGCTGCACCTCCACCATCAGCTCAGAGTTCTCCTTTTGCACCACCAACGTGGCAAACGCAACCCCGACAGGTGAGCTGATTGATCCAGTCTGCAGTGATTTTTTGTGACCCTTTATTTCCATGAATCCATATTGATTATTAGATTATTGTATGTTATTTTTCTATAAAAAACTTATGCATATTATTTAATATGATCGTGATTTCCTGAATGTGCTTTCCACAGCTGGCACCTAATGTACCTCCACCACCAGCAGCTATGACCAGGGCTCCAACACAGTCTCCTGGCGCTCACTCAGGCACTGTCGGTCTGCCTACTAGTGCTCCACCAGGTCTTGCTGCTCAACCAGCACCAACATTTTCACCCATACACCAAGGCATGCCACCTGCTCCAAGTTCCCCCTATGGACCTCAGACATGGCAGACTCAAGCCCGACAGGTGAGCTTACTGTCACTGTGGAATGATTTATATGTTAGTTAAATGACAGTTTTTCCTTTGGGATGGTAAACTAGTTTTTATCAGGTAATAGTATTGTGATCTTGCTGAATCTACATTTTTCAGCAGACACCTGGACCTCCGCCACCAATGATGTCAGCTAGAGCTCCAATGCAGGCTCCTAGTCTGCGGTCCTCGATTGCTGGTCAGGCTCTAAGCACCCCTCAAGGTCCTGTGCAAACAGCACCACCAAGCTTTTCTGCTGGACCTCCAGGAATGCCACCCGCTCCGGGTTCTCCTTATGGTTCACAGGCATGGCAGACACAACCCCGACAGGTGAGCTTATTGTCGTTTGGACCAAAAGTCGCTCTGTTCTTTAGCTATGTTTTTCACCCTGTTCTCTAACATTTTATAGAAGCTTTCTGTAGCAAAATTAACTAATTTTATGATTTGTGTAGAACTAGCCCTTCCCCGTATTTTTAAATTTAATTAAGGTTAACTAAAAGTCTTTAACTTTTTGGCTTTCCTAGGTGGCTCCACCTATACCAGGTTCTATGCAACCACCAAGAATGTTTGGAATGCCACCACCACTCCCTACTCAAACCATGGCTCAGATGCCACCTCTTGGTCAAACTGGAACACCTGTGACTGGTCCATCAAAGATTGATCCAAATCAAATTCCGCGCCCACACCCTAATTCATCAGTCATTCTGTATGAAACCCGTCAAGGCAACCAGGCTGTTTCTCCTCCTGTAAGCTGCTGACTTTTCCGTATGCTGCCGTCTCTATATTTACTCTGTTCTTAAGTTGCAAATGTTACCTGCAATAGCTTTTCTTTGGTAATAATATTTCTTATTTTCTTGTTCAGATGGTAGTGGCACAATAGTAAGAACTTCACACTGCACCCATCCCCCCACATAAACACAACACACCTGCACCAGAAATGCCAGCATCCAAAAGAAAAAAAAAATGAAATACCAGATGTGGGAGTCTTGTGCCGTTTTCTTCTGCCTTTATTACTTCATTTCCTTGTAACTGCATGCTGTATTTTGCATCTATCAGCAGCAACTAGGATTTATTTGTGTTGGTTCTCTCTCTCTCTCTCTCTTGACTATTTGTTCTCTTGTGAAGCCTGCTACTAGTGATTACATTGTACGGGACACTGGAAACTGCAGTCCACGTTTCATGAGATGCACCATTAATCAGGTTAATTTACTTATTTAATTATGTGACTTTTAGTTTGTTTGATAGGTATGGACACACAGCATTGTGCTTAGATTTACTTATTATTCTTTTGACAGATTCCATGCACTTCTGACCTCCTTAGTACGT
This sequence comes from Dillenia turbinata, assembly GCA_037126225.1. NCBI lineage: Eukaryota > Viridiplantae > Streptophyta > Magnoliopsida > Dilleniales > Dilleniaceae > Dillenia > Dillenia turbinata. The sequence continues at coordinate 2,536,041 of JBAMMX010000003.1, read as the reverse complement.
CAGGGATGCAGTTGGCATTGTTAGTTCAGCCATTGGCTCTTCCTCACCCATCAGAGGAACCTATCCAAGTAATAAATTGATTTGGTTTTAGCTCGTTCTTTATGGTGTATATTTAGCTGCATCTTGCATATTTAGTGTCTATTGGCTTTTTCGTTTTCTCTTCCTAGTATCTGCTTCAGAGATAGATGGTGTACCAGCGTATTTTTATTTTAAAATTTATATATTTCATTCTTAAATTCATTTGGTGTAATTTTTCAAAGCGGGAACATTCACCAGGATGCTAATTCTGCAAAAGTGATCCAGTTCTTTAATATGGCCATGTTTGGATACTTACCCGATTGGGTTATGGTCTGCTTGATGATTTTAACTGGTTATCATTGGTGATTCAGTCTCTTGTTTTTAAATTGGTAAATTTAGCTGAAGAAAGTTTCTAAATTCTCCTTGTTATTAGTTGTTCCATTTACCCAACTGTGTGTTTTTTCTAGGGTATGCAGTTATGTGCAATCGAGTAACTAATTTGTGTTTTGCTGCTTTCTCTGTTCATAGGTTGTTGATTTTGGGGAAAGTGGTCCTGTTAGATGTTCTCGTTGCAAAGCCTACATTAATCCCTTTATGAAGTTTATTGATCAGGGCAGGCGTTTCATCTGTAACTTATGTGGTTAGTAAATTAACTAAATATATATATTTTGTTACACTGGAATTAACTAAATATATATATTTGTTACACTGGAGTGGGTGATTGGACTGGTGGTGGTATTATTATCTGAATTGTCTTGAAAAGGTTTTATTGCATTGCTTTTGAGTGTGTCCTTTCTTTTGCAGGATTTACTGATGAGACCCCTCGTGACTACCACTGCAATTTAGGCCCTGATGGTAGGCGTAGGGATGCTGATGAAAGGCCTGAGTTATTTAGGGGAACAGTTGAATTTGTTGCTTCAAAGGAATTTTCAGTAAGTCCATTTGAAGGACATATTATTTTTAGGACTAATAATATGTTATTTTCTCAATGTTTCCGTTACAACTTTTGCTTTGTTATGTAGTATATGATTGGTTTGATGACCCCTATTAGCCTTTTAGAATATTGAGTGGTCATAACTCATAGTAGACTGTTATCCACTCTGTGGGAGAAAGGTTATTCGGTGTACTTTTGCTATAGAAGAACAACAAAACTTCTGGTGCCCTCGTCCTTTCGGTTAACAGCATTTGGGAAAAGATAGCCTTTTTACCTTCATTCTTGTTAAAATTAGCCGGTCTGTTCAAGGGAATACCTCTGTCAGATGTACAGAGGATTGGAGGGCTCTTTTTGTTTGAACATTAGCCTTTTGATAAGAGAAACGTAGTTTGGAGTATAGACAGGATCATTCAGGGACCAAATAACTGAATGAAGAATGGCTGTGGTTTTGTTCTATAGTTATTACCTTTTTTAGATGTACAGCATTTTGGAGTCCTCTTTTGGTTTGGTCAATAGTTTTTTTTATAAGAGAAATGAAACTTGGACCAAATAATTCAGCAAACAAAACAACCAAATTAACTGTAACCATTGTTTAATTCCATGGTCATTTCTCTTTCAGATGTACAGGAGATTGGAGGACTTTTTTGGTTTGAGTGCTAGTGTTTAGGGATGAGAAATGAGAATTGGACAACATGATTAATTGATCAAAGTAACCAAATGAACTGTAGCTGTGGTTTCGATTCTGTCTTTGCCTTGAAACTGTAAAATGAAACAACCATGGTTTGTTTGGCTACCTAATCATTTGATCTGAATAGGGGCGATCTTATATTGATATGTTTTTCTTCCTCTGTTTCTACTGTACTTTCTCTATAGAGAATGTGTCATCCTCGGTGTTCCTACTATGTTTGGAGGATTCCTTAGCTTTTTTTTTGGGGGGGGTACTCTGCCACAAATTTCAGTGGACGTTGTTATAGATCTCGATGACTTTAGGAGAAAATAAAGATGAAAAGTGAAGACTCCAATTTTATTGGAATTAAAATCTCTCACTTTCTTTCTAAAGGAGATAAATGCAAATTATGTATAATTTTCTTCTTATTCTTATTTTTTCCTTGTCTTTTGACAGTATATATTGTTATTGTCTAATTTCATCAGGCAACAGAAGGCCACATTGATCTTGTAACATGCTGAATTAATGCTTATCTCAGCAAGTTTCATTATGTTTTGTGGTACATACTCTGAATTTGACACCCAAAACTAATGGGGAATAAGCAGCCCATCTTCTCCTTAGCTTTGTCAAACATTATGTAATCTCAAGTCTATGGTGCTTCTGGGGAAGGTGCATAACTTCACTTGCCAATTAGAGCCTGGACCTAAGGACACAAGCTTACTGACTTATGAAGAGGTTTCACTTTTATCAGACTTCATGCTCTAGAATAGGTGCATTTTCTTATATATGAATTAAGCTTTATGGCTATCGAGTAGTCCTCCTTTTTGAGCCTTCCTCCAAGTTGTAATGGCAGTGTTAAAAGTCATGATTTGGATAATGCTATCTTCCTTCTAGTCGTGCTGAATATGTTCCTCCTTTTATTGGATATGCTCTTATTCTTCTGTGCTTATTTCCTTTTCAGATTCGTGAACCAATGCGAGCAGTGTTTTTCTTCCTTATCGATGTATCTATGAACGCATTGCAGACTGGTGCAACTGCAGCAGCTTGCAGTGCAATCAGTCAGGTTATTGCAGACCTCCCGGTGAGTTTTTGTATGGCCTGCTATGGCTGTCTTTCTTTTAATTGCTTTAAATATGGTACTCTTGAATGTTTAGTTTTCTTTTATGCCAGTTTAATTCTTCAAAGCTAGTTGCTTGGCTTGTATGAGAACTGGACAAGTCAGTGGTAAAGGGCTACCCTAGTGTATACTTGCACGACTTCAAAATTACATATTTGTCATTAATATGGTGAGGTGTAAGAGTAAGAACCTTGTCTTTGTGTTTGTTTAGTTGGAATTCTATTCTTCTTAAGCCTGCTAGGAATCGTACATGTTTTCGAAACTTGCATTTTGCCCTGTTGAGGTGGAAGATTTAATCAGGGAACCACTTAAATGGTGCTAAGGTTGTTGCCCCTTTACTCTTTAATAGGAATATATTAGGTTAGTTTGCTGCTTAAATGTCGGGAAAGATTGTTACTCGCTTTCCTAAACACATACCTTTTTACAAGACACTATCTTTGCTCTTCCAGTTTACACCAGTCATATGGACATGTACATAGAGCAATTGAAGTCTATTAGTCAAGGCCCATTATCATTGTGTAGTTGCCTTTACTCCTAAAGAAAAGGAAATGTAATTATTGTTTAGGCTGTGAGGAGCATATATAGCTTATTGTTGTAAATTTACCTGACGCTGATTCCAGCTGCTGCTATGGTGAGTGTAACTCAGAAAAGCACTATTGGATGCAATTTAATTCCATTAAATTGCACACAAGTGCTTCCCCTGGAACGAAAACAAATTACAGGAGGAAGGGAAAAACATGATGAGCACCAGGTTGGTGTGAGTTGATTACAATTGGGAACTAGCTAGGAAAGAGAATCTGCCGAATGTCATCCTCAGCAAAAGGAATATTAGTTCATGAGCAATCTAGGCCAAGTGTAAGAACTGAGTTTCTACTCTCGAGGATTCCTCCCTTTATTTTAAAACTCTGGCATCCTGCAGTTCATCTCACTGTAGGCTAAAAAAATAGAAGTCGAAAATTTACATGTTCATAGCAAATTTCTTTTTATTCTGTTACTGTCTTGGTAAATTGTAGCATGCTAATTGTTTGCCATCAGACATTCATGTTCCAAAAGTTCTATTAATGATATTTCACTGATTTGCAATGGTTCTTCTCATATCCAGATTTTTTCCCTCATAATTCTATCTGTAACACTAACAAAACTCTAACTAGCAACTTGCAGGAAGATGTTTTGAAAGAATCTCATGCGTGGCATGGGAAAATCTTATGTTTATGCACGGCTGTGTATCATACACAGTTATCATCGTCTGGATGCATGTCATTAACAATGTTTGTTAGGAAATCTATTGAAAATTTCTTTTACTAAATGTAAGTGCTGTGAAACTCAAGTGCTATATTTTTTGTTGTGTTATATGTTTGTGCATATTTTCAGAAAATGTATATTGGTGCTATTTCTTTCTCAGAATTGTGTACTGACATCCAAGTTTGTATTTGTTTCATATTCTATTTTGTCATTTTTTTTAAACTTTTCTGCAGTTACCTAGTGCAGAATTTGATCCATTTTCCTCTTTTTGATTTGTTATACACAGAGGCTTTCACAGTGCTGTTTGATTGAGGAAAAAATATTGGTGGTCACATATTTGACAATGACTTTGTGGTTGCAGGAAAGTCCTCGCACTATGGTGGGAATTGCAACATTTGACTCGACAATCCATTTTTACAATCTGAAACGTGCATTACAGCAGGTTTAAATTCCATAGCTAAATAATTCTCTTGCTTTATGTTTTTACAAGTGAATCTGGAATTTTTTGCCGCTACATGTATTTTGATTGGCAGGTTCTATGGTTTAATTTAAAATTGGCACATGTTGCTGAATAGAGAAAATCAATGTAGATGAGCAATATAGCATAACAAGAGTGTGGATTCAGAATGTCACAGAAACTAAAGACAGTTCCAGTTCATAAGAAAATGATTTAAAGTAATTCAAGAAGGTTTTGTAGTTGTGTTGTTGAAAAGGCTTGTTGAAAAGATTTGTTGCACATAGGTTGAAGGAGCCATTTGTGGACTGGGGAAATCACAAAAAATTGTATATTTTGAATGGTGGAAGCTTCCTTTGGGTCACATTTTATTGAAATGGGAGAGATTTTCTGGAGAATGGTGGAAATAATTCTGCAAGTCGATCCCCATTTGGTTGGTAATTTGCTTTCCATGTATAGACTGATGTTAAGATCAGAAAATGAATGGGTAATTGGTTCACAAACTATCTATCTAGGGCCAACCAATTATCATCATCACAAAATTTTGAAGTATTGGATTTTTTTTTTTTTTTTTTTGGATGTTAATATACCTGATCAAGAAGCTTAATATGAAAATGGTAAACAACGTTTTGGTCCACATCAGAGTTCTTTCTCTTGGAGTTGGACAGAGTGGTACCCCGGAGAAAAACAGATGGGCAAATTTGTCAAACAAAGAATGCAATTTCAGAATTTTTATTTTTGAAAGTAAAATTTATTTTCAATAACATAAAAAAAATCTTAAATCTGCAGATCAGTGATTGCAGTTGGTCAGTACTATAAACCTAAGAAGTATTTAAATGGGAGCAAAGAATTGAGGGTTCCTTGTTTCTAAGAAGGGGGCTAAATTTTAAATCTTATTTGGAATTTGTAAGATAGGGTGGTGATAGATTTGCGCTATCTAACCAGATGGGGGGATCCCTTGTTTTTAAGAAAGGGGCTAAATTTTAAATCTTATTTGGAATTTGTAAGACAGGGTGGTGATGGATTTGCGCTATCTAACTAGCTGGTCCTCTCTGGTTTTGCAACATTAATTTGCTTATAAGGCTCAGTAGAGTCAAACTTGACCGTACATGCTTAGCTATGTTCAAGTATCATTTTTTCTGTTTTTTTGGGCGGTGGGGTTGTCATCCTGGGTGTCTTGAGTCGCAAAGTACTTGCACTAAATCATCTTATTGGCTGGGTAGGTAAGGCCTCTATTTTCTCTCTCGTTGTCTGCTTTTCCTATCCTGAAAAACCATTCGCTTCTGAGGTTACAGCTTATATTGCACAGATTTTTTGCAATGACACACAAGCATTATGCTGGCCTTTGGCTTGATATTGGTTTAGTATAATTCTATTGTAGCACTATCTTTTGGTTATTTTATTTTATTTTATTTTTTAAGGTTTTGTGCTTCTGCTGTTAGTTACTGATAATTAGTGGGGCATCTTTTTTTTGATTTGAGGTTTTGGTTTAATTTTATGGTTTGGGTCTGAATCATAAGTGTTTCTTTCTGTGGTGAAAGACTTTTTATGTTGCAACTGTGTCTACAATTCAATCTCGAAATAAAAATGTTCCCTGACTTTTTGTTTTTAAACTTCTCTTTGCAGCCATTGATGCTTATAGTTCCTGATGTACAAGATGTTTACACTCCTCTGCAGACTGATGTTATTGTGCAACTTTCAGAGGTTGTCTCCAATAAAGTTTAATAGATTAAGTGCACTTCTATTATTTTTTTTCCTTACATTATTATGATGTTTGTGATATGTGAGTAGAGATATTTTCATATCTAAGCAGGCTAACTTTCCTTTATTGTGTAGTTTTGCACTAAGGAACACTTCTTTGTTGGTCTATCATTAATAAGACCACCAAAAGTGAATTAGTGAGCATTTACATGTACTGCAATTGTTGATCATGCTGTTGTTTTGGGATTGTAGTGCCGCCAACACGTGGAGCTATTGTTGGAAAGCATTCCAACTATGTTTCAGAATAACGGAGTTGCTGAATCTGCATTTGGTGCTGCTATCAAGGCAAGTTGCTTGGAATTGTATCATTTATCTGCACACGAGTTTATGAGTTATTCTTGTGGGAAAATTAACTTAATTCACTTGAATTGAAAATTATATCTCCATACATTGAGTTATATAGTAACAAGTATAGACTTACAAGAGTTAACTATAGGCTTGAACATTTTTGTAAGAGACTGGGAATAATATTTTTCCTATTTGATTTGTGATTTTTTTGAGAGGAAAATAGTAGGAGATTCTTAAGAGTAGAGAAGTCTTTTCATTCTGCTTGCCATGGTTTAGGATTTTGAATTCTTTGGATGTGTTCCCTTTTGATGATGAATCTAAGGTTGTGGGTTTCGGTGGTTTTCCTTTTAAGTATGTACTTTTTGCACCCTTTTGGTGCTTGAATTTTAAAGAAAGATAAAACAAAAATTAGATGCAACCATTTGACAATTTGGTTGAATTAGTGATAGTTTATGGATAATCTTGTTGATGGTGGTTAGTCTATGTAAGTCTAACTAATGCAGAGAGGATGGTCATTATAAATGATAGTGTGATCAAATGCCTTTTGTAATATATCAGAAAATTTTAATTTTCTTACTATTGCAGGCTGCTTTCTTGGCAATGAAGAACACTGGAGGGAAACTTCTTGTTTTCCAGTCAGGCAAGTATATAAGCTTTAATCTAATTTGTGGATGGAATAGAATCTATTAACGGTTGGTTCAAACCTGTCTGTTGGTTGTTGCAAGTTGTAATTTTGCAATGCATATTCTTCTATCTGTTAAAACTTCAGCTGTGTGTACAATTTTAAGAAAAGCTGAATCAAACATTAAACATATTTCTCTGGTTCCAGCTCTTTTATGTTACACACTGCCTTGGTGAAATACAGTTCATTATATGCAACATGGACACTTTTGGTCTCTCTTGAGATGGCTAGAGGGTACATAAAACCGCTGCTTGGAAGGAGACAACCTGGGTGTCAGATAGTGCCCTAAGGAAATTGAAATGTGCATTTTTCCCAATAGACTGAATTTTTGCATAATCAGAATGTCTTGTACACTTGTGCATGCAGCATCACCTGAGTAGTCTGGAAAAAAAGTATTTGGTGTGCTTTTAGCCATTTTGAATCTAGTCAAATGAACAAAGCTTCCCTCGTAATTTATTGATTAGTTAAACTATATGTTTCAACAATCCAACTGGCAATTGAAGTCCTTTATGGGCTCTCTCTTTCTCCCCTTTTTTGCATGGGTTTGTCTATATCCTACTGTTTTATGTATTGTTCTAATTGATGTATGTGATGATTTGCAGTCTTACCATCGGTTGGCATTGGTGCCCTCTCTGCGAGGGAGGCTGAAGGAAGAACTAATATTTCTGCAGGGGAGAAGGTATTTGTTTCTCCTAGAATCCTCTCTTGCATTGTGTGCGTGAATGCCTGTGTGTTCGCATGTTTGCATGCCTGTGTTTCTATCATACAGCATCATTTGCAACATGTGTTGACCTGGATAAGTTATGGGAATCTCCTATCTTGGCCTTAAGATAGCTCTACCTTTTAAAGGTTTAGAAGTTGAGGGATTGTGGTGGTAGCATGGAGGCATTCGTGGGATGCTGGCTTCCTTTGGATGTTTGCTTCTCTCCCTTGAAGAGATTGCTTCCGTGGTGTCCCACAAATACAACCTGGGTGAAGAATATTTAGAGATATTGGAGACTATTACTTTTCTAGATATAGCCCCCCCCCCCAAAAAAAAAAAATTCATTGTGTTTCTATCATCTGTTTATTTTGTTTTATTTTTTTGATTTCTACTCAGCTTATCTCGTTGTTGTATAAAAGCACGATTCTTGTTATTGTATAAAGAAAACAATCATATAGGTAAGTGTGTAATATAAAATAGAGTACAATGACATGTAAGGATCTATATAGCCGATTGGTGAGATAAAGGTTTGGTTGTTGTTGTTGTTGATTTCTACTCGGCTTAAATCTTGTACTTCTGTATTTATAATAATTTTGTTATGACCGGGATCATTTATGTGTTTCATTTCTGATAATTATAGGTTCTTCAGCTCTCCGAGATTCTGGAACTTTCTTGTTTGTAGTGAGATCTTGTTCTTTCTAGATTGTTTACCCAATGAAAAATTCTATTTAATTATTTTGTTTGGTTTTATTATGCAAACTGATGAAATTTTATTATTGAGAGTTCTCCTATGATTTTTTTTATTATTTTTTTTTCTATATTTTTCTCGTCTAGAAACCATGTTAATATATCATATGTGGTTGATCAGTTGTCTTCCCATTCAGTTGATTAACCTGTTGCGTATCCAATTTTGAATTTTATTTCACATGTGGTGTGGATTAAGTGACCAATTTTATCAATAAAAACATATACTGTGGTTTTGTAAATTGTTTCTAATTTCCTTGCATCAGGAGGCCCATAAATTATTGCAACCTTCAGATAAAACTTTGAAGACAATGGCTATTGAATTTGCTGAGTTTCAGGTGAACTTCTGGCTTGTTTGGATTGTGGTTGAGATTTTAGTGGAAAGTTGAATCTTACGAATTTTGTGAACTAATGTCCTGGACCCTGACATTGTTTAGGTCTGTGTTAATGTATTCATAACTACCCAAACATACGTTGATATTGCCTCTATCTCTGTTGTCCCAAGAACCACTGGAGGACAGGTACATCCTCTAATTTTTGTGTTCGTTACGTTAAACATTTTTAATGCTTCTTAATCTTTCTGGAAACTTTTCTTGCCATTGGTCTTGTTTTGGTATTCTGTCCCATGTTCTCTTTGTCACCTCACTTGCATGTGCATGGAGAAAAACCTTCTGTTTGTGGGATGGGAATACTGACCTGAAGCTTCTACTTCTCCTTTCTGAGTGAGAATTATTTCTTGAGAAATATGGTAGTAATACTAAAATGAATTGGTAAAATATTAACAAATATTGAAATAAGTTAGGCAACAATTTTTATAGCATTTGCACTCATCTTTTCCTTGCTGTGTCTTTTTTATTTTTATTTTTTAAATTTCTTGTGACTAATCATACTTTTCTAGCGGACTATTAAATATGCTACTTATATATAATTTTACATAGTCCAATATCCAAAAACAAATGAGAAAATTTTAACAGTGCAGATGTATGTTGATAATGTCAAACTGGCTGCCAGAGTGAGCTCCTTTCTAATATCTAATTAGTGAGGCCTTAATTTTTATTTTGGGATGACAATAAAGCATGGTTATTTTACTGCATGCTCCTGGAGGATCAACTAAATTTGGGGAATTATGCAAGCTCTACCGCACTGGTTAAGGATGTAGTTATATTGTGATGGATGAGGCTGGAAAATATTTATTGCTGATCTTCTACTTCATTTTAATTAGCAAAACAAAATTCCGTCTGATAGGATGTCTTTCTACAGTGAACTTCTCAAACTAAATTAAATCATCATTTTGTAGATTTTGTTTTATTCTCTTTTTTCAGTAGGCCACTTCATGCTGCTGTTTTTCTCTGTCAGGTGTATTATTATCACCCTTTTTCAGCTCTTTCTGATCCGGCCAAACTTTACAATGATCTTAGATGGAATGTCACAAGGCCTCAAGGATTTGAGGCCGTGATGCGTGTAAGATGCAGCCAGGTAAGTTTCTGACAATATTATTTTCTGCTCAGTAATTCTCACTGTTATCTTTTGAAGGATTCTTTTGTACATGTAAACTTGCTCTCTGCAAATTCAATTTGTTCCATCTTTTGCAGGGGCTTCAAGTAAATGAGTACTCTGGAAACTTCTGCAAACAGATTCCGACAGATATTGACCTGCCTGGGGTTTGTATACTTTCCACAAAATATATGACTGTATTTGACCTAAGTAGATCTATCTGCCGACTAGGTGTTTAATTTTTGGAAATTTGAAATTTATTTATTTTATTTATTTTTTAATCTTCAGTTAGTTATGAGTTTGAGGGTTTTAAATGGGATCTGAGCTGTTCAAACCGTACGACCTAACAAGTGCATCAACCCTAAAAGAAAAAAACCCAACTAGGGCCGAGAGAAATGTCAAGTTTTATTAATCAAAAGTCGAAGTATCAATATTAATGAGTACAATAAGAGTTTATATAGACTAAACTGGAGTATTGTGCAAGTGAAGAAAACCCTAAACAAATCTTCTTAAATAAGAAACAAATATTAATGTCTTATTATAACCTGTACTAGAGTTCTAGAAAACCACCATTCTAAAATTAAAAGTTGATAGGTTGTAGATGCCAAGTTGAGCAATTGGGGTTTTCTGGTGGTGTATAAATTGGACATTATAATGCCTACTGTTTGGTTTGTTAGGAATTTTCTTGCAACTTCCGGGTTAATGGGGTGTGGTAAAGATTGCAACCCGTTGGTTAATAGTATTAGTTCCAAATCAATAAGCTTTTTGATTGATTCAGGGGGTCTCGGCCTCGGCCTGGGAAGGGAGAGTAGAGTGGTCGAGTGGTCAGAAGTGACAGACTGTAAATCTGTTGGAGTTTTATATTCCAGTTTAGTCTATATAAACTCTTATTGCTTAAGAAGATTTATATTCCATTGAAGATTTGTCCAGTTTACTCGGATCAAATTTGAAGGATGTGCTTCATTTCTTTGTTGCCTTAGATTTCTGGAAAAAGTTTAAATTGTTCAAATGAAATTAAGAAAATAGTAGTATCATATTCCTTTGAGCCCAGCGATTAATATTTAGATGCAAAACTTAGTCCCTTGATTCTCAATCCGCCCTTTGTAAATCTGTTTCGATGAAGATATTCAGCAAATTTTTGTTTCATTAGTGTATGTTTAACTTCTGATCAAGTCCTTTACATGATGCAGATTGACTGTGATAAATCAATAATGGTTACCTTGAAACACGATGATAAGTTGCAGGATGGATCTGAATGCACTTTTCAGGTACAAAATAGTTAGTCTGGATCTTGTTAGAAACATGCAAATATTGGTCTATATACACAAGAATGACTATCTTTCTTTTAATCATTCTGTTGATCTTATTCTGCAGTGTGCCCTTCTTTACACCACTATTTATGGCCAAAGAAGAATTCGAGTTCATACATTATCTCTGTCGTGCACCAATATGCTAAGTAATCTGTTTCGTACAGCTGACTTGGACACTCAATTTGCATGTTTGATGAAACAAGGTATTTTGTTTGTCTCTAATTTCTCATTCTGTTGTTCGCAATTTTATGGTTCATAAAACTTTTTCTCTTTTATGTTTGTGAGATTTGTTGTTCCTGGGCTGTTTCTCAGTATTGCTTTATGAGTTCTAGCTGGTGATGTGTCAAATTTTTGTGTGTGCGTGTGGTGTGTGTGTGTATTTATTTATTTATTTTTTCATGTTTTTACATTCAATTACATTTCCAAATTTATGTTGGTTTCTCATGTTGAGTATTCAATTATAATTTGTTCTGTGTAGCGGCGAATGACGTTCCTAGCACTCCACTGTCGCAAGTTAGAGATACAGTAACGAATCATAGCATTAACATTCTTCATTCATACCGCAAATTCTGTGCAACGGTATCTTCATCTGGACAGCTGATTCTTCCAGAGGCACTGAAGCTTCTTCCGTTATACACCCTTGGTAACATCCCTTTTTTTTTCATGTGCTTGTTTGGGTATAAATGTGGTTGACATTTTGGCACCTGATTCTCTATCTTGATAATCTGTTTCTCAAAGTCTATATGCAGGAATTAATAAATTAGGTATGGTTCCTTTTGTTTTTAAAAGAAATGTGCAAGAATGTTGTAAATTAGGGATTCTAGATTGGCCGTGCCTGCACGTGTTTCTCACATGGCTAGTTTTCCTGAGTTTGTTTGCGTTAAACCTGGACTCAGCCCGGCTATTTTTTTTTAAAGTATTTTTATAACTTACCATATGCATCCATGTAATATGTGTGCAAAATAAATTAATATAAAATTTATAAATTAAATAAGAGTATTCAGCTAACAAGATAACTCTCTGGTGTGCTACATTTCATGGAGCCATTCCAAGAACACTGGAGTTGCAGGTGGTGCAAGTTTTTAGGGAGGCTAACCAGTGCGTTGACCGGATAGCCTTCAAGGCCGCCCGCTCTGGCATAAATTGCCTGTTTAAAGTTGATGAATTGTGACCATGAATAGTTTTTTGCTTTTAAAGTTAAATTGTAGCTCTTAAGATCTCAGTTCTTTTTCCTCCACCATTAAATCTTCCAATATTAACTTTGACTGAAGCTCATCTTCCTAGATGTTTGCTTGACTGTTGTGGTGGACCTTTAAGAAGATATGCAAGACTCGTATCCATTTTTAATCTTCTCTTGTTTTTTCTTTGGGATGCAAGTTTCCTTATATGATCTAATAACCACTCTCTTTGAGTGCAAAGTCTTAACAACCTAGGTAGAATCTTTTTTTGATGCTGAGAGGGTTGGGTTGTAAGCTGTTGCATGCAGAGTTCATTTTTTTCCCCCTCGCCCCTTTTTCTTTGAGCAGGAATTTATTGAATTGGAAAGGTCCTTGAAAGCAGCTGACAGGACTTCAAAGAAATCTCCTTTGCTTAATTTTGCAGTACATGTTAAGACATCAGAAAAAGTACAATTGCAAACTAGATTTTGTTGCCATTGTTAATTGGTTTATGGATGTTCTTTTTCTCCAGCACTGATTAAAAGCATTGGATTGTGTACCGAAGGACGACTAGATGATCGGTCCTTCTGGATCAATTATGTTTCTTCCCTTTCAACTCCTTTGGCAGTTCCCCTGGTGTATCCTAGGATGATAACAATTCATGACCTCGACTCAAAGGTATGTTTTATGGGTTGACTCTCTCTCTCTCTCTCTGTGTTGCCCCTTGGCCCACCTGCCCCCATACAAATTAGCTTTTACAATATTTGATATTCTGGAAATTGAACTCACAGGAGGCAGATGGGTCTGTTATCCCTCCTACGGTTCCTCTCTCTAGTGAACATCTGACTGATGAGGGAATATATCTTCTGGAGACTGGAGAGATTGCTTTAATTTATATCGGGAACTCAGCAAATCCTGATATTATGCGGCAACTTTTTGGCTTTTCCTCAGTTGATGAAATTCCAGCTCAGGTATTTTTATGGGATAATGTATTGCTTGGTCCTGTGCAAAAGCATCTTTTATAGTTCAAGTATCTGTTATTCATTGCTCACTTACTGTTGCTTTTAAGTACCTACCAGTCCATCTAGGTGATCATGTAAGATGGATAATCTGATGACTTTAGGTTTTCCTTGATGCCTTTCAGACTTTTGAAATTAGAGAAAGCTAGAATTGTCTAAATGTTTTGGTCTGATTCTCACTTATTTATTGTGGGGCTGCTAATTTTTCCTTGAAGAGGTACATGATTTCAAGTTGGCCTTTATTGAGGTCTTGATGCTCAGAGTTCCAATGTCCTTTGCTCTCCTCAATCCATTAGTTGGGCTGTTGGAATATTTTTTCTTTTTCAAAACCATGTGAAAAGTGACTCTTGATATTAGAACTTTGATGCTTTAGTTACATTCTTTAAACGTATCAAACTTGTAATTTTACTAATAGATCTCATTTTTTGATTCTGTAACTTCTCTGTTTTGCCTTTTTAGTTTGTGCTGCAGCAGTATGACAACCCGTTATCAAAGAAACTTAATGAAATTGTCAATGAGATAAGGCGCCAAAGATCTTCATATCTCCGGTATGATCAATGTGTTCTCCAATGTCGTTGATATTCATATTGGGTTGCTACATGTGATTATCCAATGCCTCAAATACCCTGACATTCCTAATAATCCAATTTTGATTTTTCTTGCAGTTTAAGATTATGCAAGAAAGGAGATTCATCAGGTAATTTATCAGAATGACTCTTCAGCTCCTAATTTACCGCCAAACAGTTCTTTTGAAGGCTAAAACATAATGGGATTAGATTTTGTCTGTGTTAATCCTCCTTCCTTCCTGTGACACTGAAAAAAAATGTGTGAGAAGTGTTCAGACACCCTTATTATTTAGAAACTCCTCTGTTGGTTAAATTCTGATGGGAAATGGGACCCTGGTATCCTACCTACTACGTTATCAGTCATACTATTTGAATTGCTAATTGATCATTTGTCTCATCCCTATCATATTTTCTTTCCTGTGCAAAGAAATTAATTTATTCATTCATGGATTCTTCATGAACATAGAATGATTTCTCTGCAAAATAGCAATTCACCCTCGTCCCATTGGTTGTTCTGTCCTTCTTGGATTTTCTTTCTTAATCTGTGGTCAATGATTCCCATCAAAGACTAATTTGGTAATTAAGTGGACAATCTTAATTTCATATGTGATGGTTTGAATAGGAATAATACTTAAGTTTTAACGATATTGAGGGAAGTATGATGTACTGTGGTTGGAGAGTTGTCTCCTCTATTTGCATTGCTGTCTTTGAATATCTTCAAACTTCTGAACCTTTTCTCTTGACAGGAATGTTGTTCTTCTCTTATCTGATTGAAGACAAGACCTCAAGTGGCCTCTCGTATGTCGAGTTTCTAGTACATATCCATCGGCAAATCCAAAACAAAATGACATGATTTTGTACTTCTTTGGTTTGGTAATATATTCTGTCCAGTTTCAATGGGGTACATATGGAAGTTTAAATGCAAACAAAGATATTCAAAATTTTTGCCTCACAAGCTCTCATCGGTGGACCCTTTGGTGCTACCCCATTTACCAATTCCTTGTCTGTCTAGGGAAGCTGAATTTTGCTCTCAGAGGTCTGTTAGTCTCAGTGTAGTCCATATTCAACAGTAACAAGTGGTACCAATAAAATATAGAGATCCTCTTTTTCTTCCTTTTATATATATATTTTTTTGCGGTTTTTGATTTTGGTTGTAAAACAATGGAAAAAATGTAAAACCGGGATGGTTTGGTGGATAAATCTGTAACTGTATTGTAATTATTCAATGGATTTCCCTACCCCAGACGATTATCTAATACATGAACATTTTTTGCTCACTCTTATTTGGAAAAGCTTCTGACTTTTGGGTTCTCAGTTGTTCAAGGAAATTGATTTGGATTTGATCGAGCTTGTTGATCATATTCCCAAAGGGTTTGTTGTTTTGGGGATGGTCGGACTAATGTTAATCTTTTGGTTAAAAGGTTGAAAAATCTCTCTTATTGAGCAAATTATGTAGGGAATTAAATACTGATCATGTTTAAGCAACCAAGAAAGGGTTGATCTTGTAGCAATGATTTTTTGATCAGGTATCTCGTTTCTTACTCCGAATTCTAGAGATATATTGTGAGGATTGAACGGAGAAGGGTGCAGGGCTTTGATGAATTATCGAAACACTCGAATTAGTAATAATAATGAAGAAGAAATTCAGTCTACTATGGGAATCTGAACGTTGGCGTGATGTTGGATGGAGATCGCTTGGATGAAATTGTAGAGAGAATCTCAGGCCCAAATGGCAGGAGTGGCCTCAAGATATTTTGCGAAGGGGTTTACTAGGAGTCTAAATTTTAGTTGGTATTTTAGAAAAGGTATTTTTTTTTTTGTGTTGATCGATCGCTATCTGGTTATCTGATTAATCCAATTCAAATATTGTGGGGTTGAATTTAGGAATTGATTTTTCGAATATCTGTTTTTTTATTTTTAAAATTTAAACTCAAAATTGTCATTAAAAAGTTTAGTTTCCTGTTACTAAACCCACAAAACGTTGATCACATGAATCTATAGGGGATGATATTCAGACAATCTTACCTTCAAATAAAGTTTGAATACAATATATCAAGTAAAGCTACAATTTAACTTATTTTTTTTATCACAATAACTATTTTATTAAATGAAAAATTGAATTGAATAAAGATTGTTGTTTAACAAAACCAAATCTTCGTCATTAGTATAATGGAAGTGTTGCTACTGGCAATATGAATCAAGTGGAGGGAGAGAGCCCCCACAAGAAAACCAAGAGAAGACTACTCCAACACTAAAGACCAACAGAAGACTGGATACCATACATTTATAAGAAATGTGAAATAAACAGAACTATAAGTGATAATGTCTAATAGCTTAATTCACTTTGAAAACTAACCAAACAGCCATCATAGCATTATCCTATGTCAACATATTATCAAAACAAAAGGGACAAATACTAAATGTATCACTTAAAACTCTCACAACCTTAACCATCAATAAGAATAACCAGGCTCCAATGCCTTTTTGTAAGTATACCACCTTGCTACCAAGACATAAACACCCAAATTCATCACACTCAACCCAGCCAAAAGCCAGAAAAAATAGTGAAGATGCCCATAATTCAAGTTATCTGGTATCCATCCTGCATTCCCATGTCTAGTACTCAAATCCGTAACAATGTTGACAAGCAATGTGCTCAAGTAGTTACCAAGCGCAACAGTTGTAAGTGATAAAGCCGAGCACAAGCTCCTCATGGCATCAGGTGCTTGCTCATAGAAAAACTCCAATTGCCCTATAAAGGTAAACACTTCAGCACACCCTATAATGAAGTACTGAGGGACTTGCCAAAATATTGAGATTGGTATATGCTTGAGCTCATAGTAGTCATGTTTTCTCACTACACTTAGTCTCACAAGCTCTAGTGTCCCTGCTACTACCATTGCAAAGATTGAGATCACTAGACCAATTCCCATTCTTTGAAGTTGAGTGAAGCCATTCTTCTGCCCTGTGAATTTTCTTGCAAAGGGCACGATCAGGAGGTCATAGATTGGGACCCAGAATATGACACTGATGGTATCAAAGAGGGAGAGAGAGGCAGAAGGGATTTCAAAGGACTTTCCCATGTGAAGGTCCATGGTGTTGCCTTGCAGGACAAATAAGGTTCCCATTTGGCTATATACAGTGGTGAAGATTATGCCTGTTGTCCATATTGGAAGCAATCGGATTATTGATTTGAGCTCTTCTACTTGAGTTACTGTGCACAGTCTCCACGGATTGATTGAGTCTTTGATTCGGTCCGCTTGTGTCTCCACAGCTGCCTTGTCGAGAAAACTGAGCAATAAAGATTAAATTTTGTTAATGCAGTAGTTTGCAAGCAGAAGCTGGTACTAAGGTTTTTCTGTAGTAACAACCAGGTTGAAAATCTCGCGTCCATACGAAAAAAGAGCAGATTAAGACTAAAAAGTGGGCCTAGGATATCTAGCATAGAACATGGCCACCAACCGAACAGAACAATCAAGATTTAAGTAGGATACAGATCTGTCAAAACAAAACATATACACTTAACACTTTAAATTAAAAATATGGTTCAATTGTGTAAATGGCCCCACCCCAAAACTCAAATTTGAAAACTAAAACAAGCCATTATCACATAACATTAGACGTAATTTGGTTATAGTACTAGGGTTTGAAGTGTTGTGGTGTCTCGTTTACCTTAGCTGTTCTGTATGGTCAAGTTTTCGGCTTCCTTTGACGACAGATTCTTCATCTTCAGTCTCAAATAGAACAGACTTATCAGCGGGCACTTCAACGTTAATTTTCCTAAAACAAGCAACAACAACTTGGCAAATACGAGTCAGAGGACTCCCACCAGGTTTCTGAACTCTATACAATCTTGTCCCCGAAAAAAAACTTACAACTGCTAATGCCATTGCCACAGCTGGTATACCAAAACCCCATCCCCAACCCACGTTTGTTTGTATCCAAACAAGCACGGTTGATGCTATAAGTGCACCTATGTTGATCGAAAAATAGAACCAGTTGAAGAATGAGCCTTTGCTCTTCTTCTCTTTTATATCCAAATCATCAAATTGGTCTGCTCCAAATGATGAGACACATGGCTTAATCCCTCCTGTTCCAAGTGCTATCATGTATAGTCCTGTGAAGAATACTGAAGTTTGCAATGCTGTTGGGCTGCATACTTCCTTTTCGTTGCAGACTGGTTTTAGCCCATGCACGGTCGCAGACAGCGTTAGCAATGTCATTCCCTGCAATAAAATTTTCAGAATTCTAAGAAAAATTTCATAATAACATATAAAGTAGGAACATAGTTTATGACTTGAAATCTTACAAGGACATATATGATAGAGAAACTGGCAATTGTCCAATATCTTCCTAAGTAGGCATCTGCTAGAAATGCTCCAATCAATGGTGTTACATAACATGTCCCAGACCAACTTGTGACATTATTGACAGCCATAACATTTCTTTCATTCAATTGAAACTTGAGGTAGTTCACTAAATTTGTGTTAATTCCGTAGTATGCTAGTCTTTCACAGCATTCGTTTCCTGCAAAATATTCACAAATTTTAGGGGGGGGGGAATTTTGCTCTTCTAAGGAAAGACTTGATAATCTAGAACTTGAGCAGAAAATTGTACCAACCGAGAATGTAAGGACATGCTCTCCATGTTCCTGTTTTGTTCTTAATTGCAGGTTTGCCACAGAAATCTGTAGTCCCATCTTTAGTGTACGTCTCTTCCTCCATGTTTGCCTAATTTGCAAGGCTTATCTGAATATTGGACTAAGATGTTTTGAACCCTTTGTCTCTCTCTATCACGCGCGCGCGCACATACACACACAATCTCTCTCCCTCTCACTCTCTAGCAATTAGCCATGCCCGTAGTTAGCTTTGGGCAAGAATTTTATAATGGGATGGGGCAATATATCTGAAGTGGAAACTGAGATGTGTGTGCATGTGTTTAAATTTCCAAGACTGGTATTTATGGGTCTTCAAGGTCTAGTCCTAGACTAGAGTAAAGGCCTATGAAAGAGCTTACACAATCTTGGTTGTCAAAATCCAAAGTAAAGTTGACAACATTGTTGTGTTTGTTACGGACTTACCATCTGCGCTTGTGTCCTAACCAATATTGAGATTTTCAATTTGTTGCCCTCTTGAAACTAAAAATTCATATAAAAAACTGGTATATAGTAATAGAATTACAATCTAAAGATAGGAATTGCAATTTTTAAGTGAATAAATAATATTTAAGTAAACAAATTTTCAATTATATATTATATAATAATTTTTGGACATTTTAAGCTGTAGCCTTCAGTTAGAGAGTCTTGCATATACATTTTTGTTATTATTTAAATTATCACAAATTTCTTTACTTTTCACCCATTCTGGGTGGAACTACTCATGGGCTTATCCATAATTTTATCATCTTGAGATTTTTTTTAACAATCTAATTAAACCAAAATATGTTATTTTTTTTTCCTTGTTTTAATTCAAGTCATGGCACACAAATCAACACAACCTTGAATGCAAGGCGGTGAAGTGATGGTATTAACTGAGAATGGAGATGAAGAGTGGTGTTCACATTAATGAATTCCAGATAATTTATCTATCCCTTCACAGTTGCTGTGGACGTGGGGATAAGTCGACATTGGTAGCTTCATTGGATCACCGGAGGTCAAATGCACTCACCTACTTTAAGGGCTTAGCGACATATCATTGGTCACTTATTAATTTTGGATTGGTCCATGAGGGTGGGCACAGTTAACTTATCTTCTTCTTATTTATTTATTTATTTATTAATCAATTGGTATCTGAATTATTTGATTAATCTAACTCGAGTACTATGAGACCCATTTGAGTATTCACTTTCTCGGTGCCTAATTTATTATTATTAAAATTTATTTGAAATATTGGCGAAGAGAGTTTATAGTATGTAACGATTATGTTTTTATTTTGTGTTTGCTATAGTTTTGGCTCCACGTGTCAATGCGCATGCATATCTTTTCCTCCCGTTATTGGGCCTCCATTGTCACTCTGAGTCATTCAAATTTTACCTTACAATTGACAATGTAATCAAAAAGTTACCCTTTAATTTTCTTTATTTTTTTTTTCTTTTCCACCCTATGATGTAAAAAATTTTCTACCCTATGAGGATTTTTATTTAAAAAAAAGGTTGTATAAGCAGAATTTATAATTTTTACCTCATAAATGTTAACACTCATAGGATGAAATAACTTGATCTTAGGCAAAAGGCCGAGAAAGGTTACATAGGATGAATTAATGTAAACACGTCTATAACGAGACAGTTTAATAATCATAATTTACTTCTTTCAACTTAAAAATGTCATATTCAAATCTAATCAAAATAAAAAATAAAATAAAATAAAATAAAAAAAACGTGAACACAATCTTGAGATTTCTTAATACAGCTCAGTTTACCCAATCAGCCCAGACTATACAGTCTGGCTCTCTGAGTGGGCTCAGATATTAGTTTCCAACCCGCGGGCCGAACGAGGTCCTATTTGATAGGACTGCCTTTGGAATCCTCCTCCTCCATAAAACCCATATCTTTTTATTTTTTATTTTTAATTTGAATTTGGAATTTTCTGACAAATTATTTTTGGGTAAAATTTAACGTAACCGTTGAAGGTCACGGATTCAAAATATAGAAACAGTCTCTTTATAAAAATATAAAAGAAAAATTACGTATATATATCTCCACTCTCAAAACCGATCCCAATTATTATGATTAAGATTCTGATTCATTGAATTTTTTAACAAATTTTTTTCTTTCCCTCCAAATTATGTTTAAAATATGTTTACGGCATAAGCCGAAAAGGAGTGGTTGGTTTATTTATCAAAGAAGGGAATGAAAAAAAAAAAGAAAAAAAGGGAAAAAAATCAAAGAATATTTTAAATCACGTGGCATTTAAAAATTATTCAAAGATCAGTTTAATTAAATGAAATGTTGCCTTAGAGTGCATTATTGTTAGGTCGAGACAGACCTCTTGAAACCCCCCCCCCCCATCCTGAAGCAAAATCAAATTTATTGATGGTGAAAGAAATCTACTGAAATATACCTGGCAGTGAAGAGTCTTTTGAAGGGCAAGCAAGAGAGGAGAGAGAGAGAGAGTTATACTAGTAAAATCTTATAGGTGTTCCCGAGCAATCACCCAAAAAAGGCCAACCGGATTCTCAGCTTGTATTGGCTAAGTTGACCACCCAGGGGAGGGGGGGTGTCCTCAGTTGAAGCTGCAACACCTTCCCCCCATAAATCAAATATAGCGACTCCATACCTCTCCCTGTCCATTTGGCTGATGTTAGGTGCTTATTGTGGCCATTACATGGTCAAAAGCTTCTAGAATTCTGCTATATGAGAGAGAGGGTGTTTCCAAAAAACATAATATCAGGCCAATTTTGATTTCTAATTTCATTTTGGAATTCATTATTCAAAATAATCAATCAATATCATGTTAAACATATCCGTCCTAATAAATTTATTGATTATTATGTGTCATTGGCACTCAAATAAAATCATAAGCTTTTAATTATCATAAATGGTATACTCTAAATGATAGTTTTTAGATTTTTAACATAATTCTTTACAATGAGATATAAAAAGGACCAAATTTTGAGAGTTCTTAAAATTTATGATGACTTTTTTCTTATAATAACTATTTCTTTTAGAAAAAGAGTAGAGAGAGAGAGAGAGAGAGAGAGAGAGAGATGAATGAGGTCGAACCACCGTTGGTTTAATCTTAGCGTTCAAACAAGCTATGATATGATTGTGTACATTCGGTTTAAAAGACAAAAGGTACCAACACTAACAGATAGCGTTCGAAATATGACCTGAAAGGCATTTCTCAACCACGGTATCCGTTGGCCAACCCCCCCCCCCCCCAGTGCAGTGTCCAATTCCAAGTACCCCTTCTTCTATTCTACTCCTCTCTCCAAGATTTCAATCCACATTTGTCATGTCCAAACAAACAAATTCATGAGGTGTGCCACACATGACAGTCTCTTCTATTGGTTTATTTGATAATTCGAGAGGCGTATACGCAATAATTTTATTTAATAGAATCGATTTAAATTTTAATAATAAATCTGATTTATTTGATTATTATATAATGAGAGTCACCTTATTATTTAATTCATTGTCAAAAGAACTGCTAATGAACCAAAAAAAAAATGTTATGTATTGATTTTTGAAAAATATGCTATATAATTTAACGAAGTCCCTAGAACTTCAAATATCTATAATATCACTTTAAGTTAAAAATATTCCCTGAAAAATAAAAAGAAAATATTTTGTTTTTGCACAGCCACCCACAAAATCATAGGTTATGCTTGCAACCAAATGAATTCCGCAAAAATTATGGAATTCATTTGTAATTCCAAGTCTTCTTACTTAGTACAAGAATATATATATATATATATATATGTGTATATATATATTCCAACTCCATAAAAAAATATGGATTTATTATCCCTTATAGATTCATATTTTACATTTTAGTTTCAAGGATAAGATTTGATTTTCAACTGAATCTAATACATTTTTCCATTTGATTCCAACCATAATATAAAGAAATTATTAAACTTTTATGTCGAATTCCTAAGTTCACTTTTCTCATTATTTCTGATTTTTGTTGCTGATTTTTTTTTTTTTTTAATGATGTAGGAAAAAAAATGTTTCCACGCTGATCATTTTAGTAAGGATTGCAGCAAACATCTCTACCCAGTAAATGCCTAATAAGGAACAAAAACCAAGTGATTCTACACCCAGAACTTGTATGA
Source organism: Dillenia turbinata (assembly GCA_037126225.1). Lineage (NCBI taxonomy): Eukaryota > Viridiplantae > Streptophyta > Magnoliopsida > Dilleniales > Dilleniaceae > Dillenia > Dillenia turbinata. Next base: position 2,513,111 of record JBAMMX010000003.1, on the reverse strand, counting down.
CAAATTTGTTAAAAAAAAAAAAAAAAAAAAAAAAAAACCCTTGAAATTAGTGGGGTTAAATTCAAAACAGTGTAATTGGGTAATGGTCCATTCCATAGAAAACTCTCTAAGCTAACTTTATGTGTCATTTAAGGTATCATATTCATAAATGGAAACAAAAAAATGGTTTTAAAATTTGTGAAGGGAAATCTTGTGTTTCAAGGATCTCTTGCTCCACCTAACCAAGGAAAAACGACGTTACAGCAATGAACCTCTCTCCGTGCATTCATAGTTCCTTCCCTCCTCCCTTATAAGGTCGGGTTAGCGAGTCACATTTTCAGTGTACAAGATCAAGAGCTAGCTAGAGCTCCAACATAGAACTCCAGAGGAACATCTAGCTGGGGAGAGAGAGAGAGAACAAAAGATGGCACTTTGGATTAAGGCTTTGGTTCTTGTGGCATGCCTGTATCCAGCTATGGTTGAAGGCATTGTTCGCCATTACAAGTTCGATGTAAGTTTTGTGGGTTTTCGCATTTGCCCTTTTCTTGCATGCACTCTACCCAAAAGCAATTACGTTCGAGTTTTCTTTATGACGTTGTTGAAATTTTGCAGGCAACAATGTTGCACATTGTTTACATACTTTATCAATATATAAATATATAAATATATATATATATATATATATATAGAGAGAGAGAGAGAGAGAGAGAGAGAGTTTATTAAAATTGTCATGAGAAATATTTCCTCTCATGGTTAATAGCTTTTTTTTTTTTATAATTTATAGTTTGTTACATGCGTGGTCGGAGAATAACAAGGAACAACATTTATTTTAATAAAAATTACTCCCACAATATTATTCTTACCATTTGTATCCTTGATAAAGGAAAATTTTTCCTATTTTACAATTTTTTTGTAATAATTTTGGTTTTTTTTTTCTTTTTAATTTCTTTTAAGAGAGAGAAAGGGAGAGGAGATAGAAAGGTTATCTATAAAAGTGAAAAAATATAAGTTTTTTTATATATTTTATATTATTTATAGTTTTTTTTGTGGTGAATGTTGTGTCAGCACATATATATATATATTGGAAGGAGAAGAACAAATTGTTTGCCAAACACTTTAAAAAGTGAAAGTTTAGGCAATTAATATTTTACACTATTTCTCTGATCTGTACTCCTACTTTATTCTCAGCATAATGATGATGCTTGCTTTGAAAGTGCAATCAAATCTAGCAATCCTCATCTCATGCACACATTTTTTTTTTTTAATTCACAAAAATGCAGACCCATTATATCAATAGATGTAGATGGCATGCGTGGTCTAATAGCTAACGCAATCTTGCATTATTGTGAGTGAAAACATTAATTATTATGCATAGCAAAAAATATTAATTATTAGGGTACCCGGTGTACCATAATTTAGTACAGTCCCAAAGTTTTACCAAATGTTTCAATAATAAAACTGTGACATTTTGGGACCAGAGCATTGATCATTTGTCCATCTTTATTATGTCCTTTGGTTAAGTATTCTCAATTAATATATACGAGATTTCAGCAATCTTAGGACAAATGCTTAGTTTCAAAGCTCACCATATAGTTTTCAAACAAAGATCTTTGCAATAAATATGTTAAGCAACAATAACACCACAAATAGAACAATGGGTACAAAAAAATAATTTTTATATAAAAGAAATATAAGAGTAGTCTTCATTATTATTGGTTACATGAGTATGATTGTGGATAGTACACCAACATCGGGCCACATTGAAAAAACATTCCAAGGCATGCACATTTTTCAAAAGGTTTCTTCATGATTCTTTTTTTCTTCTCTTTTTCTGGTTAATTTCTTTGCGGGTAAGATGAACATATGGTAGACTGAAGTTTGGTGGTGTGCAGGTGGTGATGAGAAACGCCACCAGACTATGTGCTAGCAAGCCTATTGTCACGGTTAATGGACGCTTTCCTGGACCCACTCTCTATGCTAGGGAAGGCGATAATGTGCTCGTCAAAGTTGTTAACCATGTTCAAGTGAACGTTTCCATCCACTGGTTAGCAATACATTACTCTTGTCCATTGTAATTATTCTTCACAGAGTAATATAATTTATCAGAACTATTTTGCTCGGCTTTTTGTGTTTGTGTTTTTAGGCATGGAATTAGGCAATTACGGACCGGGTGGTATGATGGACCAGCCTATATCACCCAATGCCCAATCCAACCGGGTCAGAGCTTCCTCTATAACTTCACCATAACAGGTCAAAGGGGCACCCTTCTATGGCATGGACATATTAACTGGCTAAGGGCAACTGTGCACGGGGCCATAGTCATTTTGCCAAAACTTGGTGTTCCATATCCCTTCCCAACACCCGACAAGGAAGTGGTGGTTGTATTAGGTGAGCTCAGGACCCAAACATTCATTTGAAACAGAACAAACCTAATTTAGAAGTTTGAAAATTAATGGATGATCATATAAAAAAATTGCAGGTGAATGGTGGAAGTCAGATACAGAAGCAGTAATCAACGAGGCATTGCAATCTGGTTTGGCACCAAATGTGTCCGATGCACATACCATCAATGGTCATCCAGGCCCTGTCACAAACTGTTCCACAACAAGTAGCCCCTCACATGAATTATTAACAATATTTCTCAAACCAAAAATCCCCCCAAAAAAAATCAAATTCTAATATCTGGGGTTGTTTCATTTTTGTGTGCAGCTGGCTTCACATTGCATGTAGAGAGCGGCAAAACCTATCTTCTCCGCATAATCAACGCTGCACTTAATGAAGAGCTCTTTTTCAAAATAGCAGGACACCAACTTACAATAGTAGAAGTTGATGCAGTCTACACCAAGCCATTCAAAATAGACACTATAGTTATAGCCCCAGGTCAAACCACCAATGCCCTCCTCACCGCAGACCAATCCTCAGGTAAGTTCATGGTGGCAGCTTCACCCTTCATGGACACACCGGTGGTTGCAGTAGACAACAAGACGGCAATCGCGACACTCCACTACTCGGGCACACTAGCCAACTCACCCACAAAACTTGTTACTCCTCCACCACAAAATGCCACAGCCATTGCTAACAAGTTCATCGACTCCCTCAAAAGCCTAAATTCCAAAGAGTACCCTGCAAAAGTCCCTTTGACTATAAACCATAAGTTATATTTCACTGTTGGACTTGCAGTTAATCCATGCCCAACTTGTATTCCTGGTAATGGTAGCAGAGCTGTTGCAGCCATCAACAATGTGACATTTGTTATGCCAACTACAGCTCTTCTTCAAGCGCATTATTTCAACATTAATGGAGTTTTCACCACCGATTTCCCTGCAAATCCTCTCAATACCTTTAACTATACGGGAAGTGGACCGGCGAATTTGGGGACAGCTAATGGGACTAAGGTTTATAGGCTCAAGTATAATGATACAGTAGAGTTGGTGTTGCAGGACACCGGAATCATAGCCCCGGAAAACCATCCACTTCATCTTCATGGATTCAACTTCTTTGTTGTTGGTAAAGGGCTTGGGAACTATAATCCTAAGAGTGATCCTAAGAGTTTCAATTTGATTGATCCTATCGAGAGGAATACTGTCGGCGTGCCTTCTGGTGGGTGGGTTGCTATTAGATTCCACGCTGATAATCCAGGTACCAAAATTTGTCCGAAAATACTCTGCAATCTCTCAAACATATCATCAAAACATTTCTTTGCTTTATTTTAGTTTTTTTTCTGTACTAATTTTCCTTGGAAATCATTTGGGCCTGTGTAGGCGTTTGGTTCTTGCATTGTCATTTGGAAGTACACACAACGTGGGGACTGAAGATGGCATTTTTGGTGGACAATGGAAAGGGTCCAAAGCAATCAATAATACCACCTCCAAGTGATCTTCCCAAGTGTTAAAGGGAGCACAAATTTCTTCCTAATTATAAGGGCGGAGAATGGAAATTCTCCCACGAAGAACAAAGAGATGCGGAGATGCGGAGATAACAGGCCATATACAGGAGAGAAACAGGGTTGAAAGAACTAGAAAATAAGAGAGGGAAAAAAAAAATGTTTGAGTTTAAAAGTTTGGTTGTTGCTTGAGTGAACTTACAAAGGCAGCTCAAGCAGATTGCAATAAAAAATTGGAGAGCATTTTGGTTTTCCAAGTCAAAGGGCTTGCTTTGTACAATTTCTTATTCTATATTATTAAATGTTTCAAGGGGTCTCTTTTATATTGCTTGGTTATACAATATTCCATATCCTTAACTTGCATGACCCCCCAACAACACACACACACACAGATGATTCAATTAAACCATGATAACCTGTCGAAATCAACAAATTTAGTGATTGAGAAGGGCAGAGGTATTCAAATTCACATGTAAGATTATAGTCAAAAGTGACATATCAATAAGCATGGCCGTGACTTTGAAATTACTTCATGAAATTGGTGAACCCACTCAAAAATTGGTACTTAGTTGTTTTCATTTTAAACCATACAAAATTGGTGTCAGACGACCAACAACGCTATGTTCTTTGAAAATTACCATGGAAATCTCTACCCTTTGTGATATTTATTTTTATATTTATATTCAGCATTTATTGATTTAGACTTTTTAATAGATTATCAATTAAATTTTTGTGATGTTAAAGAAAAGGAATGAAACCATGTCAATATCAAGATTAGGTTAATGGGTGGATGATTGGTGCAGTTCATATATGATTATACACAGATCCAAACCTAAAATTAACAGTTTAATTGTTGAAGGTAAGCTTTTTTTTTCCAAAACCTAATCATGAATTGTTAGCTGTGATGTAATTCTCTTTAACCCACCAAACCAACAAAGGTCAAAAAAAAAAAAAAAAAAAAAAAAAAAAGGCCCAAACCAACAAAGCCTTCAACGAAGATAGGCTTGCAACTTCTCCTTCAGCTTTACTGTCCACCAAGAAGAAAAAGAGGCCCAACCCTTTTCATTCTCGTGGCCTATTTGGGCCCAATTTATGTTGGCAATTTTCTTTCCTTATATATTCCACCCAAATTAACCGGTTTTAGAGGTTGTCTTTAAATTCTCTTAATCAAAATTTTAAATTTAATTTTTAAAAATAAAAAAAAACAAAAATTGAGAAAGTTAACCTCTTAATTGGGCCAATAGCTATTCGAACTAGATTAGTCTAGTTTCTGAATACTCATGATCAAATATATATATATATAGTCCACCAAAATTAAGAAGCCACTTCTATTCAGTAAATATTATGGTAAAATGCTCTTACCTCGCCTCTATAAAGTACTCGATTTGTCTTTGTGACTGCGTGATGCATATGATTTGCAAATTATTATTTATATTAAATAATTTTATACGACATATGCATAAACGAGGCATTTGCAGAATATTTTGACATTTTTTTTTAACTTTTAAAAAATTTTTAATTTTGTGTTGTGAGGAAGGAATGGACATTGATGATGCCTAAGAAAAAGCCAGAAAGTGGTCATAATCATTGGACAAAAGCAAGCACCTTTACAAGTACAGAAACCCCACATCTCATGTTTGTTGGGTTCCCAAACTGATTTAGAAACCTCTAGTCTAGATGCTATGTTGGTTTGCTTCTGTGGGACTTACCAATGCTGACTCCTTTCACCAAATTTCTCACCTCTATCGCATGTTAGGGCTGCGGCCCACTTAATTAGAGTTCTCTTTCGTTTTTGTGTGACATTAACCCTACTTTAATATATCATATTTTGTTTTATTAACAACTCACCCATAAAATTATGTTAACATCAAATTTTTTTGAATTGAGTGATCAAACACTCTATTCTTTAAACCAAAGATCTCAAGTTCCAATCTTAAAAATGAGAAAAAAGAATTTGAGAGAGTTAATTCCTTAATGGATCCCACAGTATTCCAATCGAACTAGTCGAACAAAATTTAATATCGATCGATGAAAAAAAAATAACATATAACGTGTAAGTTTGCAATATGAATATGATTGCAAACAATAATAATGTTGAGGTCTTTCATGATTAAAATTGAGTCTATGACATAACAAAGGAAAAAAACATAATGACAATAGGATTTTGTTTTTGGAAATGCCCAAAAGTGTGACATGACTCCAATAAAAAAGTGGGAATTGTAACATGAGGATAACCCAGCTAACTTGAACTAGGTGACCAAAATATGGACAATAATTCTATACCCTATTTACCCTTTTTGATTATGCATGATCTATAATCATTAGAGCTGGTGTGAATGAGGCTCCAAGCATCCAAATTTCAAACAACAAACTAGCCCCAATTTTCAAGGGTCCACCCCATTTAATGGACTCCAGTTATAGGGCAATGCCTGGCCTTACATTACACTATTAATAAGGCACAGGGTATGACCCCACAAACATTTGCCATTTTATGCTTCCAATAATTGAAATTGCACCTTGTGAGGGACCCCCCATGCCCATACCAATGGTGCCATACACATTGTCAATCGGGAGCCGGCTCCAAAGTTGGTTCTGCGATTAATAACCTCTCGGCAACGCTCGTCCCACCCTATTGGTACTAGAAATAATAGTACTAGTTGTTGTAGCAATTAACCGACATCAAATGTGATACAAAGGCGCTTTGCTTAGCATGTGAATTTGATGCGAACCAAGCATCGGGAAGGTTATGAAAGTTTTTAAAATAATATTCAGAAATCTAAAATTTGAATTTTATTTCTATGACCAGATGAAATAAAAGAATACAACTAAATTAATGTCAAAAATCTATTAGATTTAGCTGGATTCTCGAGATCAATATTAGATTGATTTTCGTGATTAGGGCTATTGTTCAAATTTCAAAATTTTTGGTAGATAAATAACAAAAGTATATCTGGATGTAGTGATCAAAATGTGTTTCCTATGAATAAATTTAGAGACCCATCTTGCATTTTTCTATTCTTGGTAGGTATTCTCATGTCTACAAGCCGCAGGCTACGACCAAGCAAGTTGCAAGGAGTGTTGTGTGCGAGTGTGCCCATATGAACTCGACCCACTCAATAGCATTAACTTTTTTTTTTATGAAAGGAGAATGGAAGGAATCTTTCCACTTGTGGAAACCTACATATATAATTCTAATTTAATAATTTTTTAAATTAATATTAAGCATAAAATAAAATTATCATTGTCATTTCCAACAACACAATAACAAGAGCAAAACCCTTCAATGGTATTAGGGGACAACTAGCCAATTTAAAAAGGCTTTTTATTTCAATTAATTGTTGGTATTTTGTCTTTCATCATGTGGGTTATGGTTGTGGGACTGAATTTAGTTCCGATCCAATGCAAAGGACAATTAGCAATTCAGCATAGTGTGCAGTCTACTAATATAATACCTTTCTCGGCATTTTGGCCAAGATCGAGCAGTGTACTAATATATATTATTTCACTCCAAAAACAGTCGACATTTCCATTTCCACCTAAATTATTGTTGAATTATTTATTTTGGGCAATGTCTCTTTTACTTAATTAGTCTCTCTCTCTTTTACACATTCAATGACCCATCACAGTGCCAGTTGTCCTCTATTTTTTTATACAAACAGATACAATCAAATAGGATTAAATAAAAAAAATAAAAAATAAAAATAGAGAGATTCTACCATTTGAACTGTTTTTGAGAGATTGACTTGTCCTCTGTCATTTATTTTTTGATACAAATAGATATAATCAAATAGAATCAAATAAAAAAAAATAAAAATAAAAAGATTTTATTGTTGTTTAACTTGTTCTCTATCAGTGATAATGAGATCTTTCTCCCCTGCTGAGATATTCAATTAGATCTATAATGACTGCCTACGAAGCAAATCAGTCCCACAACCCTCTCTCTCTCTCTCTCTCTCTCTCTCTCTCCCTCTCCCTCCCTCTCTCTCTCTCTCATTTCAGAGAGAAAAAACCGTTGGAGTAGTGGTAATGTGGGAACCCCACTGCCCCTAGGGGCCAATGAATGGACAGATTTAATTGGGAATTAGGGAATAGTTGGGACCCTGAATCCAGAGCACATGAATGAAACTGTGATTAAGCTAAGAAGTCAAGAGGACAGATCCGAAAGCAATTATTTTTCATCCCCACACTCTAATTTTCTGGGCACACTTGATATCAATACACACACATTGCTAAATTTAAAGCTCCCTTAAAATACACAGAAAGAGAATTTTTAGTTTAGGTGCATATAAAATAAAATAAAAACTAGGATGAATCAGCCTACCATTATCGACTACAAGTGGAGCCAACCAGAATCATATAAATCTGAAAAAAAAAATAATAATGTTTCTACCAAATTAAAAATAAAAAAATATAGTCATTGAAAATGGTAGAGAATATAAAGACAAGCAACACCAACTTCAAAAAACAAAGGCTAGTATCGGACACCAAACATAAGACCATTTTAATACTAGGAAGTTTACAGTGTTATATTATTAACAAATACAAAGGTTGAACTCCAACACAACTCAGGGTCTTACCAATGCCTTAGACCCATCATTACCCTCTTAAGTACAATTAAGAATCTTCCATTTATTAAACTAACCCATCTCTTTCCTGCTTAATTGGAGCTCTAAATCCCAACTTGCCACTCTTATCATAAGCTATTAATTTTGAAACCCCAAACACATTAATGATAATTTTGACAAAAGGCAATGATAGGGATATCTGAATGGTTAAAAACTCTTATTTAAATGTTTTTCTGAAAATATAATATTCGAATCTTTATAAACATGTATATTTTTATAATTTTTACGATCTGTAATTTAAAAAAAAGATAATTTTAACAAAACGTATTATTTCATTATCAAAGTTTTGAATTAACTATTATCCAAATAATATTAAAAAAAAATAAATGTTTTGCGAATTTTCTGTTTAGTGATTATCCTTTAAACGGTAATTTTGGTTCAAATTAAATATTATGTAGGCGACAAAGACACTTTAATGAAACTTATAGAGTTGATATGTTGATTGCTCTATCCATCTCTTCCAATCAAGTATTAAAAATATAGATAGAACAAAGTGGTTAGGGGGAAAAAAAATCTATGAATATATCAGCAAATTCCAAAGAAATCAAGGGCTCAAGGCCAATCTGACTTCACCAAGGTCCATAAAAGAGGACATGAATGCCCTGCACCAGATGGAGGCGATGAACCCAATGCTACCTGCACCAGATGGAACTTCTTTGTGACAATTTTTTCTTCTTTTGTTAAGCATTTTTGTTCTTTTTATTGCTTATTATTGGCAAACAGAACAGGACGCTAAAAGTAAATAATTACATTAGTTTTTATGAAGTATAATTGTACACAAAAATTAAGAGGATCTCTCTTCTTAAGGATCATGCACTCTCAATCAACAGAAGAATTTTCACCATAATTAATGAAAAATTAATATGAAAAAGAATACTTTCTGCCATATCCACGACTTCGAGTGGTTAAGTCAAGCCTCCCAATGATTATTGAAGAACAAAGGTGAAGAGCAGAATACTGTTCTCAACACTTTGCTGCCAAAATCAATAATAGTAGTGATTGATCGTTTGTGATATTTCTTTCACACTTAGATTTTAGGCCATGCCATGCCATGCCATGTATGTTCTCTTCTTGCATCAATCAGGGGATTCATCAAGTGAGAGGAAAAAGAAAGTATATCTGCTCTATTACAAGAAATACTAATTTTTTGAAAAATTAAACTTACCACGTTTCACTCTTCCAAGAAAACTCCATTGCCAAAGTTTTTTAGTATGGTTTTCGAATTGTACCATGTAAGTAGGAATTTGTTGTTATTATTTCTGGGTCTTGAGGTTGCAGTGCCCAAACAAAACAAGAAAGCATCAAAGGCTTCTATCACAGTGTTGGATTGATATCCCAGTAAGAGACAATGATACTATTTTGTTAACGATGGAGAAAGTTTGACAAAATCAAACTTGTATTTTGTTAAAATTATTAATCTCTTTTAAAATATAGTTTTATCATGGATTAAAATTTGATGTCTTTAAGAATAAAGTGATTACGTAATATTATGAGATTCATTTTATAAATTTACCGCAAGTAATAAATTTGAATTCATTTATGACGTTATATATGACGAGTCTTACGTTTACTATATTTTGAGACTACATATTCTACCTCCTAATTGGCCTAACCTCCTCCCCCCCGCCCTCCAAAATAAAATAACAAAAAAAAAACTCTTAATTCGGAGGTTTTCTTTGGGAACAGCGCCCACAAACTCCATAGCCTCCAATCGCAAGGCAGCACCTTTGCTTCAGTGACCCCTCTTCTCTCTCTCTCCTTTTTACTCTGTTTTCTGTTCCGTAGATCCCTCTAACGGGAGAGAGAGCGCAACAACTGCTCTTCTATTTATACTCATTTCCTTGGCACTCACTTTGCTTTCTCGCTTTACTGTCCTCTCTGTTTGACAAGAGAGAAAGAACAAGTCTTTCCCACTTTCTCTGCCTTCTGATTTTTTTTCTGAAGTCTTTTTTCATTTGGGTTTCATTGGTCACTCGCTTCTAGGTCTCTTCAAATGGGTCTCTTCTCTTCTCCATAACATCTCACTGTTATAGCTGTGCTTTTGGATCCAACATTTAATTAGGTTTTTAGGGTTTTTTATTTTCAACAAAGGCATCTGATTTATCCGATAATTTCTGAATTTTCCTCTGATTTTGGAAAGTTGGTCTTTTGTAGATTCTTTCAGTCATGCTTATGTAAGTTAAAGTTGTATTCTGATTCTCTTGCTATGCCTATTTGATTTAATGCCTGTTTTGTCCTAGAAACCTCTAACCTTGTTCTCTCTCTCTCTCTCTCTCTCTCTCTCTCTGCATCTAAGAAAGATAATTGTTCAGGAGGAATTTTTTTTTCCAAGTTATGCCCTTCAATTGAAATGATGATGATGAATAAGGAAATGAAAATTCTCTCTCCATCCACATACCTTCCAAGTTCAAACTGGTTGTATCAGGAAAGCAAAGGAACAAAATGGACACACGAAGAGAACAAGCAATTTGAGAATGCTTTAGCTGTGTATGACACGGATACTCCTGATAGATGGCTTAAGGTGGCCGCTGCAATCCCTGGTAAGACAGTGTCCGATGTGATCAAACAGTACCAAGAATTGGAAGAGGATGTTAGTGACATAGAGGCTGGGTTGATCCCTATTCCTGGTTATACTAGTAACTCTTTCACATTGGAGTGGGTTAATGGCCAAGGCCTCGATGGGTTTAGGCAATTTTATGGGCCGGGCGGTAAGCGGGGCCCCGCTACCCGGCCTTCAGATCAAGAGAGGAAGAAAGGTGTGCCATGGACTGAAGAAGAACATAGGTATGTCAAGTTATTTACTTGAATAAATTTTCCCTCTTTTTAAGTGTATAATTATGTTAATGTGCTTGTGTGTTATGTGATATTTTTGGATTGTTGTTGAGGGTATTTTGCCATTGTAGTCTTATGTCATAAATAAAGCAGCACTGAGACGGTTTTGGCTCAAATAATTATATTTCAGAGTTTCTAAATTTTGTATTTATGGTGAAGTTAACGTAATGCTACGTTTGTTTGGCTTCATTTTGGAGATTGATAATGTTAGCATTACATGATCATGCTGGTAAAATATGTTTTCTGATGATAGATGCAATGCACTGTTTATATAAAATGACAAAAATGCTTTCTACCTAATGTTGTTTTCTTTGGATGGATCTCTAGTTTTTTGACCGTACAGAAATCTTCTAGGTAACCATGTTGGAAGTTTGTTTTTGCATTTTTGTGATATGGTTTATTTTCATGGTCAAACTACAGGCAATTTTTGATGGGGCTCAAGAAATATGGCAAAGGAGATTGGAGGAATATCTCCCGCAACTTTGTGACCACTAGAACACCAACTCAAGTTGCTAGTCATGCCCAGAAATATTTCATCAGGCAACTTACAGGAGGAAAAGATAAAAGGAGATCAAGTATCCATGATATAACAACTGTTAACATCACTGATACTAAACCTCCTTCACCTGATGGCGCGAAAACCCCATCACCAGATTCTTCCAACTCTACCATGCAGCCACAGCAGCAGCAGACTAATATGCCTGACGTGTCTAAAACACAAGTCCAATGGTACTCGCCTGCTGAGGGATCCAACATGATCTTCAACACCATACATGTAAATCCTTTCATGCCACCTCCTCGTGGAATTTCTTCATTTGGGTATAAGCTCCAAGATCAAAGTTTTCATCATGGCGGTGCTTTTCATGGATCTCAGTATGGAGCTTACAATGCTATGTTTCCTATGCAGTCTGCAAGGCATCAATAAGTCATGATTGTTGAGAGTTAGGTTTTCTTCATAAGAGAATTACGTTGATCATATGTGAATATCCAGTAGCCTGCAAGAGATCTAGAATAATCGATTCATTGTCTTGGTTGGTTTTCACTATATATCATGTCACTGAGATGGAACCCCATATCTGGGATTGCGATGCAACGAAGATTACTAGTGAGAGAGAGAGTTTCATTGGAGCAATGCAGCTTCCTGGTTCTTGTTATGGATCAAATTCAGACATAAACTAAATAAGTTTGCTGTAAAGCCTCAGAATGTATTATAAGGGAAGGCTTTAACCTAAGTTGTTAATAGAATTATTGGTGACGTTTCACGAATTATTTAGAGAAAAGCCTTTCTCCTGAAACCAAATTGTAGCTTTTATTGTTTGATGATCTCCACAGAGCCTGCCTTGTTGTCACATTTCTGCTATAAGCTTATCTCAGCTTTTTAGTTCAAAACATTCCAAGATTACAACATATGGTCAAAATAATTCTAATTTTGATATAATAAGAATTTGTTCTTCAACAGCTGGCATACTTCAAAACATGGAATCCTTTGTTTCGCTTTTACACGCATTCATGAGTAGATAGTGGAAGAAGTTGGTTTGGACAACAACGGCCATGTCTGAAGATGCTTGGTTCTATTCTACTTACAAGTCATGATTCACCTTGTGAAGTGACAGTATCATTTGATCACTTTTCCCAAGTGCCCTTGTAGCAAAAGAAACCAAGTTTACGTATACATAACAGCAACTGTTTGCTTGGGTTTTGACAGCCTCCACGGTCCACAACATAAGCATCTCATTCTTCCTGCCTTTTTGGTGTGCTTTTTCTCCTCTGTGAGAATGTCATTGTATTTTTTTATTTTATTTCTTTTCTCATTTCCTTTTGATTCTTTGTGGCAATGACATCCCATGACTGAGGAAGATCCTCGTCAGCATTGGAGTGAATCATTTATTAGAGAACACTGTTCAGCTGGTCTAAGATACATTCGCAGTCCATTCCCAAGTCCACTCTGAGTTCACTTTGCAGATTAAGAAATTTAGATGATGCCGTAGTATATGGATGAACCGGTGTATATATATATCAATCGAGTAAGAGTAATACAGGTTGATATGTTGAATGCACCAATGTTTTTAGATAAGAGTGATGAAGAAGGTTATGCAATACTCTACGGGATAACATGGACTCTTCTATGTTTTTGTGCTGCATAACTTTTTAAAAACAGAACAAGGTGAAAATCTTCGCAGGTGCAAGGGGTGGAGAGATATTTGTGATAGTCAAGGTTTCTTTAATGACTCCGCATGTATTGTAAGATTTGCCATCAGTAAAAAATCATAATAATATTGACTTGTTCAGAAGGTCGTACTAAAGCAATAATCATCTTGCTAGTACTGTATGCCAAGTAAATGAACACAGACTGTATTGTAACGCAAGTAAGGACAGAACTAAATTGCTGACAAGTGGAGCTGAAGATCAATGAATTGCAAAATAGTAACAGTGGAGGTAATAATTTCTGCATAACTTTTTCTAGCTTAAATGTTTATTACCTCTAAATTTCCTCCATTATAATCATGCATAGGCAACATTTTGTCTTAGTAAACCAAGTACAGAAACATAGTTCTTTTGCAGGTGACTGGTGGTGGTGCTTGAAAGACCCTTTTGTTCAGTTTCTAACCACATCGTCGAGGCATTGTCTATTGCTGAAATTCAACATGATCTCTAGAGTTATTTGGTTAGTTTCAATCAAAGGAGATCGGCTGTTGACAAAGAACCAATAATTTCCGAGTTGCATTGGACGGCAACAATCTGTTTGTTTTCTTATTCTTTTTCTTCCTCTTTTTGCTCATTGGTTTTGTTTTTGCTGCCGATACTCCCATTGTTGTTGCTATTGAAGCCATCATCTGAAAAGCCTAGTAGTGCCCACCCATCAATCGCTTTATTTTATTTTTTGGTCCCACCCACTAGACAAAAATTCAGGGCAACATGAGCAATATGAAAATTTCTATAAGCTTTTTCTCCTCTGAAATACGACAAAACTATCCACTTCTTTTTGAAAGAGGTAGCCTTTCTGCAAGTTGCATAGGAAAGCACTTTGGCCACCATTCTAAATTCTGAACAAACACCATAAGTAAATTAAGACCACATACCCTACCCTAGGTCTCTCTCACACCTCAACTTTTTGGTCATTTTGCGCTCCTCTCTCTGTTAATTAATATTCTGATTCTTTTGTTTTTTGGGAATCCCTTCAATAAATTAAAGCATAAAAAATTATAATGTTACTATAGCACATAGAATGAATTATTATATGCATAAAATAGTGGAGCTAAGTCATATTGCTTTTGTGGTGTTTCCCTGTAGGTCCACAGATTTTTCAGTAGGAGTCCCTCGTGGGTGCTTTTGGCACATATCACATAAAAGGAATAAAAGGAGACAGAAAGGGGTAGTATATTATATACATTCTTAGTCATTAAACATTAATAACTTGCATGTTTTCTACACACTCAAACAAAAGTAAACCACATATATATTATGCTTGATGCAGTACTTATCAACAAGAGTGCAGCTAGCAATTACACTAGGATCTGCTGGAGAAAAGTGGCTGCTGAAAGTACCTGAGACAATAATTGGATGGAGTCTTAAATCAATTTTCTATCTTTCCAGCAGTAAACAATTTATGCACTAGGTATTCGTTTCCCACCTACAGTTCCAATAGTAGTTTTCAAGCACTTTTCTTGCTTCCTTCCTGCCAAATTATCCATTCCAATGAACAATCTTTACTCAGTTAGTCACATGACATTCTGATGACATTAGGCCCTCAGATAGTCACATGACATTTTAATAACATTAGGCTTCACAATGAAAAAGATGGTTTTCTATTTACCTGAAAATGTTATGCATCACATGATTCAAATATCACAATTTTATGGTGGTGGTTGCAGGCTATGCAACAGCTCATTCAAGAAGAGGTCCGCAAAATATGTTTCTCGGTCTGCATACTTTGATGATCTTATCTTAGGTGCTTGTCTATCAAAAACCTTGTAGCACCTTTATTAAGAGTTTAGCCCCAGACAAAATATGATTGTGTTCAATGAAAATCAGACAAACGAAAGAGAAAGCTCTTATTCTGTTAAAGAGTAAAGTAAAAAAATGTTAAAAGGAACTTGTTGAATGATTGACAACACGCTAACCTCTGCATTACTCAAGTAACACTGCTGTTGGAAAAGGGTTTGTCCGGTGCATTAGTTAGTGGACTTAGATATTTTGCAATCGAAAGTAATGTCTTTGCATCTGGCCTTTGATAATTCGCACAATGAATTCATAAACGGAAGTACCTTCAAGAAATATAAACCTGGAGAAAGGAAAAAAAAAAAGGAAAAATGAAATAGGAGAAAAAGAAATGTGTTGAGTGCCGGCAAAAAAAGAAATCCACCACATCATTCAATTTCATTATAGTAGCATGAAGACAATCTTTCATATCATTCTACCACTTCAACTCAAAAAACCAGCCAAAGATTTGCAGTATTAGACAATTATAGTTGCATAATTTCCTCCCTTAAACATGATATGAGAACTGAAAACCATGAAGCTTAGCATGTCTAATTACATAGCAAAGGTGAAATCAGATGTCTCCATCTCAGCTGTTTGATTTATAGGTAGTGTGTGTCATTATTGCATTTGGCCAAACATGTGTAGTGGAGGTAGTTGAACAATGCCATTCAGCAAGCAATTGATTGTGGTTAAAGTAAATTATAAGAAATTAGAGTCTACTAATTGCTGAATATCATCCTCAAAAGTTTTACTGATGTTTCAGAATGTCTTAGGTAATGAACTAAAAGTAATATACCTCATGTCAATGTTGGCTAATGCAGTTATAATGTTGGACACCAAAGAATAAGTGGTCATCTTTTCACTTTGGGGTCACCCATTAAGCAGCATGTCATGCCTAATGCATTCAAAAAGAAGGGGAAAAATATCAGAATCATACAGAAGCAATTGTCAGATACATAAACAACAAGCTGACATCGATTTTTCTTTTTCTTTAAAGCATAAGATAGCATGAAAAACGATCAAAGTTGTAGTAGCTGAGAAAACATTAATATGGTTGTCTTGGGTCTGGTGCCCCAAGAACGTGCTCCATATTCTTTGTCCAAGTCAGCAAATCTATCAAGTTTTACAAAAAAGAGATGATTTCTATAACAATACTTTTGGAGGAATATGAAGGTTTCTAGGATTTTCACACCATCATTATCCCGACAGGTTACACATATTAACGTTCACTAATCACATTATTCCGCAAGCCCCATCAATTTCCAATTTCAGCCTTACAGCAATAAGAAAAATAGAAGTATATGAATGCAAAAGGGGATGCTAAATATTCAACTGATTCAGCTAATGGTAAAAAGTGATGGAAATTTTATGTATCTAACCATCAAGGACACTTAAAATTAGAAGTTAATAATAAGAAGAAATTTTCACATTGTGCAAGATATCAAGTAATTCAATGTGCAGCTCGACCTCACTTTTAGAGGTCTAAATTGGTAACCTAATCTGTTTCAGGACCAGGAGGTTGAAGAGGTAATTTGGTTGTATTAGTTAGTCACCTCTAATCTAAAGCCTAAACTTTCCAATATCTACCTCTATGTCCTATTGCAACCAAATCAGAGGAAGCTACAAAACAGTTATGGTCCATTTCTTAAATCTAAAGACCACAGTTTTATGGAAGTTTAGGATCACAAGAAGACCATTGCTGTAATCTTCCATTGTCAAACTGATAGCAGGAGCTGTTGTCCTTGTTTTATTTCAGATTACAATATTGTCAGTGTTACGAAATTAATTACGAGATTAGTTGTCTATGCTGCTATTCTAGGTTGCTCATTAGATATAGGTACATACAGTATCTAACATAAGTATTTGTTTTCTCAATTGCTTGATAGAATAATAGCTATCATGAGTCTTCGTTGCCACTTCAAATTTGCAGAGACCCAACTAGAGGTTGTCAGCTTGCCTCTCAGAATTCTATTTATGCGTGCATTTTGCATTACCTTCACCACCTGATTAATAAGGGATACAAGAGTAAGTGTGAGAAAAGCAGTAAAGCAAGATGCAGATGAAGCTTGGGTTAAGCTATAATTTTGGTGTAACAAATTAAATTTTGCATTCCATTTATAAAAAATATTGATAATTCTTAAATTGAAGAGTTCTCGAAGAAATCTCGTGTAAAGAATATTAATAATTTCTAAATTGAAGAGATCTTGGATAAATTTTAGAAAGTCAATATTTTAAAACTTCTTCAATTTGAAAATCTCCAAAATTTATTCTCAAGACTTGCAATATTTATTCATTAGATTTCTCCGATATCTCTTCAATTTAAGAATTGTCAATATTCTTTACACCGTTAATGAAAGATCTATCACAACACATTCGGAATTGATATCAAGAACCATAATTGACAGCGAAGACGTGGGTATCACGCTGAACTGAACAAGGAAACACATAGGAAAAAAAAGGGAACATAATCGGACCCCCTAACACAAAAAACCTCCAGATTTCTTAACATGTGTCCTTGAGATTACCAAGTGAAATGTAAAAGAAGCATCCATAGAAGAATATTGGCAAAGATGAAGGTGCAGCTAACAAGTGTGAATGGAAAAGAATTCAGATACTTGTGGTTGCACACAAGATCTAAAAGCATCACACGACAATTCTATGCAGAACCTGACATGCTTTCTTTTGTTGCTCTTTCCCCTGGCAAAATTAGCCGTCGATGGGCCCCTTTCTCCCCCGGCGATAAATTTCAAAGAAATGTAATTGCTTTCTTTTGTTGCCCTTTCCCTGAATGCTTTAACATTTTTCTTTGGAGGGACCATAGACACATCACTACATGTATCTACTCAAGATTTTTTTTTTTTTGGCACCTCCCCCCCCGGGGGGCCACTGAGATTCTCCGGCTCTGCAGGCATTGTTCTGCTTCAGAAGAATAAGAACAAACACTTGGTGCATCCTTGCGAATCTTTGGAAGCACCGAATAGCTAAAGAACAAAGAAACCCATCCGGCATTAGAAGATAGTCGCAGGAGTGATCTAATAAACAAATAAGCTTTTTTTTATTTTATTTTGATTAGTAAGAAATTTTATGTCATTAATTTCACTTTAAAAAATTAAATATTATATAAATTTATCAAATAATTTTTTTTTCATTTTAAAAGATAAAAAAAGAAGTAACCTATTAATAATTTTTTTTTTCACTTATTTAATTTATATATATATATATATATATATATGCATAATGAACAATTTTATAATAAAAAAATAAATATTATATGAGTTTATCAAATAAATTTTATATTCATTTCACAAATAAAAATAAAATAACTTAATAGTAAATCATTTGTTTATATATATATATATATATATATATATGAGTAATAAGTAATTTTATAATAAAAAAATAAATATTATATGAATTTATTAAATAAATTTATATTTTTTCAAAAACAAAAGAAAAAAATAATTTAATAATGAAAATTTTATATTTTTTTATTTGTTTAATTATATATATATACATATAAATAATGGATAATTTTTTAAGAATATTGTATGAGTAATGAGTAATGAAAACTTTTATAATAAAAAAATAAATATTACATAAGTAAATTTTATATCCTTTTTAAAAATTAAAAAATAACTTAATAATAAAAATATTATATTTATATTTTTTATTTGTTTCATATATATAAATATATATATATATTTGAATAATGGATAATTTTATAAATAAAAGAAAAAAAAAAGTGTGAAGTGGAGAGTAATAGGTAATTTTGGGTAAGTGTGAGAGTAAATGATTATTTAAGAATCAAATATGAGTTTTTAACAAAATCCATCACTTTATTTGGATTTTATGAATTCTTAAATTTTTAGATATAATTTCAAAATATTTATTCTTATAATATTAATCCAAACATCATTATTTATTTTATTTCAATTCTTTATTTTTATATTTTCTTGTCAAATACCCTTCAGAACAATACATACAGAGAAAAAGCCACAGAACTTTAGAATTTAAATTTTCAAGAGAAACACGGGACTGTCCATATATATATATATATATATATATATGTATGTATGTATGTATGTATATCCTAGTTAATTTCCCATGCTATTGCACGGGGTGCCCACAATATAAAGATAATAATTTTTTCATTATATAAATATTTATTAAATTTATAATTAATTCAAAATTCAAACAAAATTATTGTTCAAATCATTAAAAAATACGATATATATTAATGACAGAAAAAAAAAAGAATCTAACCACTGGAATTCTAAAGAAAACTAACAAATGAGATAGAAAAAAAATAATAAGTGGAGTAAAAAAATAATAAAAATAAAAGAATGACCATTTGTAAGACAAAAAAAATAAAAGAAGAAAACATATAAAAAAATGAAGCAGTCAAGAGGAAAAAAAGTAAAAAAAAAAATTATGATTTAAAAATAAATGGATGATCATCCATGGAGTTTAAGAAAAAATAAAAAGTTAAAAACCTACACTCAAAAGAGACAAATGATTAAAGAGAAAAGAATCGGTTAAAAAAATAATAAGAATCTAAATAGAGATGTGGGATAAGAAATGAAAAAAATTAACGTCTGAAAAAGACAAATGACTCTATACAATAAATTTTAAGTTATATCATTTTTTATAATAAAAAATATACAAAAATGAGATAAAAATATTAAAAAGAATATAAAAGTAAAAAAAAAAAAGCTTTTAAAAGATATTAAAAAATAATAAAAAGCGAATATAAAATCAAAAGATTTTGATCTAATTTTATATAGCAAAAAAATTATATTTTTAAAATCAAAAGTTTTTTTTAATATTTTTAAAAAATTACATTATTTTAATATTAATATAAAAAACATAAGATTTTAATATTAAAAATAATATTAGTATTAAAATATTATATTATATTGTATAATATTATTTTAATGTTATATTAATACAAAATATTTAAAACTTATATTATTTCAATATTAAAATATAAATTAGAAAATTTTTATAAAAAATAATATAAATTGTTATTTATAAAATAATAAAATAATACTAAAATTAATAAAATCTTTTGAATACATAAAATGAGATCAAATTTTTTTGATTTTATACATATATTTTTATATTTTTTAATGAATTCTAAAAGATTTTAAAAATTTTCATATTCTTTTTAATATTTTTGATCTCATTATTTTATATACTATTTTTAATATAAAAAGGGACGTAACTTAAAATTTATCATTTATAATGTAATTTACTTTAATTTATTGATTTTATAAAAACATTTTCAATTTTTCATTGATTTTATAAATTTTTATTTAATTTGTTATTTTATTAAATTAAAATTACATTATAGGTAGACTTTTTATATTTTAAATACATTATTTATTTTATATATATTATTTAATTTTACATTATCTACAATAATATACAGAATTGTAATTTTATTTATTTTATAAAATTTTTTGAAAGAATATTAAAAAAATATCAAAAAATGAAATCAAAATGTTAAAATAATCATTCTCAAAATATGGGTGAAAAATTATTAAATTAACAAATTAAATCAAAATTTCAAAAATCAATATAAAAAATTAAAATATTTTTATCAAATTAATAAATCAAAATAAATTACATTATAAATAATAAATTTTAAATTATATCATTTTTAATTATAAGAAACTATATAAAAATGAGATTAAAAAATATTAAAAAGAATATAAATTAAAAAAAAAAACTTTTATAAGTCATTAAAAGATATAAAAAAGAATATAAAATAAAAAAATTTTGATCTAATTTTATATAATTAAAAAACTTATATTTTTTAATTTAAAAGGTATAATACTATATAATATTATTTTAATATTAAAAAATTATATTACTTTAATGTTAAAATATAAATTAGAAATTTTTTATAAAAGAGAATATAAATTTTTATTTATAAAATATTCAAATAACATTAAATTTAATAAAATATTTTGATTATATGAAATGAGATCAAATTCTTTTGATTTTTCATATTTTTTTAATATTTTTTAATCTCATCATTTTATAAACTATTTTTATTATAAAAAAAGATATAATTTAAAATTTATCATCTATAATGTAATTTATTATAATTTTTTGATTTTATAAAACCATTTTAATATTTTCAATGATTTTGTAAATTTTAATTTAACTTGTTATTTTATTAAATTAAAATTACATTATAGATAGACTCTTTATATTTCAAATATATTATTTCTTTATATACATTATTTACTATGATGTAAAGAATTGTAATTTTTTTTTATTTTATACAAATTTTTAAAAAATATATTTACTATGATGTAAAGAATTGTAACTTTTTTGATTTTATACAAATTTTTAAAAAAATATTAAAAATGAAATCAAAATGTTAAAATAATATGAAAAATATAATTTTTTCAACATCAAAAATATTAAAATGAGATCAGAATCTTTTGATTTTATATTCTATTTTAATATTTTTCAATGACTTTTGAATTTTTTTTACATTTTATTTTATAGATGTTTTATATTTCCAAAAACATTTTTTAATATTTTTATTTTATTGATGATTTAATATCATAGATGTTTTTTAATGATATTTTTTATTTTTTAATTATTATCCACAAATGGGTGAAAAATTATAAAATTAAAAAATTAAATCAAAATTTCAAAAACCAAAAAAAAGTAAAATATTTTTATAAAATCAATAAATTAAAATAAATTACACTATTAATAATAAATTTTAAATTATATCATTTTTTATTATAAGAAACTATGTAAAAGTGAGATTTAAAAAAATTAAAAAGAAGATAAAAGTATAAAAAAAACTTTTAAAAGTCATTACAAAATATAAAAACAATATATAAAATCAAAAGATTTTGATTTCATTTTATATAATAAAAAATTATATTTTTAAATACAAAAGTTTTTTAATATTTTTAAAAAGTGTATTATTTTAGTATGAATATTAAAAAATTATATTATCATAATATTAAAAAATAATATTACTATTAAGATATTATATTATTCCATATAAATTTAAAATAATGTTATCTTAATGTTATATTAATATAAAATTTTAAAAATTATTTTATTTTAATATTAAAATAAAAATTAGAATGTTTTTATAAAAAGGATGTAAATAATTATTTTATAAAATAATAAAATAATATTTAATTTAATAAAATCTTTTGATTATATAAAATGTGATCAAATTATTTTGATTTTATATTGTGTTTTTTTATTTTTTAAGTGGCTTTTAAAAGTTTTTAAAGGATTTTATATTCCTTTTAATATTTTTTGATCTCATTTTATATATATATATATATTTTTACAAAAAGGGACATAACATAAAATTTATTATTTATAATGTAATTTATTTTAATTAATTGATTTTAAAAAAAAGATTTTAATTTTTTTATTGATTCAATAAATTTTATTTAATTTCTTAATTTGTTAAATTCAAATAAATTATATATATACTTTTTATATTCTGAATATATTATTTATTTCACTTATATTATTTAATTTTACATTATTTATTATGATATAAAGAAGTATAATTCTATTGATTTTATTCAATTTTTGATAAAATATTTAAAAAAATTTTAAAAAATGAGATCAAAATCTAAAGAGAATATAGAGAATATTCTTTTTTCAATATTTAAAATATTAAAATGAGATAAAAATCTTTTGATTTTTTATTCTTTTTTAATATTTTTAATTACTTTAATTTTCTTTTTAATTTTATATTGTAGATGTTGTTATATTTTTAAAAACATTTTTTAATAGTTTTATATTGTAGATGTTTTAATATTTTAGATGTTTTTGAATAACAATTTCTAATATGTTTAATATTTTTATTTAATTGATATTTAAAAGTAGGTTAAAATTTAAAAAGTTAACAAATTAAAAAATTTTTGTAAAATCAATAAAAAACAAATATGTTTTTATAAAATCAATAATTTCACTATAAACAATAAATTTAAATTTATATCATTTTTATAATAGAAAAATAAAAAAAGTGATCAAAAAATATTAAGAAGTATATAAAACTTTTAAAAAACTTTTAAAAGTCATTAAACAAATATTAAAGAAATAATATAAAATAAAACCATTTTTATCTCATTTTATATAATAAAAAATTTTATATTTTTAAAATCAAAATTTTTTTTAATATTTTTAAGAAGTTATATTCTTTTAATATAAGTTTAAAAAAGTTATATTATTTTCATATTAAAAAATAATATTAACATTAAAATATTATGTTATATTACATAAATATAATACAATATTATTTTAATGTTTTATTAATAAAAATGTTAAGAAATTATTTTATCTTAATATTTAAAAATAAATTAGAAAGTTTTGGTAATTAAAAAAAAAAAGATATTTGGTTGAAGCATATGAACAGTAATCAAAGAGCCTGGGGTATTTTAGTAAATCAATAAAATTCGGGGGTATTTTGATAAAAGTGAACGAACAGTCTCTCAAGAGTATTTTGATAAAAACGTATGAACAGTGATCACAACTCACGCTTTATATATACATGGGTAATAATATATTTTTTGGTTCCTCGGGACTGTCATATAATGATATGACAACCTTGTGATTTTTTAGGTTATTCAGAAGCACAGCCCAACTTCGAAAAGGGCCAAGCTACGAGGCCCATTATTTCCAACCTCTCTTGTGTAAGTGTAAGCCCTCCATGAAATGGGCTACATGCCATACTACGTCATAATCATGGTCGAGGCCCATCATGCCCAATGTTCATGCTTGAGATTTTTATTTTTATTTTTTATTTTTATTTTTATTTTTTTTTAATAATGTGATTCGAACTCTGGATCACAGAATTAAAAAATAGGAATTATGTCTACTAAACTATCCCTTTAAGAACGTTCTCGCTTGAGGTCGACATATAGCATTTGGCATAAATTAGTTTCGAGTTGATTCTCACTTTTTTTTATGTTTTTCTTGGATTGATTCTCACATTATTGTTCAAATTGAAGTATAGGATTCAATACGGCACTCTTTCTTCTTTGCATATCTCATATGTTAACTAAAGATCTGTAAGGCCTCACTTTGAGAAAATATTAAAATATGTATTTTTATTTATAATTTTCTTATTTTATTAAGTGCATTTGAAATTATTGTATTGTATTGTTCTAAAAATCGTGAAATTTATGTGTGATGTATGCTATGATTTTATGAGTATAATTTTAACTAGAAATTGAATGAATTAAAAATTGGTATGGACTAGTGGAATATACCGACGAATAAGAACGATCGAAATGTGAATCGAATTAGGGTTTGATGTGGGACCCACAAAGAGTTTGGTGTGGGACCCACAAATTATATGTGTTGTTACAAGGGATACTATGACATTTCATTACTCACCATATGGCACATGCACATTTTATACTTGTTATTATGCGCTTGACGCATCACATGTTTGTACCCCACATTCCACTTAAGCATAGAGAGAGTGAGAAAAAGATGGAATTAAGACAACTTTTCCTTTCGAAAACTCCAATTTTCGGCCATCACTTTCTTCCTCCAAAAACTGGCCCTAAATTTCATTAAAACAATAATTTCAGTTTACAATAAGTCATCTCCATTCATATATATGTTAACCCTAGTCTTTGGGAAGCAAAAGGAATGGTAGAACTCCTATAGAACAAGTTGAAAAGCATATAAAAATTAAGAAGGTTGAAGAAGTTAAAGAGAAATTGATTTTCAAGCTCACAAAGGAAAGTACCTTGCATGTATTTATTAAACTGATACCTAACAATCCTTTAGAACATGTTTTTGGATGGAACTATGTTGCTTGAACACAAATGAAATGAATTAGGGAAAAGAAAATTTCGTTATTGGATGAAACCCTAAAAATTCTGTATGATAGACAGTCTGACCAGTTTTCAGTTTTTAATTTATAACTTTCTCTATATAATTGAAAATTGAGTAAGATTTTCTCCTATAGAAAGTAGACCTCTGTAACTTTAAAATGACATATGATTCGTATAGTTTCATTGAAAAATAATTTTTTAGTGAATTTTCAAATTAACATGTTTCTATAGAAAAATTACTCTGTCTCTACTCTGTTTCAGAGTTGAACTTTGTATCGATTTTGAGCTATCTTCTAGGTTGAATTAGACAAAACTCTGAACATAGAAATTGTAATGCTACCTCTTATCTTTAAGTGGCCATTGGAATCACCTCTAAAAGTTGTAGCTTTGTATCTAAATTTTGTGTGAAAACTTGATTCATATTAATTATTGCATTGCTGGTCATGATATGGCTGTATTATTGAAACTTGTTTGTATTGATAACTCATCGAGATAATCCAAGGAATGCTATGAGTGGGCTAACTATATAAATTGCTTATTTGTGATGTTTGGCTGTAAAACTAGTACAAATTTTGTGATAAATTATATTGATTATCTTATGAGATACATAAAGAAAGGTAAAGAGAAAGTGATGACATGAAAATCCCTCTGAAAGTTTGTATGAAGCCTACGGGCAAAATTTGAAATATGCGGATTGTATATAGAGTTTCAAAACTTATGCGAACCCTATGGGTGAAATTTGAGAAACTATGGTTATATTTCTTCCCTCTACGATAGTAGAATTAGAAACAAGTTAAGTTTTTGAAGCGTCTAACCCAAAAAAAACCTAGATTATATTTAAAAATACCAAATTTTGGCTTACTCTTCCAAACCCTCATACACTATATTGGTTCGAATTTCTATTCCTTTCTTTAATTATTGAGTTATTTAGAACACTAAATATGAGAAAAAATAGTAACTCCATAAATGACAATCATATTGTTTTCTTGAAAATGCTGATGATAATACGCATCTCTTGTGTGTTTGCTAAGTTTACATTACTATATGATGATGTTGATATCTTGATACTTACCTGCTTGACATGCATGTCATTGGTTTTCCGTGTACTTACTCAGTTTATACTGACCTTGATATCCTTATTTTTAAGTGAACTGGGAGACAAGAGAAAAGCCAATGGTAGAGATACTTGAGTTGAGGGATTTAGATCCCTACTCATCTTTGACACATGTATTTTGTTTGAGACATGTAATTATTTGTTTCCTTAGTAGTTGGCTTATGCTTCATGTGTAGATATATAGTTTTGATACATGAGACCCTTTTATACATAGTTTTGTGGATATAAAATTATATATACTATGGTGTATTGTGCTGGGTGGGCAGGTGGGTCATTGATGTCAGCTTGTCTGATGATAAAAGTGTTATATTGATTTGATCAATTTCTTGTATTAACCCCACGTGGCTAACAGTGACTAAATATGGGAGACCCTGTCAAATTTTCATTTGAAAGATTAAGAAAATATTTTTTTTTTTTTAATTTAAATCACCTTTCGTGTTATCACAAATAGAAAGTGTAACTGTCGCGAATTCGGACGTTATATTTTAATCGTGTTTGTTGCTTTCGTATTATACATATCTGTTCCTTTCTGTTAGAGAATGCGACGTTTAGATAGTGTGTCCTCACAAGTTCACATCCCACAAAACCTCCTCTTCTTTTATCACCTCACCAAAAATCCCGATTTATTAAAAAGAGAGAGAGAGAGAAAGAGAAGAAACTTTATATGAAATGTGGCCTTCAAATAACTGCCCCCAGTCATCTATGGTCTCATGACTTGAATGACAGAATTTGAGGGATAAGTGAATAGCATAATTAATTTTGTCGCGTTTCAAAGTTAATGAAGGATATTATTAAAATAATAATAATAACAAATAATTCGTAACTAATAATAATTAGTTAAGTTCAATGATAATTATATATATATATATATATATATATATATTTCTTCAAAATTTAGTATTATTTATTATGAGAGATTTTTTTTTTCAATTTTATAATTAAAGTGTCAAATGAATTATTGGTCCTAGCTCGTCCATCTACCGTAAATTCTTTTGGTAATTATTATTATACAAATAGAGATTTTTATGATGGTCAAAAACTTTTCTGATAAATGATGTTTGTTTAATTGTGTTATGAACCTCGGTTCCACTGTCCCTTGAGAGAATTATAAACATTCTGGGCTTTGAGAATATTAAATGTTATAAAAATAATAATAATAATACTTTGCAAGCTGGAGCAAATAATGAATATGTGATCTCAGTGATTGAAAAAAAAAATTATATAATAGTTTATGAGAACCCGATTAGTTCAATTAAATCAAGCAACAAAAGAAGATAATACCAAACACACCCAACAGTTTATGACTATTGAACAAACTCAAACAACAGACAAGCTAACTAATGAACATCTATATGGACCCAACAAGCTAAGATCACCAACATTGGTTGTGTTCTTTGTTGAGATCAGGTTTAACCCCCCACGTCGTAGTGTCTCCACATTTGTGAAATTCTCAATTTTAACGATTAAGTTTTAAAATTTTATCCATTTTAGTACTAATTTATTGAATCTAACTGACATTGAGTTAATCAGATCAGAATTTTTTTACGTTAATGAATAAAATTTCATTGGCAATCGAAGGGCATAGACGCATCAAAATCATTGAGCTCCATAAGAGATTGAAAGGGTTATGTTGTAGGCAAGTCCACTTACAACTCTCCTCTGCTAATTAGTTACTAACACAGTAAACTTGACTAACTTATGTTTTGTATCACCAAAAAAGAAAAGGCCAAGTGGGAGAAGTCCTTATCATTTTTGTTCCTATGTATCAAAAAGAAAAAGCCTTATCCAAAATGACTTGTGCCATCCTATCCTATCAGGGAAAAAAGAGACATGTCAAATAATTTCTCCTCTACCAACCAAATCTAAATCATCAAGACTTGAGATCTAGCTATAAATGTAGGCTGTTTCCTTTTTTTTTTTATTTAAATGTTTTATACGCTCCATGTATATATATTTTTCTAAATGCACATTGTCTTTAATTAAATCATAAAATAATTGGAACCGAAAGTGAAGTGAGGCTGGACGAGGTACGGACATAAGCCACATGTCCCAACACTAGCTGGGGCAAATGAACAAGTGTGTTCTATTTTGTAGAAACAAAAAAATGGCCAGAGGGTAGCTGGTTATGCATAGGCGCCAGACTTGAATTGGGAGGATGGGTAGTGGTGAGCTTCGAAAGGGTAGGGCATGGGGCCTGTGTCCTGTCAGGTAGCACTTTTTGAGAGAGAAATCAATTACCCAGAAATGATTGGGAGACGTGGCCAATTGTCTAGCCAACGATTCTATAAATTGTAACCGCATTATCGACCCATAATCGATCGAGTGAGTGAAAATATATATATATATAGAAGGGAGTGTACAGTAATCACAATCTCTTTCCATTACTTTTGACATTTAAAATTTAAATTATTATATAATAAAAATAATTTAGATTTTTTAATCAAAATTTAGATTTAAAATTTGAGAATATAAAATATTATATTGAGAGATATCTTCTAAATTGAATCTAATAAAATTTAAATCAAATTAATTAAAATATAATTTTTTAATTAAAAAAAATTATAATGTTTCAAAAGAAAAATAGTAACATCACTTTTTGAGTTGATATTCAAGCTTGTTGGGTTGCATTCACTTAATCCATAAAGGTCAATTGAAACTCATTATTGTGTGTGTGTGTGTGTGAGAGAGAGAGAGAGAGAGTGCATTTGTTTGTGCCAACTTGTTGGTCACCATCATCCAAAGTTGTCTTGAAGCCATTGAACCTAAACTGTGGAAGCACTTTGCATACAGGGACCCAAGGACAGGCAAGTCCATTGCTTTATTATTATTACTATGATTATTTTGATGAAAAGTCCATTGCTTTATTCGAATATCTCGTTATACTCAAGTCAAAAAAGAACGATTTTCGTATAAAAAGAAAATAGACCGAGAGTTTGAGAGAGTAATTTCATATGATTAGAGTGCTTAATGTGTAAGGCCCAAAAAAGCATAACTGTTTAGGAAGGTTTTGAGATATTTTATACATGTGAGAGTCGTGTGTCGTTGGAGTGCTTCAATCCTACTTTTCTTACTGAATCGATCCAAAAATCTTGAAATTCAATATTTCGAATTGATCGCAATCTTTATCCTTTGAGAAACTTTTGTATTAAAGATATAAACTTTTCTTAACTGAAAGATCTTTAGAGTACTGTCCGCAGTGAGGGACGAGAGTTAATAGGATACTTTGATCTTCCTTTGGAGTTGTTGGTATCGTTAGTTATTGATTGGTAGTTTGACCGATAAAGGGTCTTCAGAGCTCTTTCGGTTGAGGAGCAGACCATTGGATATCCGATCAGGGTGATTGTCTTCACTCGGTAAATCCTATTCGGTTGACGGCGCGACTGAAACCTTATCTGTCGGGAGATCGGGACGACTAAGCCCTTCGTTCGTGAGACTTGAGCCACTAAGATTCTTCAGTGAGCAGTTATAAAGAGTATTCGAATTTTGGCCGATAGTCATTTCTTGTGGACTTTCGGTAGATAATCGTATATAAACCTAGATCGGTAGCTGTTTTTCATAGACTTTTTATGTAGGCCTTTCTCAAACTGACTCATCAGACCGAATCCTGGGACCCAGTCCCGTCATAAATAAAAAATAATTTCATTTATTTTGATACAACTTCTTAATTTACTTCTTTTCCAAAATAATATATATATATATATATATAGATATATATATATTTTACTTGCAAGTCTAAAAAAATTGTAACCTTGAATTGAGTACCTAAGCTTGAGATAACTAAATGATTCTAGAGTTTAATTCTAAAATTATTCGTGGAAAAATCATATGAAATCTACAAACTTTTGTATGGTTAATTTTAAAATTTTAATTTTACTTAATTTTTTTATCTCGCTTATAAGATTTTAGAAATTTTGATTTTTTTTTTTATTTCTTACTGTTATTTAAATAGTTCAAACCACGCGACTTCTGCAACTGTATATCTGGATTGATTAGGCGTTCAGAGTTCTTTCTGCAACTCTAATCATGTCCTACAATCTTACCTACATAACAAAACCTAGGATTTATAATCATCTCCTTAAAATTATCTCTCCACGACTAAATGAAAATTAAAATTAATTTTAATTTTTTTAATATAAAAGATTGGTATTATATAATAATTTAAATCTTTTTATAATAAAATTTGACTTTTAACAAACTCTGCATTTCTATAAAAAAAAGGTCCTTTATTTTAACAAAAAAAAATATAACAAAATAAAATAAAAAATAAGCAATAATCTTTTTCGTCAAGCTCGAAAACATTGAGGATTGAAGTTGTGGAGCTCGGATGATACCCAGCGAACATTTGGTTTGAGAGTTTGGTTTTATTCAATCAGATTAAATGAGAGTTATTATTTCTGTCCCTAAAAAGGTAGTTTAATAGACACAATCTCTTTCTTTTAATCTAATGATTTTAAATTCAAATCCCGATATAAAAAAAAAAAAAAAGAATTATTACTTCTTCCTCTTAAGTAAACATTCACTCATATATCATTTATATAATTGGACTTACCCATCGTACCAAAACAACAATTCTTGGCAAAGATTGTAAGAAATATTTTTATTTTTCAATTTTGATATATTTTCTTTATGGGACAAAATACCCAAATGTGGAGGAAGTGCCAAGATGTGGATTTGAAATGAAACAAGTTTGGGATAAAACGGTGGGAGCACAAGTGGGGCGGGCGTGTATAGTGGCCGGCCTAAGCTCGTGCTAATTAAAAGCCTAATGGCCAGTCGAGGGATAATCGTGGTTTAGATGCATGAACGAGGACACATACATTTTGACCTATTTTGTCATCTCAGTCACTTTCGAAACCCCACATTTTGTGGGCCTTCTCCCATCCCATCCCATCCCTCACCAACTATTGACTATATCTTCTTGTCTTTTATGGTTTAATCAAATCCTAATTCTTAATATTAACATAAATGTTGGAAATTATAAAGTTAGTGATCACATAACATTCTTTTAGTGCCCAAAGATAATTATCTCATATCCTTTCTCTCTATTTGCCCCTAAATTTTAAAATTAGATTTGCTTTTTAAGAATAAAATCAAAATTAAATTTTAATTAGATCGCCTATATCTTTTAAAATTAGAACTCAATTCTCTCATATTACATTGATCTCTAATCCGAATGAATTAAGGAATGGGATCTACACTAATGAACAATTGATTTAATAAAAAAAGATTTGATTTTAAAATTTGGAAATAAAAAAAAATAAACTACGTTACAAGAATTTCTCTTAAATTGGGAATAATGATATTCAGATTAGATTAATCAAAACATAATTTTAGATATATTTTTTTTTTAAAAGAATGGTGATAGAATATGACCAAATGTCCATTATGATAAGATTTGAAATCCTTGAGCCCACAATCCAACAATTTAGAATGTGCCAAAATATGTTGTCGTTATGAGATGTCTCCCAATTGAGTAAACATAGCTCACCCTCTTGGTACTTATCGATGAGACTCTTATCTGGTAGTCGGCTAATCGGCTTGACACCTCTTTGGTACTCGATATTGCTATTTAACTAACTGGAATAATATTTACATTTTTCTAAATCATGAAAATAGTCTCATGTGATTAGGAAGAATATATCTAATTGTTGATGATAAAAAAAGGAATCTTTGAGACAACTTGAACTTTTCTAACTGATAGAATTCTAAATATTTGGGAATAATTCACTACGATTCGTGTAGTTTTGAAACACTTTTACAAAAAAACTAGGATTTTTACACCACAACAGCATATGGAACTTATTATGTATGTAGACTATATATAAATCACAAAAATTATCAATCAGATATATTCTCTTGACTCTTCACCTAGCACACAAAAGACATACAGAGTTCTCTCTCTCTGTCAGCCTATTTCTATTCTCGAAAACTATTTTCTAATTTGAGTGTTGAAGTTTCCCTACTGAAAAACCCTCCAGCACCTTTTTGCAGGTTCCATCAACGAGACAATCCAATAACTATTCACTCCTTTCAAATAAGTGGAGCTACTATCTATGGATTAAAACTCACCTCCAACTAATGGGATCTCGATTTCTCAGTCATTTGTGTCATTTTCTATAGAACTCTTTTGAAAAGTTAGATTTTAGATTGACCACATTTGGTGGTGTGAGTATATTTTTATTTTGAAATGTGTTTAAGATCTGATGGGCTTCACATTTCCATGTCAGAATAATTTCATTTTTGAAATAATTGCTCTAATTGCAACACAAATCTTAGTGGATAGTTCATGATTTGGAACAGAAGCTTCAAAGAGTATCAATGCATATTAGGAGTGATTCCGTACTCTGGTTTACTTAGCTTGAGATGAAAATGTCTTTGAAAAATAATCAAAATTTGCATTTTCTTGATGGTGAAATTGTCATGATTTTTCCAACATCTGATATGATGGGCGTATTAAAATAAACCTACAATTTTTGTCTTGGTTGTACGTCAAACCATATCCAGTTCATGATGGCACTAATTATGAAGATTTAATAAGACAAGCAAATAATGCAAAACTATAATTATGCCTTGTTTCCTTTTTTGGGCCATGGGAGTTGGGCGAAGTGAAAAAGCTATAAGTAAGGCGAACAGGGGATTACAAAAATTTTATAACTTTTTTTTTTTAATTTGTTGAATTTAAATATACAATTTTTTTATTAAGAAAAATAAAGGGTAGCTTCCCCCATCCCCCTCCGTCGCCCTAAGACTGAGAGCTTTGTGTTTCATGAGGTATGCAAACTCTAGTCAAGCTTTTTTTTTTTTTTTGATATAAGGTAATCAATCAAATAAGATCGAATCAGAGAAGGGATCATGAAAATGAAAAAATTTTATTGCTTGAGTTACAAAGAATTGGAATAGCATCTATTTAAATAAATATATATATTACAACAATAAATTGAGTTTTATTATTAGGTCAACTGTCCTCTCTCTCTCTTTTTCTTATTATATTGGGAATTGAATCCGAAATCATCGAATTGAGAATGAGGATTGTAACTATTAAATTGTGCTCTTGAAGACTTCTCTCTCTCTCTCTCTCTCTCTCTCTCTCTCTCTCTCTCTCTCTCTCTCAACGTGTCTTTCACAATCATGTAAAGTATAACTAGAATGAGGAAGTAGCTCTCTCTCTCTCTCTCTCTCTCTCTCTTCTCTCTCTCTCTCTCTCTCAACGTGTTTTTCACAATCATGTAAAGTATAACTAGAATGAGGAAGTAGCAAGGAAGGTGAAAATCGGCGCGAGTGGATCTTCCTTTCAATGCATAAATTTCTTCTTTCTACACAGAAAGGTATCTAACAAAAACTGGGGTTGATGAAACTTTTGATTCATGAATGACATGATAATAATAAAAAAACGGCCGTGCCACATTTTTATCACGTTGAACATTACGCTTCCAATTTTTTTGATAGTCAATCATTTTGGCTCTCACCGATCATCAATTGAACTCACAAAAAACTTTCACACCGTGCAAAAGTCATTGAAAGGAACTCCGCATTTGGTGACTGTCAACAACTCTCGAGTCTTCACACGCCCGAACGCCCGTGTCCGCGCGCACACACAGTTCAAATTTTTCTCAAGTGGGGACGAAAATATTTCATGGGTATTGTTTTAACATGCAAATAGATTTGACAATTTGGTTCTGTTTAACCCATAATTTACCATAATTATTCTTCCCAAATAAAAAAAAAATTAAGGAAAATTATGGTTCAGTTAGGGTATGAAGCATGAACAAGCCTATGGTTGCATACTAAGGTATTCGACAATTATTAACCATCAAACATTATATTCAACGTTTTTCATTTCCAGTGTAGGAAATCTCGAAATTGGGTCAATTGGCCTTCGTAAGGACTAAGACCAAAATCATCGATGCCTTTTTCATTTCTAGTTATGCTATGCCATAATTTATAAGAGTAGTTAGTACTGATTTTTGAAAAATGAAAGCAAAGTCACGGCAAAAATGGAAAAAAAGAAAATCCGAATGGAGTAAGAAGCAATCAAACAAAGGTCGTAACAAATGAACTTATAACCATAATTCCAACATCATAAAAAATAACATCATTAATTTTAGAACTACTGTACAACTCTCTCTTTCGCTTCTCTTTTTCTTCACCCACGACGTCACCCTAGCCACATCCTCTCGTACAAATTTTCATCATATTGTAATCCCAGAACAATTAACAACTAATTGATTGGTGGAGTAATACAACACTAATATTTTTTAAATAAAATTTAAATTTAAATTTTTTATATAATAGAAATAAACACTTAAAAAAATTTACTCTTAAAAAAACTTAAATTTGAATTAAATTAAATTTAATATAATTATTGAATGCACATATAATATTCTATATGAAAAAATCTCAAAACAAAACAAACAACATACCTAACATGCACGAAAATGAAAACAAATAAAAAGAATACGATATGATATGAAAAAAATTATACTTTGTAATAATACAAAAAAATATAAATAAACATATAAATATAAAAATATAAGTATTTTTATATAAATATTAATTATTTTAAAAAATAATAGAATAACAATATTTTATAATAAAAATAAAATATTCAAATATATAATTATTAATTATAAAATAAATAATATAAAAATAAAATTATAATAAAATAAATAAATAAATAAATAAATATGAAGAAAATGTATAAATATACAAAATTTAAGAATTTTTTATATATTAATTAATTGATTGAAACTTTTTAAAAAATGGGGAAGGAAACGGGAAAGTTTAGTGTGAAGGAGCTTTCGTGCAACAAACCCCAAATGCATGAACCCAAAACCCCTATATAAACAACCCCCTCCCCCGTATCACAACCCATCACCCCCCCCCCCCCTCACAATCACAACCAAAACCATTTTCCCCCCCAAAAAAAAAAGAATAAAAATGCCAGCATCAACAACATCAGTTATGTTGATGAACAAATGCACAATAATTCCAGAAACGAAATCCACACTCAATACCCTAAGACTCTCAGTCTCTGACCTCCCAATGCTCTCCTGCCAATACATTCAAAAAGGAGTCCTCTTCACTAAACCTCCCGCCCTCTCCTTTGACACTCTTATCTCTCTCCTCAAACTTTCTCTCTCTACAACTCTCACCCACTTCCCCGCCCTCGCCGGCCGCCTTCTAACCATTTCGAATGGCCACGTTCTTATCTGTTGTAACGACCAAGGCGTCGATTTTATTCAAGCTAGAGCCCCTCATCTCTCTCTCCATGCCCTTCTCTCTCCTCTCGATGTTCCTGACTCCTTCAAAGCCTTCTTCGCCTTTGACGGCGCTCTCAGCTACGAAGGCCATTTTAAACCTCTCCTAGCCGTTCAGGTAACGGAGTTAGCTGACGGCATTTTCATTGGCTGTACTATTAATCACGCGGTTACTGACGGGACTTCCTTCTGGAATTTCTTCAACACCTTTGCCGAAGTAAACAGAGGTGTCCAGAAGATTTCACACTCGCCGGACTTCTGCCGGAATACGGTCTTTGATTCGCCAGCTGTGTTGAAATTCCCTCCCGGCGGACCAAGACCGACTTTCGCCGGCGACGAGCCGTTGAGAGAGAGGATTTTCCACTTCACCAGAGAGGCGATTTTGAAACTGAAAGCGAGAGCGAATCACTATCAAATTAAGAAAAGGGCGAATTTGGGGAAAAGGAGTAACGGCGTCATTGTACAGTTTAACGGGAAGATAACGTCCGTTTTGGAGGACTTGTTGCAGAAAAACGCATCGTACCAGGATCAGAATCGGACGGACGAGATTTCATCGTTCCAATCACTGTGCGCGCAGCTGTGGAGATCCGTGACTCGTGCGAGGAAATTGGAGGACAGCAAAACGACGACGTTTCGGATGGCGGTTAACTGTAGGCATCGGCTAGAGCCGAAGATGGAGAAATACTATTTCGGGAATGCGATCCAGAGCATCCCGACGGTTGCTTCGGTCGGGGATGTGATAAGTCAAGATCTACGATGGTGTGCTGATCTGCTGCATAAGAATGTGGTGTCACATGATGATGGTACGGTGAGGCGCGGAGTAGAGGATTGGGAGAGGAATCCGAGGCTTTTCCCGTTGGGGAATTTCGACGGCGCGATGATTACTATGGGGAGTAGTCCCAGGTTTCCGATGTACGAGAATGATTTTGGGTGGGGAAAACCTTTGGCAGTACGAAGTGGTCGGGCAAATAAGTTTGATGGGAAGATTTCGGCATTTCCCGGAAGGGAAGGAAATGGGTCGGTAGATCTTGAGGTGGTTCTCAAGCCCGAGACCATGTCCGGCCTTGAGTTGGATCCGGAATTCATGCAATATGTATCTGTTGGGTTATGATGATGGGTTCGGACGGTTGTGATTTGATTATGTGGAAAAAGCCCCCCCGGGGGGGGTTATTTAAGGAGCGACGGGAGACGTTTTTGACCGGAGTCAAAAAAATAGCCCACGTGAGGATTAATGGAGGCCTTTTGAGATGTGGGAAGTGGGTATCAATGGGTGAATGTGAAGGAGGTCCCAATGGTTTTGGGGCCTTTTGATTTGTAGAATGATCAATTTCAATTGGGTTGTTTTCACTTGTTTCCTTAATCATCGTTGGAATACTAGAATTGAATTTGAATCCCTTCATGTCCGAAAGAAGTTTGAAACGACAACAAAAATCTAAAAACTAGAATAAATAAATTAAGTACAATTTGGAACAAATAAATTAAGTACTATGTCTCATTTTATATTTAAATATTAAACATTAGTAAAAACGTACAACTTTTTTTTTTTTTTTTATGTATCAGTAAAAAGCATACTAATATGGGCTATATGTAAAATTCATTCCATTTAATTCTTAAATCATTTTATTCATTGATGTTATTCATCTTGTCTTTTAGGATCAATTTAGTCTAAATCTTTTCAAAATTCAATTTTGGATTGCATCTCCACTGAAGTGACCCCAGAACTTTGCACAAGTTTATACGATAAACATTTTGATAACATTTGGACTTTTGTGTTAAATTCCTCTTGAAAACTCTCTTTATAGGGTTGCCTGTCCCCCCCCCCCCCCCCAAAAAAAAAGTTGGCTCTCTTTTGATTGTCGCCAACGATCATGAGCTCCCTCTTGAATGATCGATCGTAGCTGACAATCTTTCTCTTCTCTCACTTAATTGTCTCTGTCTTCTTCCTGTCTCTCGATCCAATTGGGTGTGAGGGAGAGAAAACGCAAAATCATAATTTCATTCAAAATAAATATCATTTTGTAATTCTCTAAAAATCAGTCATATGATGTCCGATTGTGACATTGCTTTTAAAATATCTATACCAGTAATGCTAGTAGGATAAGCCACCTAGCTTGTCACTATACTCTCGTAATGTCCATACCGAGTTTAAAGGCCCCAGACTTAGCCAAGTTCAAATTAGGATGGAAACTCAGACATGATGTTGAAGATAAGCAACAATAGGATGATGGCCAAAATATAAAATAAAATAAAGTAAAATAACTGATTACACCTCAATAACAGCAATATTGGGACCAAATTTGTAATTGTCTCAAATCAAATAACTACAAAATGATTTCTTTTTTTTTTTTCTTTTTTGCAGCACCAGCAGTCCATTACTTCAGACCATGCACCTAACTTGTGCTTGGGGGCTTTTGGTTCATGAACCCCAAAATCAATCATACAAACAAACAATGTTGATCCCCTTCCGGATAATATTGTTTACTTCACCTGTAGGTTACCTCTGGTGACTTGAAAATTCGTCTGGCAAGCCACTGAATAGGTCTCAACAGCTGGGCTCTCTTCTTCCTCCAAAACCATATGGCAGCATTGTATTGTTCATTTCTGATCTTCCTGGTTGCAGCTCTCCAGTCGTACTTCTCCATGTCTTCACGTGCAGCTTTGCCAATGGTTTCTCTTAATGCCTTGTTGTTCAACAATGGCTCTAATTTGCTTAAGCAATCTTCAAGGTCGCCTGGAGTAAAACAATAGCCTGTTTTGCCCTCCAGGCCTTCGGGAATTATATCAATTATTCCACCAGCACGAGCTGCAACAACTGGAAGTCCTGATGACATGGCCTCTAAAACAACAAGCCCAAGGGTCTCGGATTCTGAAGGCATCACGAACACATCCCCACTTGCATATGCCTGAGAAAGCTCCTCACCTTGTAACATTCCAGTAAATACTGCAGGCATGCCATCGAACATCTTTTCCAGCTCTGGCCTGCCAATTTAAAGCCCAAAGTCAGTAAAATGCAGGAAACTTTCAATTACTTTAGTTCTTTTTTTCTTCCAAATAAAAACTCCAGAGCTTCACACTCTTATTATGGAGAAAGATAAGCATCCAGCCTTAGCTCTATAAAGGAAAAATTTGCTGTTGTGTGTCCTATTAATTATCTTTATACTATATTGTGACAGTAAATTTAGTCTAGAATTTGCCACCTGTATGGCCCATCTCCAACAAAGGCAATTCTTGCTTCAGGAAGTCTATCCATAACACTGTAAAACCACAAGTTTCAAATAAGTCATAAGTCATTACACTTATCCAAAGTCCAAACTAAACTCAAACTATTAATTTATCAATGGTTTGCAAAGACACGTAAAATATAAAGCTCTGTGAATGGGAAAAATACCCAACCAGGTCTCTGGTGCAAGAAAGGAATTCGGTTTAGTAAGATAGACCACTACCTCTTGAGGAAATCCAAACTCTTCTCAACTCCTAGACGTCCAACATGGACTACAAGAGGCTTCTCAGGTTCGCCATTGCTGAGAGGACAAAAGAAAGAGAATAAAAACCACAATCTGATGAATAAGAAGATAGAAAAGATGGTTAAAAGAAGTGGCATGAGGAGAGATTGCTGAGAAGAGTACCTGAGTCTTACTCGCATTTCATGAGAGCGGAAACGGGGGTGGAAGCTCTCAGAATCAACCCCCTTATTCCAAAGGCGAATTTTGTTAGCTAAAAATTAACAAAGAGAAACAAGATAGTTTTAGATGCTGCTATAAAGTGACAAAAAAGGATCTGTCTTGAGCCAACATTTGCACCATCAAAACACGGTTATACTGAGGTTGAAAATGAATATATCTTGGGAAGATCATTTAAAGCTAGTGAAATGAGAACATGACTAGAGGTAGAAAGGTAGACAGAAAACTTTACATAAGATATATTCGATTTACCTGCTGTTACATGAGCAGCTTGGAGATCCCTTCCTATGGCAGCTGAGGGAACCAATGTAAGATCAGCTGCCCTGTGAAGAAACTCTGTAACACGAGATAAGTGAATTAGCACCCGACACATAAACAATTGCAAGTATGAAGCAAAAGCAAGAAAGACATGTAATACATACTTATGACTAACCACATAGGCTTCACCAGCCAACTAAATGTGTATCTAGGTATGTATCTGCAAACAGTCCCAAAATCAGACTCAGCAGTGACAGTAAATTGGCACAATTATTACATAATTAACATCAGGCGGTTTCATTTCTCACAACTAGCTATCCAGATTTAAATTCAAGGATGAGGCAAACCCACACTGGGACATGAGTATGATAAGACATCACTATTGGGACGCACAACATCTTTGCAATAGCAAGAGCACCGAACACCTATAATAGATTTGGAAATCGTCAATAAGCAAAAAAGCAATTCAGAAGAAGCAAAAAAGCCAAAAAGGAAAAGCAAAGATTTTACCATAATTCCAGGAGAAGAAGCATGAATGATGTCGGGCTTAAACTTGGCAACCTCTGAGATTATTCTAGGACTGAGGGCCAGAGAAAGTGGTACCTTTTGATACCAAGGGCAGGGAAAGCTGCAAAAGAATTCAGAAGAATTGACAGGCAAATGAGCCAACCAAATAAAAATGACAAAGACAGGAAAATACAATAAGAGATATGCATAAGAGGTGGCCTATCAACCTTCGTGATCCAATTAGTTTTGCTCCATAGAACTCCTGTGGTACCCCTTCGTGGGTTGTAACCACCATTACCTGCATCATGCATCAAAACAGCCGTTAGTGACTTCTATAAGCAAATGGCTGAATCATATAAAATTTAACCTACGTAAATCTTATTTTTAAGTTTTGCCTCCGACCTAACAAAGAAAAACCCATACTCTGCATATTGATTTCGGAACATGATTCAGAACAAGAACTCAATAAGACTAGCTGGCCTCTAGTTCAACTTAAGCTAAGTAATATAAACAGGTTGAATGTACAAGACTCAGAAGAACTGAATTTTCTTTTGTCTGGTTGATTTACAGACGCTTCAATGATGGAATAATTCAAGCATCCTAACTGTCAACCCAAATTGACTAGGCACAAGTAATGGATGTGATTATAGCAAAAAAATACATAGGCCATGATAGGCCAAATTATGCTTCATAAGCTTCACAAACGCATTATCACTTGCGATGTCATGCATTTTCAATTTAAGACTCATCTCAGAGGAACAGCCCTCATAATCTATTCAACAAAAAATTATTAGCATACCTCATCCCCCATTTCACGCAGATATTTAATGAAGTTTTGGAACCGGTTCTTGTATCCAGAGACATAACTGCAAAAGCAACAAATGTTGGGAAAGGTTAGTGACTCCTAATACCCAGTTACATGTCCCACTGCATAAAATATGGGCAAAAAGCTGTATCATCCTCTTTGTGTCATACAATGTGCTTGACCAGGATCCTTGTGCCAATAACTTTATGCAATAAATGAAGCTAGAAAGCTGATACAGAAAAGATAGCAACTTGATACAGAAAAGACAAGATGATATTGTAAAATGAAATGGAATTTAGAGGCAAGACACTGGAACTGGCAGAAACAAAATTAAAGATGGTTAAATATGGGGTAACCCCACAAGCTGAAGCCTAGTATTGAACATTACAGTTAGAGCATCTTATTTTGAATTAAAGATAGCAACTTGATACAGAAAAGACAAGATGATATTGTAAAATGAAATGGAATTTAGAGGCAAGACACTGGAACTGGCAGAAACAAAATTAAAGATGGTTAAATATGGGGTAACCCCACAAGCTGAAGCCTAGTATTGAACATTACAGTTAGAATTCAAGATAGGTGCCCTGACAGATGTTATCCAGTAAGAAAGACAATGATCCAATCGAGTTCATGTCAAGAAACCGCAAAAAAAGTATTCATGATTCCTGAGGCTTCCACAGCTCATGTTTAAAGAAAAAGAATTACAAACTTATCGGAATAAGAATACTTGAGATTCACGGAAGCTAAAGAAGCTCATGACGGCCAGACGAAGCCCGTCAAGAACTTGTCCAGTTGATCGTAGCATGCTAAAGAGCTATCGAAAATTCGGAATACTGAAAATAGAAGAGCATTAGCAGCTCAATGACAAGTAAAGAACATTAACTAGGTAGCAAAATCACGCTCACTTGCAGTTACTGCTTAACTAGTCCCAGACACAACAAGGCACACATTCCCAGATACTAAAAGCTAACTGCAGAATTCAAGTAGCAACCGCCAAACACATCAACACAAGTAGCAATCAAGCACAGGCAACTTAATTGGAGGTCAAACACGAGTATTCATGAAAACCTCAATAGAGAGGACAAAAGCTGCCAGCACATTTACAGAACTCCACATCAGCAACATGTGGCAGAAATGCGAGCCTTTCAAGCACAATCCGACTTATATTTCTCTCTAATCCAAAATGAAGCCAAAATTTGCCCACAATTTTGAAGAACCTCCGATAGACAACCACCACTTCCTCGTAAAACCTAGGTACTAATCAGATCCAAGTCATCAAATTACCAATTAGCCACAACAAAATCAGAAAATATCAGATTTTATCACCCTAGTAACTAGCAATGCTGAAATTAGCAATACCCAGAAGAATAAAAACATTATTAATAAACATCCAAGCTTTCAACAAAATGGGGCCTCGATAAATCTGAGGAAAAATTAGAAATACTCACGCAAAAGGCGAAGGTTCAACAAAAAGTGCAATTCTGCGTGGCCTCGAAGAAACCTCGGATTCAAGCAAAGGTGGAGGATTCTCATCCTCCTCAGTTTCTCTGAGCACACTGAGAGTCATACTGTTGTTTTTCTGGCCCTCAGCAACAACAAAATCAGCACTCCTACTTTTACGTCCGAGTCTATTGTTTGTTTCTTCAAATGGACACCAAAAAGGAGCTTTTGAGCAAAAGGGTCCAATGGGTTTTCTTTTAAGACTGGATATTTTAAAAGATTTAGGAGGAAAAGAGCAGGATGATGATGATAATGATGAAGTGGGGGAGGTGGTATAAAAAGTTGGAGGAGAGAGAGTGGAATTTATAGAGATAGAACAGGAAGAGGTCATGTTCGTGTGTGATTGATAAATCGACGATTGTTGGGGGTGAGTTGGGAGGGGTTTTTAACAAAGATTATGATATGATTGATTAATTTTTAGATAGAGGGAGTCCTATGGGCCATGGAGGAGGCTCTTATAATGGATACTCTCTTTCAAGCTGGAGAAATCTATTAGTAGGAAGGTCTACTGGCATATGCTGTCTTTCCTACGAATCTGGCAAATCAATTCTCCATTTTCTGCCCCGGTGCACCGTTTATTGCCATTTTTGCTGGGTCGACATCGGTTTGTAATTTTCTTTTTCTTTTTTAAGAAATAGAGGAGGAACGAAGGAGAAGGAGATACCGGCATGATAAATTTTTCTGAACGGGTGACCGGTGCTTTAATTTTCTTAAGCATAACCCCTAATTTTTTTTTAATCACAAAATATTTAGATGAGAATCTAATTCTTTGATTTAGATGGACAAATTGATTGCCACAATCTAATGTTGCTCACAAATGCTTGGTTTTAATTATTATGATCAAATAAATTAAAATAAGATGATTATAAAAATTTTATTTTATTATAAAATATTTAAATTAATTCAAGATAAAAAGAAAAAAAAAGAAAAAATGAATCCAATTCATTCCATAACAACATTGATTAAAATTAGTGATAAAATCATAAATATGTATCAAATGAAATAAACATATATAAATTTTATAAAATAAAAATCTCAAATTTTAAAGAATAAATAATATTAATATTTAAAATTATATACATAATTTTTTGGATCCGGCATCATTTAAATAAATTTTTAAATTTGAGTTTTATATATAATAAAAATAAATATCGAAAGGAGTTTATTTTTTAAAAATTTAATTTAGTTTGAATTAAATTTAATCAAATTTAATGAAATTATTTGATAGTTTATAAATATAAATATTAAATTTAATGAAATAAGTTATGTTATCATATAGTTAGGCTGACCATTTAGTTATCCCTGCAAAAATGCTGGGGTCAGTACTTGTTGGTACACAAACCCCTACCATTTGAAAAATCCTCAGAAAATAGTACAAGGTGAGGCGTTATCGTCGAGCAAAACATATATATATATATATATATATATATATATATATATATATATATATATTTTCCTTTGATTTTCCAACTGAGATCAAGATAATTCGATCGGGTGCTTGAACCACTTGAGTGGGAACCTTCTTCAATGTGTTTACTTATTAATGTAGACTTTATGAGTATTTGGTTGAATTGAATTCTCTCTATTTTTCCTTTCGTGTCCATCCTCAATAGATTCAAACATTTGAAAAAAGATTTTATATGTTTATA
Source organism: Dillenia turbinata (assembly GCA_037126225.1). NCBI lineage: Eukaryota > Viridiplantae > Streptophyta > Magnoliopsida > Dilleniales > Dilleniaceae > Dillenia > Dillenia turbinata. Next base: position 2,469,193 of record JBAMMX010000003.1, on the reverse strand, counting down.
TGGTTGTATGTATTCTATGACAAGTGAATTAATATTCTTTCCAATGCCCTTCAACCATCATTAATAACTCAAATTAAGTACACCTAGTAAATAGGATGTACAAAGTGTGAGCAGTTGTAAAACCCTTTTTTGTATTTCGAAAAATAGCATCTCAACAAAGAGATAGTACTACACTCACGTCACGGGAACCCATTTTTGTTCTTCCAAGGCAAACACTCTTACCCTCGGTTTTCCTTCTTAGGACATGTATGATTTAAAATTCCTCAAAAAAATTACATAGAGAAGCAACGTAATCCCACTTGATATTTTATTTTCAAACGTAGGAAGAGGAAAATACAATGGCGTGTGATTATATATTTAAGGAAAGATACATGAGTTCATGACGAAATCTGCAAGTTCACATTAATAATCCTTTTTTTAAAATATAATTTGAACATAAATAATCTATTAAATAAGTGATTTCCGGGGAATGATTTGTCCATTTGGTCGGGTTTATTTGGTCATAAGGCCTAATCTTAAACGTATTCTTAAGTTTGATACATTGAAGGGTATGAAATTTTTTTTTCTTTTTTTCTTTTTGCTGCATACACATACCAATGTTACAAATTATAGAGAGGAAAGTAATTGGATTATAGTAAATATTGTTGGTTCACAGAGAAAAGACAATAGTTATGTTCTTCCTCCATAAATGATTTTTTATTTTGTTTTATTTTATTTTTAAAGGCTTCAAAGGTTTTTGGACCTTTGGCGATAGACGCGGTCACGGTTTAGATCGAATTGAATCATGATTAATGGTTCAAAAAATTATTAATTGATTTATGGTTCCAACCCGTCCAAATACCTAATTTATAAAAACATATAATATATTTTACTAGCAAGGTAAAGCCAGGTAATTGACAAAGCGGGGAAAGTGTTGCAATGCACATGCTTTTAAATGTAGAAAGAGAAACACATGGGACAGGAAGAAAATGACTCCCCTGTACAGCTTCTGAGGACATCGCACCCAAGTCGTACAATTAGGTTCCAAAAAATGAAATGAAATTGCCTATTATACTGCTTTCGAAGGAACATTTGCTTAGTGTGATTCCAACTTTAAAAACTTGTAAAGGGGAATCCTCATTGGTTAGAGATCACGGGTGAACCCAGATCGCATTTTGTCCTTTCTCTTTTATGGCATTTTGCCACTCCAATTTTTGTAGCAAAGTAATGCCTTTACCCACTACTAGAAATCAAAGTTGGGGAATAGAAATTGCATCAGGATAACATCACAACCATATTTGAGTAATAATATTTACTTTTTTGAGTAATCAACTTTTGAGATTCCTTGGCTCTGAAATTTATTTAATCTTGAATTGAATATTAAAATAGGACCACTTTGAATGCGAATGGTGTCCAAAGAGATCTGTTGGAGTGATTCCGACTCAGTCTTGGGTTTGATGCTACAATCATTTTTTTTTCCTCAATTAATTGATATCCAGAATTATATTCTCATTAATTTGAATCAAACTGCTATCGAACTCTTTATAAAGAAAGTTCTCTTAACATAATTTTTTTTATTCCTAAAATTTAAATCCGAATTTTAAATAAAAAATATAGCGTACTTCTCATTACGTCAACTATCCGTTGGTTATACCCAATAATTTAGAAGGAAAATATATATATATATACTGTTTCACTTGAGAGTCAATTTTGAATGTGTGACACAGATAACTTGGAGTGTATAAATATCTTAGACATATTCCAATGGATATACTTCACTTTATGGTTCAGTATCATTGCAGGTGGTAAGCGAATGATGTATTAATCCATCCCGTCCAAAAAAGAAATACCCACTTTTCAAATTTTCGATTTGGGATGCCCAAATGATCAGTATATTCGAATTTATCAACCGGGCATAATGAAATTCAACTCATATCAACCATCTCACTTTTTGAACCCTTAAACAAAGTGACTCAAAGTGTTAGCTTTCACATTGTCTATTTTCAATTAAGTTTTAAAAAATTTCTACATTAATATCCATTCTTAAAATTAAATTAAATTTGTTACATAATTACCAACCGAGAACCCAAATTACTTTATGAGGTTGCTTCTTCTTTTATACATTTTTTTTTAGATAATTCACTGTATTCGATAATTACGTTAACTTAATTAAAATTGGTACGAATAAGATATTGCTGAAACATTTAATTCACTTGCCACTCTATTTGCTAAAAGACTCTAAAGATGTTTGATATAGCTGCTAGAAAGTGTTTTTGACAATTGGCTTCTCTAAATGGGTATTTGATGACTCAAAAAAAGGTTTACTCAGTACATAAAATATTTTTTAATTTAGTGTAGAAATAAAAAAGGAATGAATATATATGTACGTAATTTTTTCCCTGACAATTAATGTGGATGACTATTTGACTTCTTGATGAAACTTTGGTTGATAGTCCAAAAATTATCAAAAGTTATGAACCGTCTACTTTGACATTTTAAAATTTGATATCTGTATTTTGTTATCATTCTCTTCAAAAAAAAGTGGTACCAAAATTTTGTGGCTCAGATTATATATGTTGTATAAACATTACATTTGCGTTAATCTCGTGCGCAATATGCGGCGATGCGATATGTGGATGTGCTTGTTCAAATGGGGCATGAAATTTCTTAAATCTTATCCTTATCTTAATGTGATGGAGATTGAGATTTTGCTTTCGGGAGTCCATCGAAGGAACCTTCAACATGAAGGTTACAAGCTTTGCTTCTGACTTGTATAACAAACCAAGCAATGACATCTTCATTTTGTTTATATCCTAAATCTATAATCTAGCTTAGAGAGAGAGAGAGAATGGTGTGAAAATGAATTGAACAACTCATTCTATCTTGGGCCTCATGTTGTGTGGTCCATGTGGAGGCAAAAATGTAGAAGAAGCGGGACCGGCAATTGAGTTGTGCCGAGTCAAGTCGAGTTTAGATCTATTTTTTTAATCAGTTTTAATTATAGGTCAAGATTGGATATCAACAGATTTGATCGATGATAATTTTGGCCTTTTTAAAAATTAAATCTGGGATCATCAGATTGAGAAATAGGCTTGTGATTATTAAATTATTTTTTTGATACATCTAAATTTATATATTTTTTTGTGTAACTAAATTTATATTTTAGAGAGAGAGAGTGTGAAAGGAGATTTTAGTTATTTAATTATGGTTGGAGATTTAAATCGTTATAAGAATATAAAAGTTGATATTAGAAAATTTTTCTTTATAAAAAGTCTGATAATTAGTTGATGTGAATTAATTAAAGTAAAATTTTGGATATCGGATGACCGGCGACGACCAAGGTAGAAACGGGGAAAAGAAAAAAAAAAGAAAGAGCGAGAGAGCATGGGAAATGGGGTCTAAATGAAGTCTAAATGTTCTAGGAAAGGACACGTTACCGTGCCAAAATTAAAGCACTTTCTTCTTTGGTTTGTTTGAGTCGTGATTGCTTCCTTCTTGAAAATGGGTTTCATCCTCTCTCTCTCTCTCTCTCTCTCTCTCTCTCTCTCTCTCTCTCCCTCCCTTTCCCCTTTTTTTTTAAAGATGAGATCAGATTTTTTTTTTTTTAAATCGAGTTAGGGTCGGGTTTTAATATTAAAATAATCAGGTCGGTTCGAGTTCAGATTGATGTTATAAATAATCCGATCCGATAATAATTTATAATAAAATAAAATTTTATTTTAATATGATATTATTAAATAAAATAAAAAAAATTTTAGAGTTTGTTATAATTTATAAATTTTATTTTTATTTTTAAAAAAATATTATTAAATTAAAAAATGTATTAGATTATAATTTAGATCGGGTATAGATCGGGTATGTATCGGGTATGGATCGGGTATGTATCGGTATGAGTCGGGTTAAGATCGGGTCGGATCGATTTTTTAAAGATATGTTGTAGTTCGGGTAGGATTGGATTTTTTAAAAAAAAACCATAGGGTCGGATATGGTATTTAATTTTTTAATCCGAATCAGGTTAGGGTCGGATATGGATATTATAATTAACATTTAAGGTCGGATATGATTTAATATGACCCGAACCCATAACCGATCCATTATCATCACTGATCCATTATCATCCCTACTTTTTTTGGGGGGGGGGGTAAGGAGGAAAGAAGCAGCAAGGCACTATTCTCTCTCTCGTCTTCGCTGCTGATTCCTACACTCTTCTTGGGTCGTGATTGCTTCCTAAGTGAAGCTTCTTGAAAATGTGTTTCATCCTTCCTTCCCCTCTCTCTCTCTCTCTCTCTCTCTCTCCTTCGTTGTTGTTTTTATTTCTGTCTACTTTAAAGCACTCTTCTTCTCATAGTGCCATTAGCTACCGCTGAACTTTGGTTTGGATTCTCGGTGATTCATCGACGATTGTTGAACTTCGATGATGCCTTGACTCCTCTGCGCTCCCTGTAAGACAGTCGTCCTTCAACTTTCAAAATGAAATCGAACAGTTAAGAAGTCGAAAAAGACACTTTGGTCAATGATCACTATCGCTTGGTGTCGACGGCAGCTACCAATGCCGGAAAAGGGTGACAGAAGTTGAAAGTGCTGAGTTCCCACTGATTTTGCCTCCCTCTTTTATTTTTTTTTTATTTTTTTTTTCTGTTTCCCATTCAATATTCGGAGATTCACTCCAATTAATCCGGATCGATTTTTTATCAGGTTCTTTTCAAAAAACATCTTCCGATTTTTTTTTATATCCATAAGGAGTCGAAACGATAATAACAGAACTCAACCCTTTCTAATTCAGCCTACCAATGTTCTCTCTCTTTCTGGGTTTTTTAGGTTTTGAGATTCGAGAGCTCGAACTTGGCACGAAATAGGCTAAAAACTCTTTTAATTTTTTGGGCCGCTCGCGGTCCCTGATATTTTTAACTTTCATGAATCGGATTTGGGCTTGAGTCCATAAAACTTTTAACAGAGCGAGTCTAAGCTTTGAAAAGCCTGGCTCAGAAATTTCGATTGCCGGTCGTATGAAGAAGTTGAGAAACGTCTAGCCATGTAATCCATTTGTTTAGACCAAGAAAGGGCCACTTGAATTTTGGGCCTAACCAAGAGGGTCCAGCCAGCAAGAGAACAGAAGCACGACACAGAAAATGAAAGTGAACAAAGCCAAAAATATCATTTGGACCTTAAGATGAACGTCTCGGTCGGACGCAAGGACCATTGTTCTCTCCTTTTTTATTTTTTTTCTCCCACCACTGGCTCTACCTTTTTCTCTCTTTTATTTTTCATCTCGACGTCCCTCTCTTCCATTTTTCCTTTTTTTTTTTTGTTTAAGTGGAGAAGTTGCCACCAACCATTGTTTAGATTTCGTTCCACTAATCGAGCATTATGGGTCTATTAAAGATTGATTCTCATAAATAAACACAGAGAAAGGCAAAGAGGAAGATAGGGTCTAACATTGGTGAAGAGAGAGAAAAACAAGAGGAAAAAAATGAGAGAGAGAGATAGAGAGAGAGAGAAAGAGGGGAGGGGGTAAAATAACACTTCCACATTGATGATAAGCGAAAAATCACAAATTGAAATTAAAGTTCTTAGGGCATCCATAAGTGAAAACAAAGCCATCTTCCATTACCAAGAGAAATTAATTTTCCTCTGGCATGGATTAATAAAATCCCCCATAATACTTTTGAAACAGGGGAGAGGTCAAAGCCAAACCGGAGAGATTGATTCCCAAAACCTAACAGTGCTATCAACTCCTGTCCTATAAGACTCACTGAATTATAATTATTTCGACAATTTAAGTGATCCATTTTGAGTTTGATGTCCCTAGCCCTCACTATGCTATTTTTGATCCAGAATGCCACATTGAGAGAGAGAGAGAGAGAGTTGTCTTCGGATTGTGAAGATGAAGCTGCACGTTATCTTTGCTCCCTAGCTCTCCTCCCGTGTTCAATGGAACGTTCAATTCAACGCAAATTTTCTTTTTTGTCAAAGAAGCCCAAGGGAAATAAAAAGGTAAAAAGATGGACATGGTTTTCCCAATATTCACGCCAAGCCCCATACCCCACCCCCACATCGCTAAATTCAAACAAATTCTCTCTCTCTCTCTCTCATATCTCATTTGCACACTCATCTGGTTGGGCTGGTCCAGTATTTGAGTATTCTGATGCCTGAAAGAATCAAAAGCACCGGCAAAAGGGGAGCGAAGGACCAGAAAAGATAACACCTCAAAAGAAACGCTTGTTGAGAATATGGGTACCACCCTCTCTCTCTCTCTCTCTCTCTTCCCTTTCTTTTTTGACCAACTCCAAGTGTTACCTCTTTTTTTTTTTAACTATAATTAATCCTTAAATTTACGTATACACCTCTACCTAACCTCGTATTAGTTCATACCTGCCACACCATCCCTCACCCCAACCCAAATCACAAAATCCCCCAAAACTAGTGTCATAAACCCACCCTTAATTACATTTAAGCAATAATAATAATAATAATAATAACTATGATAAACCCCTCCATTATATTCATCTTCATAAACCATTTTATTTTGACTCTTGGCTTTTTTTGTTTCATAGTGCATCATGACTTCGACATTAAGCTAAGCTTATATAGACTTCTATGATGAAAAATATGAGGCATATATGAAATGGGATGGCTGTCTATGAATTTTACTACTAACGTAATGCGTAAACAAAACGCTTTTGCTTGGTCTAGTCTTGCGGTCAACACCATTAAATAAGCTATGGTTGGATTTCCACATAAGACACTTCTATTTCTTTCATTGTTTTCAACATAATTAGCCCACCCCTCCTTTATCTTTTCCTCGGTCTCTCTCTATCTCTCTCTCTCTCTACCTTTTTTTTTTGCCCTTTCTTTTTCATTTTCTTCATTCACCAATAAATACTACCCACAGCCTCCCCAACTGCTGCTTCCTCTATGTTTACAACTCTCTCTCTCTCTCTCTCTCTCTCTCTCCCTCTCCCTCCCCCCCTTCCCCCTCCCTCCCCAAGTGAAGAACCCTTGCTAGCTACAGAGATCATCCTTCTCAATGTCAAGAAAAGCGAGTAAACAAGTATATTTTAGTCCAGATGTTTATGACAGCTCAACGACCATCCTTAAACACAGCAACAGTGCAAAACTTGCAGGAAACAGGAAGAGGGGTGCTGGAATATACAGCTTCAGATTACCAAAAACCTCAGTTTTCTCGCCTACAAGACTCCTCAGACGAGTTGGAGCAAAGGTGGCAAGAGCTCTAAAGCTAGTCTCTTCAAGAAGACGGACTTCTTCACGTAAGGTTTCATCGTGTAACTTGCCAAGATCATGGTCATATGCAGAGCCGATCGCCTCTCATCAAGCTGAAGCTATAGAAGATTGCATAGAGTTCTTGAATTCTTCTTCGTTGCAGAGATCGAACTCTGTTTCTGCAAATTGTAGCTAAAAAGGTTCTTAGAATTCTTGTTTTGTTACAGAAAATATGTAAAGCAAAGGAGAAAGATTTGAGTGCTTAATTAATCAGGAAGAAGATTTGTTTTGATGTTGGACAAATACGATATACATATGCAGCTAAGAAAATTCAAGACATGCACACTAAGGCCATTGGTTATTCTGGTCATAGTTAAATTTTGACATCATGATTTTTTCTAAGGTTAACATTTTAATATGAAATTCTGTGGACCATTCAAATTGGCATCTCAGATTCCTATCGTGTCCCCTGATTGAAAAAGAAACGAAATAAAAGCAATGTCAGGCTCAGCAAATCAGGGCTAACTCGTCCCAAATGAGAAAAAGAGAGAGAACATAATGCATATTGCCCCCATTCACTTTATTGCTGGATTCCAATCTATTGCCCCCATTTCCAGGGCCAGTTTAGAACATCCTTCAGCTGATTCACAACGAGATCAAAAGAAATCACTGCGCCGTGTTTTGTCTCGTATCTTTGTCTTTGTCTGTGCTTCATAGGTTATAGGGAACACGAGAAGAAAAAATAGACAACTCTGCCAATAGATGATGGGATGACCAATAAAGGGAATGCTCAAAAATCTAAGAATGAAAGAAGATATTAACATCACAACAAGGTTTTCATATCTCTCTTTCTCGGAGCTATTGGAGGCTGAGGTAAGAAAGATACTCGTGCAAAGCCGGGAAGCCTATGTACATCGAGGTACCCCACAAGAAAGAAAAGAATGGGCCTTTCCAACCACCCACCCAATTCTGCATTCTAGCACGCAACAGGAAACATGATGCCAATTGGGTTTTAAGTCTTGATTGTTAATCAACAGAATTTTTACAAGCGAAGCAAAATCAAGGGGTGTATCATGGCATACCCAGCTTTGATTTTTACAAGATTTAAGAATGTAATGCAGCTTAAATTAGCAGGATTTGACAACTCAAAATCACAATTCATTTGTCATAAATTGTCAAAACATGAATCATACCCTAGAACTTACAAGTCAAGGATGCAAAATACTCAAAATGCCATAATCATACAAAGCTACCACTCTATTAAGAGAGCTAGAGAGCAAAACAAAATGAGGGTTAATAACACTCGATATAGCAAGAGCATCCACACACAAGTCTCATAATAGACATGATTAATTTGAATGGCGTCCAAAATTCTCAGCAACAACCTGCTACCACTAAGAAAGGAGTTCACAAATGGCTTGAGAACTAGTTCACCTTTTTCACCTTTTAACAGATAAAGTTTATTTGCATTAAAATACCCCTTTTTAGCATACAAAATTGTCTCAAGAAAGGATTTGATAAATTTGTTTATCAAGCATTTCAAGTAGGAACTTTAACAAAATATGTTGATCTATAAAACCATAATTTGATGGGGTGAACATTTGATGATCTTAATTGAAATTGAACAAAAATGTACATAGAATCCCATGTAAAGACTTCAATTTAATTTCCAAACATGTGCAATAGTTGAATATCATGTTAATATATAATTAATGTAAAAAATATATTTGACCATCCTCATGAATATATGCTAAAGTGTTTTTTAAATGATCTCTAGTATTAGAGCATAAATAGAATTTGAAGATACTTATATTAAAAAATATGGATATGTTGTTGTTTTGCATACAACTCTGAAATAATGGGATGAATTAAAATTAATGAATCTAACGAGCTCTTTCACAAATTTACGGTGCGAGGGCAAGAAGAAGCACATACACATTGAGAACCAGGAGTCTTGTGAGAGAGTTATATGAGCCCTATTTAAGGGAGCAAGGCCCACCATAAGAATTATGTGGGCCCCCATTATAATGACTCACAAGAAGTCCAATCAGTGGTTATTTAGTTTAAGATTATGCTAAGTTTCAAGAATCATATGACTCAACTTAAAAGGACTCTTTCAAGGTCAGGGAGGATCAAATTTTTTAAATATGAGTGACCCATCATAGTTCGAATCAAGTTTTGAATTGGACATATATACATTCCATATTTGGTGCATATGATGATGTTAGGAGAAAAACCTACACAACGGCTGTGAGTCCAAGGCCCAAGCTCAAAATAAATCGGGCAAATCCATGGATTTATAAATTTGCTTATGTGCATTTTGTTACGTTTATCCTAAATTTTTTTTTTCTTTGTTATCAAATTTACTTTTGAGCATATCATTAGAGAAAATAAAGATTTTGGGAAAGGATAACTGAAGGTTAAAGAATGTTTAAGAAACAAAGTTACAATTACCATATATATATATATATATATATATATATATATATATTTATATTGCCAACACAATGAAAGAAAAGAGGAATTATTAGTAAAATGGAAACAATAAGGAAAATTAGAATTTGAAAAAGATGATGATGATGATGATGATAAAGTAAAGCAACATGTTTGCAATAGAATGGCACATAGTTTAACTTTGTAAGTCATACAAACTATGCTAATAAGATATTATTTGTGGGTGTTTTTCTCTTACATTATATCTCAAAGTAGATTTCTTCTTATATACCAATTTTAGCAGCACATTGAATTTACTAACCATAGGAGAAAAAAAGATTTCAAAGTTCATAGAGCAAAAAAGGACATATTTAAGATGAATATGGTTCAATGTAAGTTTCATTGAAGATTTTATAGCATATGATAAAAGAAATTCAGAGAAATACCCGTAAACAGTATAACAAATATGTACCATGGTTGAAATAAATATACTAACTGAAAATTAGATTTGTTACTTCACCAATTATAAGAAATAATGACATTTTTGAAATAAAAATACTAATAGAAAAATAGATTTTAAATTTTCACTACTTGTAAGAAAAGTAAAGGTTATTCTGTCAAATAATATAAAATAAAGATGGACATTAAAATGTATAATAAAAAGACAATTTTAAATAGTTAAATTTAATTAATTTATTCAATAGTTACTCTTTTATAATTTTAAGATATTAGTTAAGTAACAAAATGCACATAAGCAAATTTAGCAAATGCATCAACAACATGCCCAACCAACTTTAAACTCATATAAATAGTCATTGCATAGTTTTCTCCTCAATATGAACATCCTCATACAGATTACATATATCCAACCAAACACTTTGATCTAAACTACAAGATTAAGTACCCATATTCAAAGAATTTAAATCTCATCAACCATTTTGACTGAGAACCTTGATTATAAAGTCACAAATTCATAGAACTTAGCATAGTCTTTAACGGATTAAACCACACATTAGACATACTAAGAGTCATCAAAATAAGGCTACAAATTCTTATGATGGCCTTGCCACTCAAATATGACCTGTGTAACTTCCTTAAGACTCCTCATTCTCTATGTGAAAATGTAACTTCATCAACCTTACACAATGTATGCTTGTGAGAGAGCTGAATATTAGATTCATTAATCTTAATATTGATAGTATGCATTGCAACATCCCCCAAATTTAATATAACAACCTCAAATTTCTACCATATTCCAAAATTAGAGATTATTATGAAAACTCTTCTATGACATATAATCACAAGGCTAGTCAAACATAGATCTTACATTTAGAATATATCAACATAATATTTGGCTACTCATCTGAAAATTAAAATGAAGTCCAAATCATGTAACTCCATGAAGGTTAAAAATAAGTTACTAATCATCGTGCACATTCATCTCTATTCAAGGTCAACTAAGAGCGTACTAAAAATATATTCATCCCCATGCAAATAATGTTTCATCGAACATCATACTTTGTCTAAAATCCTGATTAAAATTCTCAACAAACTAAACTGTCAAATCCTCTTCTTTCCTATCGTTTCTTCCCACACAAAGTAGCCTTCTATTCTCTATTCTAAACTTTATCTCTAACCGCTGACCCTGTTGTACCCTCATAGTTTACATCCTCATTTCCAAGTTATATACTTTAAAACTACTAAGAATATGTATTTTTGATTTTATGATATACATTGAAAAAGTTTTTGAAAACTAAATTCTTCATACTACTATAATGCCTATGAGGTTTAGAACCTGAATAAATTTACTTAAAACCAAAGCTTTTCCATTTAATTTTCTCATGATGAATTTTAGTGAATAAAAAGAAGAGAATGACATCCCAAACTCAACCTTGAATGAGGGAACCAACTTTTGTGAACTGTGAAGCTAAGCCAAGCCAAACACTAGAAGGCAAATAGATCTTTAGCTATTGTTATTCTAATCCACTATTGACTAAGAGTTAAATAGGATAGAAGAATTTCTAATTTGAACAGGCATGCACCAATCATAGTATATGGATATAAGATGCAAACTACAAGAAATGAGAAAAACCGATGAGTTTCAAACATTGAAAGCTAGAAATAGATGCTGACATCCATGCAATGAAACGTGACGAAATATATTAAAATTTTGCTGCTCACCATCTAGTCTGCTAAGAATCACTCAATCCTCCAACAGGCAAAACAAAGTCAAAGTGTACCGCCGAGTCTTCCAAAATGTTGTCCCAGTTTTCAAGAGGGCTCCAATCGGGTTGCACGATTGAATTACAATATACAGCAAAAATCGCAACCAGAGCGGATGCACATGGATCTTCCAAAATTAATTGACGGGACAAATTACAAATTTATGCACTGGCCACAAGTGGCGTGGAAATAATTTTTTTATAAAAATATAAAGAGAAGATTATATATATATTCGTTTATTCTTTTTCATTCCATGTACTAACACTATAAAAAAATACGTTTTTAACGACGGAAAAAATTCGTCACTATTTAGCGACGAATTTAGTGACAAAAATCAATTCTATCGCCAATTAGCGACAGATTTATTTTTTGTCGCTAAATTTAACAACGAAATTTTTTTGGTTTTAATTAAATTGGAGGGGGGGTCATAGTTCCATCGCTAATTAGCGACGGGATTTCACATTTCCGCTGATTGGTTATTAGGGGTAAATATAGTGTCGGCCGCTAAATTTAGTGACAAAAAACAAATTCGTCGCTAAATTTCACGACGGAAATTGAAATCCGTCGCTAATTAGCGATGGAACTATGATCTGTCGCTAAATTTAGTAACGAAAAAAATTTTGTTGCTAAATTTAGTCACGAATTTTATTTTCCGTCGCTAAATATAATTTTAAATTTTTATTAAATATAATTTTATGTTTTTATTAAATATATATTTGTAATTTATATTTTTATTAAATTAGGGTATTGATTTTTATTAAATATAATTTTATATTTTTTAAATATAATTTTATATTTTTATTAAATATAATTTTGTATTTTGTATTTTTGTTAGATTAGGGAAATATATTTTTAATGGTAAGAGTTAAAATAAAAGTATAGAAGTGAAAAAAAAGAATATTGATTAAAAACGTTTCACATAACTCTTTAAACTCGGAGTGTGGGTGGGGTCGGCCAGGGGAAAAACATATTTTTTTTAAAAAAAAAAAGGGGGGGGGGGGGTTTGTAAAAAGGGGGGGGAGAGGGGGTCATGCACGGATGGGCAAGGTTGGCGGGATATGGGCATGGGCGGGCAAGTAGCAAGGGGGGGGGGGGGGGGGAAGGGGGGGGGGGGGGGCGGGGGGGGGGGCGGACGGGTTCTACAAATAAAAAAATTAAATGTGAAATTTAGCAACGAAAATTGAAATCCATCATTAATTAGCGACGGAAATATAATCCGTTGCTAAATATAGTAATGAAAAAATTTTGTTACTAAAATTAGCGACGGAAAATAAAATCTGTCGCTAATCAGCGATGGAAATATAATCCGTCGCTAAATTTAGCGACGAAAGAAAATCCATCACTAATTAGTGACGAAAAAAAATTCGTTGCTAAATTTAGCCACGGATTTTATTTTTCGTCGCTAAATTAGTCACTAAATATAATTTTTAATTTTTATTAAATAAATTTTTTATATTTATTAAATATATATTTATAATTTATATTTTAATTAAATTAGGGTATTAATTTTTATTAAATATAATTTTATATTTTTTAAATATAATTTTATGATTTTTTTAAATATAATTTTGTAATTATATTAAATATAATTTTGGTGTTTTTATTAAATATAATTTTGTATTTTGTATTTTTGTTAGATTAGGGAATTATATTTTTAATGGTGAGAGTTAGAAAAAAAAGTATAGAAGTAAAAAAAAAAAAAAGATATATCAGATAAGTTAATGTGGCATAGTGGTTAAAAGCGTTTCAGATAACTCATTAAACCCATGTTCGAATATGGGCAAAAACACATTTTAAAAGGCCTAAAAAGGGGGGGGGGAAAAAAAAGGGGGGGGGGGGGGGGGGGGGGGGGGGGGGGGGTGGTGGCCGGGGGCCGACGGATTCTACAAATAAAAAAATTAAATACGAAATTTAGCGACGGAAATCAAAATCCGTCACTAAATTTAGCAACAAAAGTGCTATGCGATTTCCGGTTGCTAAATTAGCGGGCGAAGGTTCCGTCCGTAAATTTAGCGGCGGATGGTTTCGATAAATTTAGCGGGTGAGGGGGGTAGTTCCGTCGCTAACTTAGCGATGTATTTGGTTTTTCGTTGTTAATTTTAGCGATGAAAAATGATTTTCGTCACTAAATTTAGTGACAGAACCCCAAATCCGTCGCTAAATTTTTACGACGCATTATTAGTGACAAAAATTTTTTAATCGCTAAAAGTTTTAGCGACGAATTTTTTTAAAATTTTCGTCGTTAAACTCTTGTTTTTTTGTAGTGTAAGTCGAGAAACATTTTATGCACCTTCTCCTATCCATGTATTAAGTCAAAAAACATTTTATATACCCGAAGATTTTTTCCATGCATTGGCCACATGTAACATTGCAACCACTTGGAACCACTCAGCATTATTATCCATATGAAACAACCAGAAAATGGGATTTCCACTTTGCACACTGAGATTTAATAATATTAATAATGTGTAAAAAATTGAATTCATTATTTATATTATGGTTTTATTTTGAATTGATTATTATACTAATTAATGAATTTTATGGCTTTTTATTGTTATATGGCTAAATTTAAAAGATTTAGATAAAGTAGATTTAAAGAGGTAATTTGGAATTAAATGAAGTAAAACATTATATTGGGCCTATGAAGAAAATAAAAAATTTGATTTTTTTGTTTTAGTTAATTTTAGTAGGATTTTTTGTTTAGGTAAAATTATTTTATGAGTTAATTTTTATTTTTTTTTTATTAGAAGAGTTTTTATTTTGTTGAAAAAAGTTTCCTTTTTAAAAAAAGAAACAAAATTAGTCAAGATTCTCCTCTAAGGCCGGCCACTGTTATTCATAATTCCACACATTCAACAAAGGCTTGACGGGCTGCCGGGGGTCATTCGTCCTCTCCTAGAACATATTTTTTTCCTTTATTTTTTATTTTTTATTTTCTTTTGTTGAAAATTCATCATCATGAGTAGTTAGTTTATTTTTCTGATTCAAGAGAAATTTTCACTCGGTTGTCTTCACTGTGAGGTTATGTGCTTCATTTAATTTTTTGTCCTTTTAATTCAAGTATTCGTTGATTCTTGATTTTATTTACATAAAAATTTGGTATTTGTTAATCTGATAATTTAATTCAATATTAATTTTTCTATTACTTTTCAGGATTTCAGTAATCCGTAATTGTTATGAATGAATGTACAAATAGCAACTAGGTTATTTATATTTATGAGTCTTTTACCAATATTCATGTTTAACCTAGAGAATCGATAGAATAAAATTAAATAATTACGGTTATCCCAATTATTTGTATTTTGGTTTAACTGTTTTCACAGAACTTAATATTGTCATTATATTGATATGAAATGCTATCGTATCCAGTCGATTAATGATAAATTTTGATTGAATGCTGAATTTGGGCAATTAATTTAGGAAAACATAATATTTATTATGGTTATCCTAATAAATCTAAGGTTAAATACTTGAATTGTAAGAAAAATATTTTTAGCCTATGATCAATGAAACAATCTTTTGGATCAGAGTTTTCATAGATTGAATTTTTTTTTTGATTTTTGTTATTTTACATTGTCAATTTATTTCTTATTTTTAGTTGTTAATTTTTAGTTTAGGAATTTATTTGAAAAACCCTCAATTTTTATTTTTAGCACTTAACTAAAAAATTAAATCAATTTAGTTCCCTTAGGATTCGATCTGATACCACTATTGCTATAAATTTATTGTATCGGGGAATTAGTATTAATTTTGAAGGTTTCGATAACCCGTCAAAATTATGGCGTCGTTGTCAGGGAACTATATTAATTTCTTAGTTTATGTTTTTTACTTATTTATTGATTTTTTAAGAAGAAAAAAAGATGACAATTCATGAAAGAACTTTGACTCAACAACCCTTGTGCATCGGGTATTCAACTCTTGAGGTAAGTCACTCGAATCTTGAAACTCAAATTTTTGAACTAACTGCTTTGGTTCGTCAGTTGGCTATAGGGCAATTGCAGACAGCTAAAATTTGTGACATATATTCAATTCCCGGATATCCTACGAATATGTGTCCAACATTGCAAGAAGACACTTTTCAACAAATAAATGTCGTAGGAGGATTTCTTGATTAATATCAACATACATATGATCCTTACTCCAATAATTCTACTCTTGAATGGAGAGATCATCCAAATCTGAGTTACGGGAACCAAAGAGGACATATGAGATATCTATCTCAGCATTTCAACAGACCAGCACCCACATCAACACAACCCTCAAATTCTGATATGTCTTTGGAAGATATAGTTAAGGCTCTCGCAACTAACACTCAACAATTTTAATAGGAAACAAGAGCGAGCATACAAGACTTGGGAAATCAAATCACTCAACTAGCAAATTCGTTTAACAATTTGGAGGCTTGAATTTCAGGAAAATTGTCCTCACAAATGGTGGTAAATTCCAAAGAGAATGTTAGTGCAATAACGTTGAGAAATGAGAAAAAAGTTTATTCGAGCTCTACACCATGTAAGAAGGTGGATGAAGGGACGGATGTGGATAAAAAAGATGAACACATGCATAAAAATTCAATCAAGGTAACATCCGAATCCTCTTTATCTAACACTTCTAGTGCAATTGTATCATATTTTCCTTGCAGGTTGGAAAATCTAGAGAAGAAAGTTAAGAAGACAAGAGGTGATGAGATGGGTGAGAATGTGTCTAATGTAATCAAAGGAATTTTATCCGAAAAATGTGCGGATCCAGATATGTTCACTCTACCTTGTATTATTGGTAAGAAAAAGATTGAGTATGTCATACCAGATTTTAGAGCACTCGTAAACATCGTGTCTTATTCAATTTATAATGCTCTGAAATTGGGTCCCTCAAAAGAAGTGGGGTTGCTATCCAGTTAGCTGACTATTCTTATATTTATCCGGAGGGGATTGTTGAAGATATTTTGGTGCAGATTAACGAACTAATTTTTCTGACTGATTTTTACATCTTGAAAATAGAATGAGACAATATCATAAATTCAGCTCCACTTCTATTAGGAAGACCATTCATGAAGACATAAAAAATTAAAATAGATGTGGACGAGGGTATTCTCTCTGTTGAGTTCAACGGCGAGATTGTTAAAATTATTATTTTTGATCTTATGGAGTACCCAAATGAGTATCGATCAATTTTTTTTGCTGATATTGTTGATTTAATTGTGCAGAAAATTTATGAAGAAAAACATGTTAGCCATTTTGATTCGAATGCAAAATTAGATATGAAATGGAAGTTATATGAACCTCCCAAGTTGAAGTTGAACCCTTCTTGAGGAAAAAAAAATGAAAAAATGTTGAGCATAAAAACATTAAACAATTACGCTTGTTGGGAGGCAACCTAATATTTTTCTTGAATTTGTTTAATTTGTTATTTAATTTCTTAATTAATTAGGGGTATTTAATTAGTGTCATTTGTTTCTTCTTTTAAATTCTGTAGGTGCCCAAGATGACAATTTTAAAATGATATTCACCAAAGTCAAGACAGGATCATAGCATTTCAATTGGGCAGAAGCAGTCTTAGAGTTAAGGTGTGATCACGTGGTTTTCAGAAATGGAATCAAAAATTGGACAAAAACAGCCCTTACATTACCAAATAATCACACGATTTTCAGAAAAGGAATAATTTTTTTTTTTTGGAAGAAACACTTTCTCTTTACCAGATGATCATATGGTTTTAAGAACTTTTATCTTCATTTTTGCGATTCAATCTTTTCAAAACCCTCCGCGATCTCACCATCACCATAGGGGAGTTTTCTCTCGTTTCTCTATTTTCATTGTCTTATTTTTATATATTGTATTGAGTGATTTTCTGATATTTGCTATGAGTTTAAAATTGTGCTAGTTTTTTTGAGTTGCGCGTTAGTTTTTTTGAGTTGCATGCATACATTGAAGACAATGTAGCATTTATGTGTGGGAGAGGATTTTTATGTCAATGTTATTTCTTATATTTTTCTTGGAACTTTGTACTTTTCTAATTTTTATCTGAAAATAATTTTTGAATTAGTATACATTGTTGATTTGAGTTGAAATACATGAATAAGATAAGTGTGATTAGTTGTTTTTAGATAAAAATATTTTAAGCGTTTTATTGACTTTGATGATTGAATTAGATGAAAATGTGCAAAATTCGATACGTAATTAAACACTTTTATGAGATCTTAAACCTTAAGAGCATACCATCATATTTGCTCTAATTTTTCTTCATGAGTGTTTATCAATCATGGTGTGTTTATTTTAAAACTTGCTTTACTATATATTTTAAAACCAAACCCATGAGTTCATGTATTAATATGATGGGGGCAATTAGATTTACACATTTTAGCTATCTTAAAAAAAATCCTTCCCGTTCATATTCATCCTCTAGTGAATCAAATTGATTCTTTATCCATTTTTCTTTGTTTATAACTATACAAATTAACACATAACCTTCTTTTTGGGCTTACCTTTTTTTTGAGTTCTCATATCAAAGAAGCATGTGTTTAGAAATTGAATGAGTGGTTATTTGTAAAGGGAATAAGATAATTTTATGTTGGCTATTGTTTTTACGGATTCAATCTTACGATTTGGGAAGATTTGTGTATATACTATATCTTCATTCATTATTGAGTTTGTTATTTAAAAAAAAAAGACAAAAAAAAAGCAAAAAAAAAAAAAAAAAAAGAAAAAAAATTCCCAAAAAATTGAGATAAGGGAATTTGAAAAAAAAAAAAGTCTCAGAATTTTGGATCGAGGAATGAGATGATATTACTTTAGATATTTTTCTTTGGGTTGATTGTATTTCATATTTTGGGATGGGTTTGATAGTGGGAAATGGTTTTGTAATCTTTGACATGCTTCTTTAATATATATCACACATCGCATTTACCTTCTATCCTATTTATACCTAAGCCACGTTACAACCCTTGTAAAGACTTCCGGATTTTTGTTTTGAGATCATATATTCAGTGGTTGAGATTTGATTAATAAGCAAGTTTATGGTAATAACATACTATATTTTGATTTTGAGAGTATTGATAAATTTTTTAAACACTTTGAGTATATAGAGTGCTCTCCTTGTGATGGTATTGAATCTTGGTAGGTTGAATTTTGATAAAATTATTGAATTTGATGGAATGCCAATGTTATCTTTTAAAGTTATAATACTATGATCATTTGTTTTCTGAATTGTTGTTTTGTATTGAATTTTTCAATGTGCGCTGTTTGGAATTGTTGGATGATAAATTGAAGGAAGGGAAAGAGTGAAGAAGGGAATAGTTGAGAGATATTGGTATAGTGAATGTTTGAGAACAAGCATTGGTTTGGTGTGTGAGAATTTGATAATGTGCAAAAAAGTTGAATTTATTATTTATATTATAGTTTTACTTTGAATTGATTATTGCACTAATTGATAGATTTTATGGTTTTTTATTGTTAGGTGAATAAATTTGGAAGATTTGAACAAAGTGGGTTTAAGGAGGGAATTTGGAGTTAAATGAAACAAGACATCATATTGGGCCTATGAAGAAAAGAAAAAACTTGATTTTTTTTGTTTTAATTAATTTTAGTAGGAATTTTAGTTTAGGTAAAATTGTTTTAAAAGTTAATTTTTATTTTTTTTATTGGATGAGTTTTTACTTTGTTGGAAAAACAAAATTATTCAATATTCTTCTCTAGGGCCGGCCACTATTTATTCATAATTCAACACATTCAACAAAGGCTCGACGGATGAGGGTCATTTTTCCTCTCCTAGAACATATTTTTTTTCTTTTCTTTTTCTTTTTTTTTTATTTTTTATTTTCTTTTGTTGAAAACTCACCACCATGAGTGGTTAGTTTATTTTTCTGATTCAAGGGAAATTTTTATTCGGTTGTCTCACTATGAGGTTATGTATTTCATTTAATTTTTTGCCCTTTTAATTCAAGTATTCGTTAGTTATTGATTTTATTTACATGAAAAATTGGTATTGATTAATCTGATAATTTAATTCAATATTAATTTTTTTATTACTTTTTAGGATTTCAGTGATCCGTAATTGTTATAAATGAATGTTACAAGTAGCAACTAGGCTATTTATGTTTATGTGTATTTTACTAATATTCATGTTTAACTTAGAGAATCGTTGGAACAAAATTAAATAATTACGACTATCCCAATTATTTGTATTTTGCTTTAACTGTTTTTACAGAATTTAATGTTGTCATTATATTGATATGGAACGCTATCATACCAAGTCGATTAATGATAAGTTTTGATTGAATGCTGGATTTGGTTAATTAATTTAAGAAAACACAAAATTTATTATAGCTATACTAATAAATCTAAAATTAAATGCTTGAATCGTAAGAAAAATATTTTTAGTCTATGATCAAGAATTCTTGGATCAGAGTTTTCATAAATTGAATTTTTCTTTGATTTTTGTTATTTTGTATTGTCCATTTATTTCTTATTTTTAGTTGTTAATTTTTAATTTAACAATTTATCTGACAAACCCTTAATTTTATTTTTAACACTTAACTAAGAAATTAAATCAATTTAGTTTCTTTCGAATTCGACCTGCTATCACTATTGTTACAAATTTATTGAATCGAAAAATCAAAATTAATTTTAAAAATTTCGACCATACATCAAATATCCTGTACCAATTGACCCCCAGATGCAAACATGGTTCATCATGAGACCAACACCATGTAACAGGGAGTTCTTTCATTTCCCTCCAACTCATACTCATGTTTATCAAAGCGAGACATTTTTGTATGTCCAAAAGAGTTACAAAGCAAATAAACTCCATTTTTGCAAAATGGTGTACTAGTCTCCAAATCATTAGGATTTATACCTCAGGGGCAGAGAAAAAGAGAGAGAGAGAGAACCTGACAACTTCCAAGTGGTGAATAGACTAAAGATAATCGCAGTTGAGGTTGTACTGATACTGTCACAGAAATACAAAAGCACCAGAACCTATGAACAAATAGTACTCTGTTCAGGAACAAACCCAATACCACTTCAGTAATGCAATTTAAAAGCAACCGAGAGAGAGAGAGAGAGAGATTGCAATCAGAAATTTCAGATTAATGAAAGAATCTCAAAATCTAGAGAAATTAGGACCCATTAAAGAAATGGAAAAGAAAGGAACATCAAAGAAAATAATAGAAGCTTCAATGAAATTATGTGAACAAACCCTGAACTTTCACGGCTATGTAAAGGCATTTCCTGTTTGAGCAAATAAATTCTGGTCACCAGAAACCCTAATTTGGATGAATCAACATAATTGAATTTGTGAGAGAGAGAGAGAGAGAGAGAGAAAACTACTGGATCGATATTTATGCATGATTAAACCCCACAATCCCTGATTTAAAGATATCCCTTGGATCTCCAAAGTGAAAAACTCGCCTGGATGAAAATCTTGACCCAGAAAGTAACTGCAGGAAAAAAAGAATAGCATCAAAGAAAATAAAAGAATCTTCCACAAAATTGGATTTTAATAAACCATATATCAGAAAACTTATGTAGATGATTTTTCCATTTCGGCCTAATAATTTCTACGAAAGAGGCCATGAGAAATCCTAATTTGTATGAATCAACAAAATCAAATTCGAGAGAGAGAGAGAGAGAGAGATTTGAGACCAAGAAACGAGTGTTCTTCCATCAAAAAGACTATTTTGCCCTTATCTGCAACGGTCGGATTGTATTGTCCAATGAGCGTGAGGCTTTTCCGAATTTTCTTGGCTAGAAGGATTTGAGACCAA
Source organism: Dillenia turbinata (assembly GCA_037126225.1). Lineage (NCBI taxonomy): Eukaryota > Viridiplantae > Streptophyta > Magnoliopsida > Dilleniales > Dilleniaceae > Dillenia > Dillenia turbinata. The sequence continues at coordinate 2,447,583 of JBAMMX010000003.1, read as the reverse complement.
GAAACGGGTGTTCTTCCATCAAAAAGACTATTTTGCCATTATACTGCAGCAGTCGGATTGTGTTGCCCAATGAATCCGAGGCTTTTCCAAATTTTCTTAGCTTAAGCTCAAGTAGCAGAAATTTCCTTTTAGACAATCATATCAATATTATTTAATACAGATCAATATTGTTTGCTCAAGAACAAGTCTTGTAGTCAAGATTTGAGGGGGGGGGGGGAAGAACATTTTGATAATATAAGTCATATTCTATAAATGATTCAATATATAAAGTAAATATATCAATTATCAATATAAAAAAATTTTCAAAACTTATTCAATAAAGAGAAATATCAGATGCAAAGAGTGTAAAATCTAGAGCTATGTTGTAACAAAATTACCTAGATCATCTGCTCTTGAAGGACTTCCAACCATTTCCAGCAGCCGATGCAAGTCTTTTGCATTAAATGTAAATCTTTCAGGAGGGGAACAATTCTCACAAACTGCAAATGCCTCTGCACCACATATATTAAGCAGTAAATACATTGTAGTTTTCTTTCAGTAAAGAAGCACAAAATAAACTTACGCACCGCATTTCTTAATAATTTCCTAGTCTGAAAAGCATAGACCTTGTGTTTCACATGGAATGCAATATAATTTTTTTTTTCCTCTCTCTCCACACTGGATTTTAAATTGCTCTTTTCCCCTGTAAGCCCAATCCTAAGTGCTGTGCTATGTCTCTTCCGCGTGTTTACTTGAGTTACTTATGTGTGGTTGACGGATCGAGGAGTAGCCTAATAAATATATCTGAAATTACAATGTTGATTGGGCTCAGGAGGAACATCCCAGCTAGTCAGAGCTTTACAAATAAAAAGAAAGAAATAAAGTTATAAAAAATGACCCAAAAAAACCTTGAAATGAGTATGTTTACAGTTTGTCACTCTTACCAATGCTGGAATTGTAGCTGCCTTTTGATTTTGCAAAAGTTACAACAGGAAAGAACAATTTTAGCTGCAAGAAGAAAAGGCAAATGTCAAGACAATCATTTGACACGTTCAGTAACGCTTCTTGATATACATTATTTAGTCATCTCTCTAGAAATACTCATCCGCTGTAAATATGATGATTTGACTAATCTATCACTATCTAAATGTTCCAACAATAACAGTGCCAAAGAAAGTATATGTACCGTTTTAAATTGAACAACAATTTCAGCCCATTATTTGGCCTTTTCCGTGGATACCCTTTTCCTTCTCAAAGTTTCTGTTGGTGGGTGGAGGAGGAAGCCGGACTGGGGAGTGCGTAGGGAGGAGAGGTCCTGACCCCTGGGAGAAGACTGACACACTACAATAACAAACTGGACCTTAGTCACAAATTTTGGGATCAGGCCGAGAAAACTAGCACACTAATTAAAAGAAATAACCCGATTACCAGTATTGCAACTAGTAATAGACATTTAAGAGTACAACCAGGACAAAGACTGAATGTTGCTCTCAAGCATTTTCTAGCATTAGCTTTTGTTAGGTGTCCGTGCTGATGGTTTCTTCCATCAACTTAAGACATCAACCAATATGACGTGAATACTAGCTCAAGTTGATATAGAGTTTATAAGGCGCATTCACTCTGACACAGTAATTGGGTCTCAGTACTTGTTCTTTGAATGTGCCAATGCCATAAAGCCAAAGCCAAATGAGTTACCATGCTAAGCTCAAGCAGAGTAATGTTCTTTCAGCTAAAATAAATATCCGGTAATGTCTCTAAGGAAACAGCCTTGTGGTCACAACCCCTCTCCTCCAACACGGAGATCCCAGATTCAAATCTCTGTGTAACAAAAATAAATAAATAAATATCCAGTAATTCCCTAAAATGCCAAACGAGTTCAATTTCTTCTCTCCAGTCAGATTCAAAGCTTGATCTATCATTGCCAATGCCTAATAGCCAAAAGCCACAAGGGAGAGGTAATTTAACAGTCTTAGATTAGAGTTTTTGCAAACCATTTACCTGGCAGTACAGGAGACTTGTATCTTTACCCTGGAAAATTTTTGGAATAAACTTCCTACCTTCTTTTAGTATTTGAGTTACAACTGTCAATCCCTCAGAAAAATGAAAACATTTCAGTCTTTAATCAGATAAGGTTAATGACGTCATTATATCATACACAAATACAAGTCTCTCTTAACATATGTGAGAGAAATTGAGAAGGAACAATGAGCATGTACCATTATATCATGTACAAGTCTCACAATTTCTGCCTTTCGAGCATTTGTTATATCACCCTGAACTTGAATTACACCTTCAATAGGAACCATGGGCTTCAAATCATTGGCCACTATTAGAGGAAGATCACCTTCCCTGCAGAATATAATGTAGGAATTTATGGCCTTGGAGAAAGTTTGTCCTAAAGAGGGGAGGGCACAAGTAGCTATTACATACTTCAAGATATATCTTCTCAAAAGAATATATTTAACATCACAAGCACAGAACGACCTCCAGTTCTTGATGTAGTAAAAACAAAACTAGGGGTGGAGAGGTTTAGCAAAAAGTTAAATCTGAAAGTAGATATTAATACGCATTACTGGAATATTTGCACCAACATTTCAGCAGACTAAAGCAACAAAGTAATGCCACATCATTCCAGATACTTAAAAAAGGTACATATACAACATCCTTTAGGATAAATTTTATCCCACATATTGACAAGGTGCACCATCATGCAAACTCTAGAAGCACCAGAAGTTATAGGTGTTTGTAGGATTTTAACATCACATGTTAGCAGACAGATATTTCTACAAGCACCGACACAATATGATGAAATGTGTTGCCATATGATTTACGTGGCAGTTGGATTCTAGAATTTGTATGCATAACTCAGTAAGTAGAAAATGTGGAACCATTCGAGCTTAATTAGTTTCACTGACCGACTCCTCTCTCTGTCAATGCAAATCTAAATCAACAATGTAGAAATTGTTTAGCAGCTCATTAGATAAATTCAAATAACATAACCAGTGTAAGCCTGTGCAGCACAGACTGCCAAAAGAAGTCTAAAAAATAGGAATCACAAGCCACTAGTTACAGCAAAAAGGGAATGCTCAAAGTCAGAGAATACAAGAAGATATTAACATCACTAAAAGGTTTTCTGATCTTTCTTATTAGGAGCTATTAGAGGCTCTGGTAAGAAGATAGATACTTCTGCAAAGCGGAGAACCTATGTACATCGAGGTCCACACAAGCAACAAATGGAACCCTTAATTGGGCCCTTCCAACCACCCAATTCTGCATTCTGGTATGCAACATGAAACATGATGTCAATGGTGCTTAAATCTTGATTGTTAATCAACAGAATTTTTCCAACTGAAGCAAAATCAAGGGGTGAAGCAAAATCAAGGGATGAATCATGGCATGCCCAGCTTTGATTTTTAGTAGATTTGAGAATGTAATGTGATTAGCAGAATTTGACAACCCAAATCCACAATTCATTTGTAATAACTTGTCAATATCTTACTGGACAACAAGGATCGTCTGCTAGCGCTTAACTTTTGTATGTCCAAACTACCACTTGGAACCACTCAGGAATATCATCCATAGCAAACAACCATAAACAGAAAATGGAAATTCCACCTTGCACATTGAGATTTAATATTATCCCATACCAATGGATCCCTAAATCCAAACATATTTCATCAAGAAACCAACACTATGAAATAGGGAGTATCTTTGATTTCCCTTCAACTCATACTCATGTCTATTAAAGCGAGCATTTTTGTATGTCCAAAAGAGTTACAATGCAAATAAACTCCTTTTTGCAAAATACTGGACTAGTCTCCAAATCATTAGGATTTATACCTCAGGGGGGGGGGGAGAGAGAGTACTTGACCACTTCTAAGTGGTGAATAGACAGAAGATGATCGCAGTTGAGGTTGTACTAATAGTGTCACAGAAATACAAAAGCATGAGAACTTTAGAAATTCTGAAATACCAAAAAGAGAGAACAGTTAATATGGCATGGCAAGGAATGGAAATCCATAACGTTCATATGCAATTTGTAAATTTTTTCTTTCAACGTTGCCAGACGAGAGTGACTGGCCAACCCCTATGGACAAATGGTACTCTGTTCAAGAACAAACTCAATACTACTTCAGTAATGAAATTTAAAAGCAACCAAGAGAGAGAGAGAGAGAGAGAGATTGCAATCAGAAATTTCAAATCATTGAAAGAATCTCAAAATATTGATATCTCACAAATCCATTATGACCCATAAAAGAAAAGCAAAAGAAAGGAACATCAAAGAAAATAATAGTAGCTTTGATGAAATTATGTGAATTAACCCTAAACATTCACGGCAATGTAAAAACTTTTCCAATTCGAGCAAATAATTTCTGCAAGAGAGGTCACAAGAAACCTAAATTTGTATGAACCAACAGAATCGAATTTGAGAGAGAGTATGAGAACCCCCAAAAAACAACTGGATCGATATTTATGCATGATTAAACCTCATGAAACCTAATTTAAGGATATTCCCTTGGATCTCTGGAGTGAAAAACACCCGTGGACGAAAATCTTGACCCAGAAAGTAAATGCAGAAAAAAGAATAGAATAGCATCAAATTAGGTTATTGTTCACCCATCAAAGAAAATAAAAGAATCATAGAATAGCATCAAAGAAAATAAAAGAATCTTCCATGAAATTGGATTTTAATAAACCCTAAATCAGAAAACTTATGTATAGGATTTTTCCATTTCGACCAAATAATTTCTACGAAAGAGGCCACGAGAAATCCTTACTTGTATGAATCAACAAAATCAAATTCCACACAGAGAGAGAGAGAGGGGTAACGAAAACCACGAATAAAATCTCACAAACCCTAATATAGAGAAATTAGGACCCATTAAAGAAATGGAAAAGAAAGGAACATCAAAGAAAATAATGGAAGCTTCAATGAAATTATGTGAACAAACCCTAAACTTTCACGGCTATGTAAAAGGCTTTTCCAGTTCGAGCAAATAATTTCTGCAAAAGAGGTCACAAAAAACACTAATTTGTATGAATCAATGGAATCGAATTTGAGACAGAGAGAGAGAGCCCCAAAAAAACAACTGGATCGATATTTATGCATGATTAAACCTCACAATCCCTAATTTAAAGATATCCCTAGGATCTCCGAAGTGAAAAACTCGCCTGGACGAAAATCGTGACCCAGAAAGTAACTGCAGAAAAAAGAATAGAATGGCATCAAAGAAAATAAACGAATCTTCCGTGAAATTGGATTTTAAAAAAACCTAAATCAGAATAATTATGTAGAGGAATTTTCCATTTCGACCAAATAATTTCTACGAAAGAGGCCACGAGAAACCCTAATTTGTATGAATCAACAAAATCAGATTCCACAGAGAGAGAGAGAGAGAGAGAGAGAAACCACGAAAAAAATCAATTCGGACCCCTAATTTGAAATCGCTCTTGACGGTTGAGGTGCGAAAAGACTATTTTGCCCTTATGCTGCAACGGTCGGATTGTATTGTCCAGTGAGCGTGACGTGAGGCTTTTCCAAATTTTCTTGGTTTTAAGCTCAAGTAGCGGAAATTTCTTTTCAAACATTTAAATCGATATTAATTAATACAAATGTTGAATAAAGTTAATTAAAATTCAATTAAACCATTAATATATTAAAATTAGGAAAATTTGCAAATAATTATAATCATAAATATTTTTTTTAAAACAATGTCATAACAATACATACATACTTAACAAATATGCATTAATAACATTACTAATTTTTTTTTTTTTATTATTTCATTAGAAGGTTAGTAAAATTAGACGTATATGATGAAGGATAATTCTTTCTTCATAATTTACTCTACCCAAAAAAATTACTAGATAAACAATTGTTAGATTATACCAATTTGCATATTAACATCACTAATTTATGCGTTAAATATACAATTTCTCCGTATTTTGAAGAAATGTTATTTTAGACACAAACCGTCGTGGTTCTAGATATCTCAAACTTATGTTACTAACAAACTTAATTTTTTAATACATGAAAACCATAACCATGGATTACTTCATTCATAATTCAATACCAATTCATTTTCATACTTCTCGTAATTAAATAATGTTAATTTCAATTTTTGATTGATTAAACGGTTTTAATTTCAATATACGGTTCAATGAGTAATAGAATTCCAGTTCCATTGCAAAATACTATGAACCAACCCAAGTTCAGAACCTTAACCGTATCAATCCGGGATGGCATTGCACCAACATGGCCAGTGGCCTGTCTAGTTGTAACATTTTATATAGGAAAAGAAAAAATGGGAAAAAGACAAAAGACAACTGCGTACGAGTATAAACCATGCGATTTTGATGCAAAATTAGAACACATTATCTTAACAAGGCCATCTAGAACTAGTAAATGGGTAAATTAGGCGGATTGCAACAGTTTAAACAACAGTCAAGAATCTGAGGAGAGCTTCCCAAGCTCTTTTACACCATGACAGGAAGCTTTCTTCAATTCTAGAGCTCTCTTATAAGGTGGAGCTATTGGGGGTTGTACAGGATCCAAGCTACGGAAAGATGATCCTTCTGCTACTGTTGGAAGCGGATAGGAACAATTAGAGTCATAGCCTCGGAGGTCCCCACAAGCAAGAAATGGGATATACACCTTGTTGGGACCTTCCAACCAATCACTGCTGCAATCTGCTTGACAAAATGACAGAATATACCATGAGCGTTAGGGTTTCCATATTACACTATTGATCTTCCAAAAGCTAAATCAGGAATGAATCATGGCTTGGATGCTTTGTTTGCTCAACCACAAGACTTCTGGTTAAGCTTTGCAAAAAAATGGACATTTTGATCATTCAGTATATCAATTATATCGACATAGAAAGTCTTTCGTAGTTAATTCAATAAGCAGAAATACGAGATGTAAAGAGCCTAAAATCTAGAGCCATGTTGGAAAAAAATTACCTAGATCACCTGTTCCTGAGGGACTTCCAACCATTTCCAATAGCCGATGCAAGTCTTTTGCATTAAATCCTTCAGGAGGAGAATAATTCTCACAAACTGCAAATGCCTCTGCACCACATATATGGAGTAAATACATAATAGCTTTCTATCAGTAAAGAAGCACAAAATAAACTCATGCCCTGCATTTCTTTGTAATTTCCTATACTGATAAGCATAGACTTTGTGTTTCATATGGAATTCAATAGAAGTGCTGGATTTTAAATTGCCCTTTCCCATCTAAGCCCAATCCTAAGCGGTGTGCTAAGTCTGTTCTGTGTGTTTACATGAGTGTCACATGTCTGGTTGAAGGATCAAGAACTAGCTTAGTTAAATATATCTGCAGTTACAATGTCAATTGGGCACAAGAGGAATAACCCAGTTAGCCAGAGCTTTACTAATAAAAAGAAATGAAATAGAGTAATAAATTATAATTTGTCACTCATACCAATGCTGGAATTACGGCTGCTTTTTGGTTTTCCAAAGTTACAACTGGAAAGAACAATTTTAGCTGCAAACAGAGGATGCAAATGTCAAGACAATCATTTGGCACCTTCAGTCACACTTCTTGACGTACATCATTCAGTCAGCTCTCTAGAAATACTCATCTGCCGAAAAAATGATGATTTAACTGATGTTTTACTATCTGAATGTTCCAACAATATCTGAAATATAAGATGCATTAACGCAAAAAAAAGAATAAGGGTAACGGCGTCAAAGGAATTATATACAGCATTTTAAATTGAACAACAATTTCAGCCCATTCTTTGCTTCTTTCAGTGGAAACCCTTTTCCCTCTTTAAGTTTGTGTTGGTGGGCGGCAGAGCAGGCAGGACTTAGGAATGCGTGGGGAGGAGAGCCCCTGACCCCTTGGACAAGGGGACAGGAGAAGACTGACAGAGGATAGAAAAACCACCCGATTATCAGTATTGCAACTAGTAATAAACAAAGACTGAATGTTTCCTTCAAGCTTTTTTTAGCATTAGCTTCAGAATTCTACAGTATTAAGTTTAGGTGTCCATGCTGATGGTTTCTTCCATCAACTCAAGACATCAACTAAATGAAGTACAATGTGTCAGGTAATGCTAAGCTCAAGTTGATCTAAAGTTTATAAGATGCATTCACTCTGACACAGTAATTGGGTCTCTGTACTTGTTCACTTGAACCAGAGTAATGTTCTTTCAGCAACAATAAATATCCAATTATTCCTCAAAATGCCAAATGAGTTCAATTTCTCCTTTCCAGTCATATTCAGAGCTTGATCTATCATGGAACGTGCCAATGCCTTATAACCAAAAGCCACAAGGCAGAGGTAATTTAACAGTCTCAAATTAGAGCTTTTGAAATTTACCTGACAGTACAGGAGACTTGTATCTTTACCCCGGAAAATTTTTGCAATAAACTTCCCACCTTCTTTAAGTACATGAGTTACAACCATTAATCCCTGTAAGTAAGCAGAATGAAAACATATCAGTCTTTAATTAGATAAGATCAATGACATCATTATACCATATACAGGTCTCTCATAACAAATCTGAGAGAAAGTGAGAAGGTACAATGAGCATGTACATCCTGTTGCAGTTCTAAAAGAAGTTGCATTTCCATCCCCCCACCAGCTCAAAAAAAAGGCAAAATAAAAAGGGGGCAAAGTTGTCCAAGGAAAGAGTTGCTAGGCAAGTACTGAACACCTACCGCTAGAATAAGTTGGGACTGAACAAATTTGTCCATGTCATGAAGCCCAGTGACTGCAATCAGCAAGAAACGCTAATAAGACAGAGCATATATGGTAAAAGTTGGTAGAAATGAGGATCCTAAAACCGATTTTGTTTCCTCACCATCAGGAGCTCCATCACACACAACCAGGTCAGCTTTGCATCCATCAAAATGTCTGATGACCTAAAATCAGAGCAGAATTAATCATTAGCTATCAGACAAGTCAAGCAGAATATCAATAGGAAGAAGGGTTCCCAAAAAAATCTTCAGACAAACTATAATCTACATGCAAATTCATTGCTGGCTGATTATATCATGGGAAGCATAAACGGAGAAAACACTTAACTCTGCTTACCTACACTATATTTCAAGGAATAATAACTAAGTTGCTTCTGATAAGAACCTTCAGCCACATTCACTTTGGCCTCTGAAGCAACATTTCAACTTGAAGATTATACAATTAACTAATTCTATCATGTTATTAAAGAATTTAATCTGGATGATATGCTAGCGATGCAATTCCAAAAGCTAATTCAGGTCAGTAATTGTATCACCAAAAAATAAATAAACAAATAATTCTCACAATTTCTGCCATTAGAACATTTGTTATATCACCCTGAACTTGAATGACACCTTCAATTGGAACCATGGGCTGCAAATCAATGGCCACAATTAGACGAAGGTCACCATCCCTGCGAAATATAATGTAGGAACCTTATGGCCTTGGTGAAAGTTTATATCCTAAAAAGGACAACAAGTTGCTATTATATACTTCAAGATATCTATACTCAGAAGAATATATTTAACATCACAAGCACAGAAAAGCCTCCGATTCTTGATGTTGTAAAAGTAAAACTTGGGGGCGGATGTGTTTAGGCAAAAAGTTAATCTTAAAGCACCAAGACTGCTGCAGACTAAAGCAACAAAGTAATGCTGCATGAATCCAGATACCTAAAATGGGTACATATACAACATTCTTCAGGGTAAATTTTGTTCCACATAAACTGACAAGGTGCACCATCATGCAAGGAAAAAAGTTAACCTTAAAGTAGATTTTATACACATTACAGGAATATTTGCACCAACACTGCAGCAGACTAAAGCAACAAAGCAATGCCGCATGAATCCAGGTACCTAAAAAAGGTACATATACAACATTCTTCAGGGTAAATTTTGTTCCACATAAACTGACAAGGCGCACCATCATTCAAACTCTAGCGGCACAAGATGTTATGGGTGATTGTTGGATTTTCACAGTCACATGTGAGCAGACAGATATATTTCTACAAGCAAACTCTAGCGACACAAGATGTTATGGGTGTTTGTTGGATTTTCACAGTCACATGTGAGCAGACAGATATATTTCTACAAGCACCCAAATGATATGATGACATGTGTTGCCATATGATTTACAGTAGCAGTTGGATTCTAGTATTTGTATGCATATGCAAACATAACAAACTTGGGTATAAAATGTGGAACCATTCTAGCTTAATTAGTCTCACTGACCGACTTCTCTGTCTGTCAATGCAAAACTAAATCTACCCTGTAGAAATTGTTTAACAGCTTCTTACATAACAAATCCAAATAACATAACAAGTATTGTAAGCCAGTGCAGCACATGCTGCCAAAAGAGGTCTAAAAAATGGAATCACAAAGCCACTAGTTACAACAAAAAGTAAACAACAGGGTGATTGTTCCAAATAACCTAAAACTATACAGGTCATCCACCTATGCAACAGAAATTGATAGTTCAACCCAAGCAAAGCACAGAGAACTATGCCATTATTATCTTCAAAGAAAGCAACAGTAATAATCTCACAGAAAATGGCATAAATCCAACCTCAATTTATGCAGTACGTGATACAGAGACACCTGATACATGCATTACAAGACCACGTGACGGAAGAAAATTTGAACAAGTGAAAACTCTTTGAGGCCTAGCATGTAATACCAAAGTAATGGAGAACCCAAATGATAAACCTAAGGAATGTACCTTGACTCAGGTGAGAGCTTTGCCGGCAGATATATTTTACGACTCAAAACCTACATAAAAATGTCAGCCATCAAGACTGCTCTAAGCACAGTCTCTATTATCCCAACTTAAGAGTTCAGACGAAAGATGTCAAATGGAGTAACCGGTCAATTTCAGCATCTGATCAGGATTATCAGCATAATTCAAAAAAAAAAAAAAAGACCATCTTTTAGCGTATTTTTACTAGACGAAATATCTAACTGGCAACCAAGTCACTATTTTTTAATCAATCTACCATAGGCATGATAGTTGACTAATAACCGGCATCTTTAAGTTATCTCTACCACTATTATCATATTGAGGCAACAATAGATCAAGCAAACAAAAACAAGTAAAATCCATGGAATGTGCAAATGTTTCTATAATGTCACACATCAGCCCTTTAATAGTCATCAACATGCAACCATTTTCACAAAGATTCACACACTTCAACAAGATTATTCCTTTTTTTTTTTTTTTTTTGAAGCTGTTGTCTTTGGCTTTCAATAATGCCATTAAAATGCTTTAAGGGTAAGGTTGCACACAATTGACCCTCCTTATATCCTACAATGGCGAGGATCTCATGCACTGGACTAATGTTTAAAATTCTTAAAATGGTACCAATAAAAATACAACCATACCTGACTCCAGCTACCAGGTGCTGCACATAAGTCTACCACACGCTTCACTCCTGGAATTAAAGTCAATATTAAAGAGATTTTAAGAACTATAGCGGAATAAACAACTGATCCAATAAAACATGATAAAACCAGCATTCCACATTTTTCAGCGTATCTCAGGATGATGTTTCTGCTTTTAGAAGCAACGGCTCTTCAAGTTCAAAGTCATTAAAAGCTCCATTCAATGCATCAGAAATAGCCTGTTTTTGAAGTTATTAAGATACCTTCACCCTAGAATAGGCAACATGTTTCGTTAAATGGAATTAAGAAATTTTCATTTGTCCCACACAACAACTCATTGATATATTATTTTGCATGTTTAAATAACATAATTTCTTCAAAGAATAAATAACCTCAAGCCAGACCTTCAAATATGTTGAATTCCTCATCAATCTGCAGAAGTTTGAATGCACTGCGAGCACGCCAACCCTCTTCATTTGCTTTCCTGTAGTAGATGTCCTGCAAAGACAAATGAACAAGGACCCGAAATACACAAGGAGAAGAGTAGAACTAAAACAAACAAGTTAACCGATGGAATAGAAAGCTTACCCTCTTATCTCTTGAAGCTTTGCCCATCCTTCACTTTTGTTAGCACAACAAACTAATTTGGGTCAGTTTGAGTACAATTCTGGGTTAAAATGAATACCAAATTATTATAATAACATCTGCACTGCCAAACTTTTACTCAGATAGAGAGAGACTTATGAATGCATTTTCCGGAATCAAAATAAAAGTATAATGGCATAGCATAGTATTGCAAAGAAAAGAGCTTCTATCCGCATTTTATCGAACACCTAAAGTGCGACTTGAGTTCTACAAAACAAACATATTGGAGCCTTCACCTTTTCTAATTATTGAGGCCCAGAATTCATGAAAGGAAACATAAATATAGAACCCCATATGAGTTTCTATGTACACTAATTATGTATGAAATTTAAATGCCAGGGATCAACACTAGAGCAATTATCTTGCATCGTTCCAAACAGGTAGAAACAAAGAGAGAGAGAGACTACCCAGTTGCGGGAAGCGGAGAATGGAAGAAGAAACGGAGACAGGAGCTCGTTGAGTCTGAGTGTTTTCGTCTCCTTTCTCTGATTAAAGAAGGGAAAAGGAGCTACTACCGCGCAAGAAAATCAATCGGTCACGTCAGATACCCGCCAAAACGAGTCGTCCTGACTCCTGAGTTCAAACCTCTTTTTTATCCCTTTAAAATTAGGGTAGAGACTTTACGTTTAAAATATTATATACGAGAGGCGAAAAATAGAGAAAAAAAAAAATATAAAGAGAGATGACAAACAGAAAGAAAATATAAAGATCTCAAGCGCTCACCCCTCAAAAGAGAACAAAAAACTCTAATACCGTTTAACCAACTGATTGATAATTTTTAGACAAAATTAACGTTCTATTTTCTTGATCCATGTCAGGTATGGTTTGGTTCAGGTTAGCCACTCCTTTTATCAAATTCAAGCCATCCTCCAAGCAAATTTCACCACATCAAAACTTGGGTCTCAACTCTCTCACTCAATTTCCTCCATAGAGGAAGCTAAATTTGTCAATAACTTAAGTACTGGTTTATGGCCCATGCGCAGGAATACTCTTACAATTGAGGATGTGATTCTTTGAGTCTCAGTCGCATCCAACTTACGTTGTCAAGTTTCGAGTATATGACAGTGCTGTCTTTAACTTACGTATATTAATATAATATGGGCAGTAGCGTCAACAAGATTTTCTGCAATAGCAAACTCAAACTCGCGAATGTACGCGAACTAGAATTGAGAGTCAAGTCGAAGATGTCTCCCTAGAACTCTAGACTCCAGGAGAATCTGTTTAGAAGAATCCCGTTTGCCTCGATTGTTCCACTACCTTACCTCAAAGAAAAAGACTAAAGCTCAATCATTTTGCTTCTCAATCGCCACACTTTCCGCCCATCCGTCATGAACGGAGGGTCGACAGAAAGATCAGATGTTGCACCGGAGATCAAATATTTCGGAGTTGCATGATTATCATTAATATTCCTTAAAAAGAAGTAAAAGATATCCGCTCAGCAGTGAATTTCAGTCAAAGATAAAAACAGAAAAACAAAAAGGAGAATACATTGGCTACATTAAATTGGTATCTTGAAGAGGGGGGCATGGTACAAAAGTATCTTAAAATTCAGCCGCAAAATATAACATTAGCCTGCGTGAAGAACTACTTTGAGGCCACTTTCAACTCCGACCCCCATTCTGAGAACACAAAATTCCCAGAGCTCTAGAAGAATTTTCAATTGCTTCCTAAAACAATCATGCTCAACTTCCAGCAACAGGGGGAACTGTTGGGGGCTTTGCATCTTCAGCCTTCTCGTGGTCTTTGTTAAGCATCTGAACAAAAAAATTGAATGACAAGCAGCCATCAAAGTTGATACCAACAGGTAGTTAATTACCGGGAAACACTTTCAGGAAATTTACCAAGCCACACATTTTCTCCAAGTATGCACCATTATCTGAGAAACTAATATTATCTCTGGATATCATCAATTCCATAATTTCAAGCACGTCTGGTAATTATAAAAGCCACACTTTTTTGGAAGAAGGTGTATACCTTATTGTTAATCAAGTTGTGTAAGGCTATGACACTTCGTATGAGAGAAGAAAGATAGATGACCAACATCATATCATTTGTTTTCACTGCCAAAATAGGATCCGTCTCAGATGAACAGGTACTTTCATTTAAATAACTCACCACATATCAACAAAAAAAGAAGAAAAAGAAAAAAGAATTCATGACTGTCTTTACCAGCAAATGCCTTGATCAACTCTGTCACATTGAGATCAGGGAGTAGGTTGAACACATCCTGCCATTTTAATTAAAATACAATATTATAACCTGAATGAGAAAAGATCAATAGATGATCTCATCAAAATTGTTTGGATTCAGAAAAACTAATAACATACACCAGGACTTCCTATCAAATACCTCCAATATATGTGGATGCTATTTAATTCCAGAATTGACATTTGTTTTATTCTACCAAATGAAAAATAACAATAATCCATGAATAATGTTTTCTCTTATTAAATGGAATCTTGAAACATGCCAACCAACTCAAGAATGCAATGCTTGACAGCTTCTTCAAGACTGCTTTGTACATAAGAAGTTTGATTTTAGAAGTCCAGAAGTTTCTTGGAGGCATAATTTATCAAAAGCTCGAGGAACTCGACATGTGGCTTAAGTCACCCATTAAAATCCCTATAACCCATGGAATTCTGGCACCAGAGTTGTTTTTATTTTGAATTTTAAGGATGTAAGTTTAGCAGCTGCCCAAGTGTGAATTTAGATGAAGGCCAAACCTGTAGATGGTAAAGGATCTCATGGTTCAGTGGAAGCTTTTCATCAATGACTAGATCAAGGTAACCACGAATCTCTCGCAATCTGGCGTCCAACCCTTTTAACGCAGCAAGCTTTCCAGCCACCTGCATAAGACAAACATGTTATGTCATCTCCTGTTCTTTAATTGCATTGTGTTTCTTCACTAATAGTTTCATCTGTCAGCACCATACAAGGTCAACTGGAGATGCACAGATCCCAAAAAGAGAATCATTTATAGGCCAATAATACCTCAGTTGCAAGTGTACTAATGGTGGTATCTTTCACATCCCTAAGCAAGTGCTCCACTCCTGTTCAAAGGACATAAATACTGTAACAGTTCCTATATGGAAGATCAAATTAATGAATGCAAATGAGATTAGACCTTGGCTTGAACAAACTTTTGTTACCAAGTGTAATGCAGTGCAAGCATGTAAATGTTTACATTTAGGCATGCTTTTCTTTGTTTATCCATGAAGTGAATACCCAAATCACCAAGACATTGTTCAGCCTGAACGCTTATGCTACACACTTTATGTTATTAGATTGAGGGTATTCAGCCACAAGTAATAAAAATTGGTATGATGGTAATGCATTTCACCACACATTATTCTCTCTACTATCCATGCATCTCATGCACTTCCAAGGGCATGGAGCGAAAGAGATGTGCCTACATCAATGCAAAGGGCCTGTAAACCCTACAAGTCCATAATTCCTAAGCACAGTGATGTTATGTAAAAGCAGAGTTACACTATGCACCCTAGAGAAGAATGCCTCTGGCCGAAAGCCAGCCATAACAAGCTCACCGGTGAGTTGCATACAGAAATGATATGAAGCATTCCTTTTTTTTAAGAGTTCTGATGTTAAGCATTCCTTTTTTTTAACTTCATTATTTGTCTCTCATATGGCCGACCCTAAATTTTTTGGATAGAAGGCCTAGGTTGTTGTTGTTGTTGTTGTTTCTAATGTTAAGGTTTTCCACTAGATAATATCTGGCAATTTATTTCACAATGCCATAAAAAGGAGCTAGCATAGTAATACAAGAAGTATAATCTCATGAGATACCTATTTCCTCAACTTCATGAGCAGCAATCTCCGAAGGAACATGAACAAACACCTTTTGGCTCTTCTCGGTAGCATTCTGTGACCATAAGGGAAATCAAAATTGGCATTTAATGTCTAACCATGAAATTAAGGAGTCTTTATTGACAGTAATTTGTCCTCACTTCAAGCAAAGAAATAAATGGAGCGCATGTAAATTAGCTAACCTCTTTGACCTCTTCAACAGCATAGTATGCCTTAGTAGGTATTCCCAGCTCTTTTGGTTGGACATCTATAATGACCAATACAGGGTTTGGAACATAACTGCAGGATCATTCCAAAAAAAGGAAGAAGCATAAATGAGTTTCTAGGAGAAGACGATGGGAAGGACGATGGTTCTAATGGTGAAATGAAATTAGCAAAAACAGCATCAAAAGTTCCAATAATATGCAAAGAAGTATGCTTAGAGCGCAAACAAATTCAATTGCTGATTTTTTTTTTTTGGGGGGGGGGGGAGGGTCAATTTTCCTTCCCCCCCAGGGGGGGGGGGGTTGCTAAAGCACAAATGCACTAGAAGACTTCCAAAACGGATATCAAATACTAGCAGCAGAAAAGATGCAGTGGGTTAGATCATATGCCAGTGATCTCTGAGCAGCTATTTCCAGCTGGGATTAACGTATATTAAGCAGTCTAACAAATTTGATGAATTAACATCTAGTCAGGGACCTAATATAAAAATGATAGTATAGTTGCTCAGCCAACCATATCAAGTCTTTATGAACAGAGAGCAAATTCAAATAGAGACAACCTACTTCTAATGGTAATTGGTAAGAAAGCATAATCAAGAGAATTGCTAATCAAAGTCCATACAAAGTGATGCCACCAGAAAGCTGTATGTTGTCTTAATAAATTTTGAACGGAAGTAATACAGAATGATAGGATAGTTGCTATACATTTGCATGCTCAGGAATATGAATATGCAATAGAGATATGTGACCTAACTGAAACAGAATATTAAAAATCTATCTTGTTAGGTAACAGAAAAGATTAAAGGAATACAGATTTCCAGTCCATTCTATTCTTTTCTAAGTCTTTGATGCAGGTCATGGACCAACAAGAAGTGAAGAACTGACTGCTAAAAAAACAAAATTAAAAAGATCAATCAGTTACTTTCCTCCAGCAAAACCTACATTCTACAAGGACATCTATTGGCTGCAGCATCTAACTCAAGATCACCACAAAGAAAAGGAAATCTAGATGCAGAACCAAAGAGCCAAAAATAGTAAGAGAATAAAGCAACTGGTAAAACAGCTAATTATTAAGAGGAAAAGAGAGAGAGAGAGAGAGAGACCAAAAAGGCTCCTGCTTTTTGAGTTCATGATTAGAAGCCAAGAAATTCTGAGAAAATACAATTAAGATATTATATGAACATTTCTCTTTCAATGATGACAAGAATCATAAATAACCTCGAATTTTAGACCTACTTCCAAATAGCCCCAGAACTTTTTATAGTAGTCAATATTCCCCAAAACTTTTAAAATGGGTTTCAAAGTATGCCCTAAGTGGACAACATCAAAGTTCCACATTTGATCTCCCACTCAAATATTGTGAGGAATCTGAATCTAGCTTCCAAACTGTGCATGTGACATGCTTTCTTCCTCTTGCTTCTCTCTGGCAAAAGTTCATAAAATTTTAGGCAACCACTAGCATTTTTCAGTGTACTATTTTCGGTTTTGACTTGCATCTCCTCCAATGGTTACTTAATACTAATGTTGACTCTCCAAACAAAAATTCACGTGAAAATTTCATATTTAGCCTTCATATGAATCTTTCTCTTCTCTATCTCTCTTGATTCCCTCTTTCTTTCAAGAATGTGTTTTTTTTTTTTCCCCTCACCAGAGAAAGGAGGAAGACAAAGACATCTGTTCATAAGCATTGCACGGGACATTTAAGTGGATGAAATTCCTAACTCCTTCCATTTGTATGGTTGATGGACCTATATTTTATAAAGTTTTGAGGGTAATTAACTGCAATCTTTCGGTGTTTATGGCAGAATAAACCATTAATAGGGATACTTGGATCAGATTATGCAGGAGCGTATTAGTAATAATATCCATCTATCATTTATTTATAAGCAGGTTAAGACACTAATAAGGATGCCTGGATTATGCATGAAGGGTATTAAGAAAAAAATCTTGGACTGCAATAAGACCAGGAGAAAGTGTGACTGAGTTTGTTGCCACGGTAGGATTGTAACAATCCACCTCGTATGATCATAACATGGACAAAGCTTGCAGGAATATTCTTATCCAGACATTTTTTATTCATTATTCCTGGACACAATCACATGATTTTCTTCTGTCTAAATAATTTCGAAAACCGCAAAATTTTGACATAAATAAATTTTTTCTCACAACCAAGTGATATAAAATATGCCCATTTCAAATCTCAAACCTATCATCATATAAGAGTTGCAGCATGAAATCCATCAGGAGCTAAAATTTTTGGGTTGAGGAGCAAAAAGAAACATAAGGCAAGATTTATGAGAATGCATGTCAATTTTACTGTAATGTGTTAAGGATAAAGACAAATAGTCTTACTCGTGGAATAATCTGTGAATGTCTAGATCATTCTCTCGCAATTTGGGCCCTGTACTGTACCAACCTACAACATGCTCCTTAGCTGAAATAAATTCAAACCTCATTCATCAAGATTTCAAGTTCATAACTTAAATATAGACACTGAAATAGCGGATAATCATAAATATTACCATTGATTCTCTTGAACATAGAAAACATTGATTCATGGTAGTTGTGGTCTAGAAACCATATGCTTGGATCCTTATCATCCTCTTCAAAAGGAACTGCAAATACAGGCATTGGAAGCATTAATGAATACCACAAACATAAGCAAAATTTGATAAATGAAGCAACAGATAAGGCAAGAAGTCGCAACAGCGTGCCCAATGGTAAAGTAAACCCCTACTCCTTCACTCTCTTTGCAGTCTGTAATGCTATACTCATAACTCACACCAGTAGCCAAAAATGAAATAGACAACCACCATGCACGACATCTTTTAGTTGCCAACTGCATATAACTTGGCAACTGTTTCCAAGTTCCACCTTTTAATCACCTATGTTATAAGCACATGGTACATACCCTTGGTACAGTTCTCCCTATATGATAAAAGATCAAATAAATAGCTAGTATAATGAAAACACAGTTTACACTGTAAAGCTCTAGCACGAGTTGTCTCGCATGGTTTCACTTCAGATTATAACCACGGTACTCATCACACCCCAAAAACAACCAACCAAATTTTTTTTGCAATAAAACCAACTTTTTCCTGATATAAGCTTTATACCATCCACAAATTCATTGATTATATGCTATTAAGAAAAGAAGTCTTTGATAATTACTTGGACTAAAAACAATAAAAACCATAATCCCAACTGAGTCGATGGTAATGGAAAGCTTTTTTCGCTTTAAGTTAAAAGCGAGCTGTTTCACATTGTTTCACTTTAATTGTCATTGACTCAAATCTAGAGAATTGATTCGCACTATAACTACAATACACATTACCAGCTAAGAACACCAAAAAACCTTAAATTTTCTTTATTGAGCAACCAGAAGGACAAAATAAAAACCCTAACCACACCGCTTTCAGATTCAATGAAATTCAAAATCAATCAACTACAAAACGCCAAATTATTCAAACCCTAATTCAGATCAGACAGAAAAGATTCAGATCCAAACATATCAAGGAAAACAAAAAAAAAATACTTCAATCGATGAAGTTTAGCGAGAAAGAGAGACCTGCATAGCTGTTGGTGACATCAACAGTGCCTTTGAAAGAACTTCCAAGAAGAACACCGATGACGCGCTTGCGAGTGTCCTTAGCGACACGGTTGTAGTTATCTACGATACTGAGAAGCACGAGGGGGTGAACTATCACCTTCTCGATCGGTCTCGATGAAATCTGTTGAGTCTTTATCACATCCATCTCGAGATAAACAAGTCTTCTTCCTCCCAAATCGAAACCCTAGTTTTTTCTTCAATTTTGTTAGTTAGGAACCAGAAGGCTTTCTTTCTTGTTCTGCAAAACCCTTCTCCCTCCACCTCTCTCTCTCTCTCTCTCTCTCTCTCTCTCTCGTCCTTTTAGAGAGAGGTAAAGAAATTGTTTCTAATTTTTAATTTTGGGAGCAGAATTTGAACCCAACACGAAAGGTATCTGATCTGACGCCAAAAACTCCGTAAGAAGAGTGAACCCATGGTGCGGGTTTTGCGGGCCGAATCGGGTCATCTGGGAGCCCTACGTGTTCCCTTTCCATTTGCAAGGCCCATAAACTATATTTTTTTTTTTCCATTTGATATCCACGGTTTTATCACGACTAATCCTGATAGGACATAAATTAGTGTAATATTTACAATTGATTTTATTTTATTTTTAAATAAATATTGCACTAATTAGTATATTTTATTATATTTTATGTGCTAGGAATAATGGAGGAGTCATGAAGAAAAAAGGAAGGAAAAGAAGACAAATTTGGAAGCATTGAAGATTTGCAAATATTCCTAAATATTTGGGAATAAGAATTTTGAAAAATTCTAAACTCTTGTAATTTATTATTTAGTAGTTACCTAAAATTTAGGAGAGTTCTCTCTCTAAAAATTAGGTTAACTACTCCTATATATAGAGAGTTATGAAAGCTAAAGGGGGAAGGGGCACCCTTCACCCTCTTTCCACCATTTTTGTCACGTCCTATAGTTTCTAAAGGTCACATTCTTCATTGTCTAGCAACTTTTCAACATTAATGAAATAGTTTTGTGAGTTTTATTCTTTTTCTCCTCTTATGTTTTCTTTTTAATTTTATTTTCTAGTTGAAGGTTAGTTGAAACTTTGATTCATGATATTGTGAGATCTAAATGTGTTTATTCATTCATCAATCATAAATATTTACTTAATTTCCGTACTTCATGGATCATGATTTTCTAGGGTTTACTGAATAGATGGTCAATGTTTAATAGACCTAGATTAATCTACAACTAATTAAAAACACAGAACGTAATTGTTTGTTAGTTTTAATGAAGTGGTAATTGGCATTCATGTCATGGGAATGATATTCGTGTCATGGGATTAAATAATCTAATTTAAATGAACCCGATGTGTGTTTGTTAATTAGAATTGGGTCTCTCTAAATTTTAATCTTTGTTGAGACTTTCAATCCTAAGAGCTTCTCTAGGGTTGACTCTCGATTAGGGAAATAATTAACGAGCGTCTCTTAATTATCGACGAAGTAAGGAGAGATTGGTCGTTGGGCGATTGTCGGCGACTATAACCAATTTATTTATGCATTGTTGAATTATTCTTGAATCAATGATCAATCGATTGAATCAAAGTAGAAACAAACCCTTCAACTAGGTCAATTTATCTTGATTTTTATTCATTTAAATTTTGCCCGATTTTATTTTGTCGTTTTGCTGTTTCGATTTTAATTTTTCGTTTATTTAGATTTAGAAGTTAATTTAGTCAACTCAAAACCCCCCAAATTTTATTTTGATTTTTATTTTCCTTAAAAGAAATAAATCCACCGTTCCCTGTGGATTCGACCCTGCTTACCCTAGACTCATCTTTCGTAAAGTAGGTAATTTATTTTTGGTTGTTTGACACACACCAAATCCGAATCGATCTATTATCAAATCCTTTTTAGAGGAAGACCTCCCAATATGATTTTTTCTGTATCCATAGATAGTCGAATTCACGACTATGATTAAAGAAACTCAGATCACTTTTAACTGAACCAATTAACGTTAGTCAAGCCCATAAATTGTAAGAGTTTCTCTCTTTCATTGAAAAAATTATCAAAATATTTCGGGACAGTATAGTAATCATAATTTTATTTTTTAATTCATTAATTTTAAATTCAAATTATAATATATAAAAAAAAAGAAATTATCCAAATTATCCTATTAACGAAAGTGACTCAACCAAAACTTTAGGGTTATTATAAATTTTAAACTTTCAATTTACATAGTATGTATAAGAATTTTATTTAAAATTAATCTCTTAAAAATTTAAATAATTTTATTTTAATTAAATAATTAAATATACTCATCGAACAACTTCGTTGGCTAACAGATCCTTTAGTTAGAGTTGAGCTTTTATTTTTGACACGAGGCCAATATTTGGCACAAACCAAATTGGAAATTAAGTCAATAATATATAAAACATATATAAATATAAATATAAATATATATATATATATATATATATATATATATATTCCATGTACAAAATGACCTCCTATGACTATTTGTCTTAAGTCCCTTGTTGAACTCAATTTGCCCTACAATTTTCATTAAATTTATCATTGATTTGCACAATATAAACACTCTTTTCCAATGCTTCAATTGAGTTTCATAATAATTAAAAAAAAAATTTACTCGGTATACAAAATACTCTCTAATTTAATATGGGATTAAAAAAAATGTAGATATATATATACGTAGTCTTTTCCTTATATTTTGTAAAGAAACTATTTTCACGTCTTGAATCCGTGACCTCAAGGTGGAACATTTTCACCGTTACGCTAAGGTTCACGCTCTAATTTCACAATAATTTACTTAGAATTAAAACTATAAGATTCACTGAATTGGAGCATTTTACAAGATAAAGAACATTCCCTTGCCCCTACAAATAAATAAAAGAATATGGTTCACGTCACACTGAGTGAACCTCTTCAACAACACCAACAACTTCGGGATTGTCATCAAATGTTTGGTGAAGGCATGGCTTTTACAACCGAGTCAATTAAGACCACCATTGGATGAGCTCGGACAGTGCTCGCAATGTATTACATATAATAAATGGAAAAAAAATAAAATAACATGAAACCATCTATGAAAATCAACAAGCAAGGATGTGACTGGGAGAGGCCATATTGGATTAGGGGTTTGCGTTTGTGACTTCCGCTTCACCCAAGGTTCATTAACTCAAAAATAAAGAAATATAAAGACCCTCTCTTGATTGCCTTTACTTCAAATGTAATGCTTACCACATGGGTTTTACTGTTTCCTCAAGCTATCAATTTCATATGAATCTGGCTTACAGCTTAAGCGTGATTTAAGGGCTTTTACATTATACAGAACATTATAAACAGTATACAGAATAAGGAATTGGGGCATTTCAAAATAAGAAGAAAAATCACAATTTCATTCAAGTAGGTACAAGGTTAACAGCAACAGCAATCTGCATTTTCAAATTGCTCTTCGGTATCATCAAATTCAGGCTCTTCTTCTTCTTCCTCATCTTCTGATGAAGTTCCGTTATATGAATACCAAATAGCCACCATAACGAAAATAACAAGATTCGCAGCATTCAATGCCGCTAGAACCCAGTAATAGTTATCCAAGCGGCTTTTGTTTAATGTGTCTTGAAACCAACTTGGCTTGCCTCCTCTTTCACTTATTTTTCCCACTACAAAAACTGATAGAACTCCACTCAGGATTCCTAACCCAAAGACTGCATTGGTGAATAGAAGCACGTACCTAAGCATTGTAGGAGGAACCCGATCGCCACAGAAAAGTGCAATGCTTGTATCCGAAATTCCGTCAAAGCCTCCAAGAAGAAGAAACTGAGGTAGCAGCCAGAAAATACTCATTGGAATTGTCTCATCAGGCTTGTCTATTAATCCATGGCTCCTTACGACATCTAGCCTTCGAGTTTCCACTTTTGCTGCGGTGATGCAACAGAGCACAGCGAATATCATAGATGTAGCAATCCCTATTGGGGCCGCATATTTTCTTGATCCTGAACTTCCAATTATGCCAATAAAAGCAAAGAAATATTTGGTAAAGTGAGTCTTTGCTATGTCCTGGAACAGGAGAAGGATCGGAAGAGGGACTTTTAAGTGACCAACTTTGCGGCTCATGTGGTTTGCTTGCTCAATGAAGTAAGTGTTCCCTATAGAGATTACAATCCCGCATATAATAAATGTCATCCACATGGGGATCATGCGTATCATTGATTTTGTTTCTTCGACTTCTGTGACTCTGCAAAGCCTCCATCTACTCCTTTCTGGGTGTTCCAGATCAGATGGCACTATAATGGCTGCCTTGTCCAGACATCTGCATTTCAACAATAGATATTTATGAGGCCCCTTAGGAGCACATGTCATGAGCATAATTGACGTATTTGCAAAAAGAATAGAATATTGTACGACCTTAGGCCACATGTATGAGGCACCGAATAGATATCAGCATTGCGTATTTCATAGAGTTGATTAGCATCTTGTGGGCATCGATGGCGTAATTTGGAAACAGAAGCTAGGAGAACCCGGAATATTGTGGGGAGTGAACTCCCTTGTGGTCCAACAAAGTAATATGAACATGATCCGCTCAAAAACAGTAGGGTCGCCACCAAAGTCAATATGGCAGGAATTCCAAACCTGACTGACCAAGGGTGAATATAAGGAAGTGAAATGGCCCCAATAATGGGAACAAGAATCACTGCAAAAGAACCAGCACATAACCAAGGAAATTCCTTTTCCATATCGATTTCATCCTCTTCTTCGCCAAGTGTTGTTTGCTCTGCCATAAATGGAACTAGTGAGGTAACATGACCAGCTAATCCCACAGCTATCAGAGCTAGGGATAAATAGAAGAGGATCTTTTGGGTGTTGCCAATGCATTCAGGTTCATAAGCACTGCAGGTATGGGTAGCCTTAGAGAGGACAGGTGGGGTTGACATAGATAAGAAGCCCAAACCCTGTGAACCATGAGATCTGACTATTAGCAAGCAATACTCTAGTCGATAACCAAAGCTACTTAAACAAATTTGGAATGAACGGAGTAAACAGGATAAGGAAAAACCTACCATGCTATAGGAAAGGCTGGAGAGCAACAACATCCAGAAG
This sequence comes from Dillenia turbinata, assembly GCA_037126225.1. NCBI lineage: Eukaryota > Viridiplantae > Streptophyta > Magnoliopsida > Dilleniales > Dilleniaceae > Dillenia > Dillenia turbinata. Next base: position 2,422,897 of record JBAMMX010000003.1, on the reverse strand, counting down.
TTGCCCAGCAGTGTATCTACAAGGAAAGCTGTGCCTATGGGCAATATGCCCACCACTCCCATAAACACGTTAATAATTGCAGCAGCATGGGTGAGATCAAGTTTCCAAACATTTGTCAAGTATGTCATCATCATCCACAAGGCGTACATTGCAAGGATATCAGCCCACATCAAAGCTACATCATCAAACAAGAAAGAAACAATCCATGCGAATTAGATGTTGCCACTAAGGATGCTATACACATTTGGAACTCTTTTTCTTTTTGTGATGAAATTTGGATATAAACTTTTACAATGAGGTCCAAGACCAGTCGATCAAAATGATGGAAAATTACCCATGACCCTCCCAAAAAATGCCATTCTGATGTCAGGTTTGTTGAGCTTGCTACCTGCAAACGAGATGAATGAGTGTCAAAGTTTGTAAATATATGGTGACGTTGTGGATCTACTGACTTGCAGTGACAGAGATTTTATCATCATTGAACAAGGAATCAAAAGCAGCGATATATAAAGGAGTGATCAAATGCAACGGCAGAATGTAAAGAACATTATCATGAATGGTCACCTAAGCTGAAAGCCTCCTAAATTTTAAAATGCCCAACCTCCAAAAGAAGGCAACTGCTATTGCTCCAGAATGAAGAGATTGAAAGATGAATGGGAAGCTTTTATAAGAGACAATGTACGATGTTTGATTTATATAATATAGCAAGAATTTTAGGAGAAAGTGGCGTATAGGCAATCAGGGTGTGTTACAAATGGAACCGCGTCTTATGTCATTTGTCCTTTATTTAAGTTCCTTAGTTGACATTCTTTGCTTCCAAGACAATACCTAATCGGCTAATCCGTTATTGCTGACTTCCTAAATCTATTCTTGTAATTGGATTTAGGATACCTCACATCACGATACACCATTGACTCTGATACAGTACCATGAAGTCATATCATGTTTTCTTTGACTTCCTTAATATTAGGGGGTGTTAGGACAGACATGAACCGGTTTCATTCGTGGAATCGGTAGATTTTATAATATCTATCCAAATAATCTTCATCTTATTCATAAAAAGTGATATACTTTGTATATATACAAATAGAAGAGAATAAGAAACTAACTCATAATTTACTCCTAATTTATAGCTATAAAATAGGAACTAAATCAATCATACAAAAATTATAGTTATTTTTCTAAAATAAACATTCCTAAAAAATAAACATTCCAACACTCCCTTCAAGTTGGAGCATAGATATCAATCATGTCCAACTTGGATAAGTTTTCTTCAAATCTGACTCGTGATAAACCTTTGGTTAAGAAATCCGCAAGTTGTCCCTTGGATGTAATGTAGGGGATATACACAAGTCCTTCTTCAATCTTCTCTTTGATAAAATGTCTATCCACTTCTATGTGTTTAATACGGTCATGGTGAGTTTGATTGTGTGCAATATTGATTGCTGACTTGTTGTCACAATACAGTAGCATAGGATTCTCATCTGGAAGTAAAAGTTTGTTTATAATTCTTCTTAACGATAGAAGTTCACATATTCCTTGTGCAAGTGCTCGAAGTTCAGCCTCAGCACTGCTTCTTGCTACCACTGGTTGCTTTTTGCTCCTCCAAGTCATTAGGTTGCCCCATATAAATGTACAATACCCAGTAGTAGACCTTCTATCACTAGCTGACCCAACCCAATCAGCATCAGTGAATGCCTCTATCTTCCTTGAATCATTTTTCTTGAAGAAAAGTCCATTCCCAAGAGTTCCCTTACGGCATCTCAAAATACAATGAACTGCTCCTAGATGTTCCTCATAAGGCTCATGCATAAATTGGCTAACCACACTGATGACATAGGCAACATCGGGTCGTGTATGAGATAAATAAATTAAACGTCCCACCAACCTTTGATATCTACCTTTATCAACAGGGACCTCTCCCTTTTTATACCCCAACTTATGATTCTCTTCAATTAGTGTATCAGCCGGTTTACTTTCCAGAAAATATGTCTCTCTGAGCAGGTCAATAATATATTTCTTTTGTGATACATAAATCCCTTTCTTTGATCTTGCAACTTCCATACCAAGGAAATACTTCATAGGTCCGAGATCCTTGATTTCAAATTCTTTGGCTAGAACCTTCTTCATTCTTTCTGTAACACCGACACTGCGGTGTCCGTACAAGTATACTGTTCATGAAATTAAATAAAATATTTCTCCGTTTACATATAGAGAGAAAATTTTAAATTATATTGATTTTCGATTTTGAGGTATGTAATTTGAAATTTTTGGGATATTTAAAACATCCGTATTTCCGATTTGTAAAATAAAGTGAGTATATAAAAAAATATATATATAGATGATTTTTTTTTTATTTATTTATTTTATTTATTCATTTATTTATTTTTACATTTACTCACTTAATTATTTATAAATTTATAAAAAAAAAAAAGAAAAATAATGATAATAATAATAATAATTATAAAAAAAAAAAAAGAAAAAAGAAAAAAATTGAAATTAGGGCTTAGCCCTAATTTCCTTCACTTTTCTCTCTCTCTCTCTCCCCTTTCCTCTCTCTCCCGCGGCCATTCCTTCCCGCTCCGCCACCTCCACCGCGGCGCTTCCTCTTCCGGCGCCACCGCCCACCTTCTCTCTCTATCTCTCTCCTTCTCTCTCTCGACTTCTCTTTCTCACCCGCGAGCCGCTCTCCCTCTCTCGCTCGCGATCTCTCTTCGGTCCTCCACCGCGCCGCCTCTTTTCACAGTCCACCGGCGCAGCCACCGCGACCACCACGGGTCGCCGCCTGTCTCTCTCCCTACTCGCGCGCGCACAGAGCGCGATAGCTCGCAGCGAGCCGCTTAAGCGATCGCTGCGCCCTCCCACGCGACCGCCCTCCTGCGCGAGACTGCCCCAGCGCTCGCGCAACAGCTCTGCCTCATTGTAGCGCGATGGCCCCCGGTCCTTCCCCTGTTCTCCTAACTATGCACCGCTCACTGTTGGGAGCCTGTTCGATCATTGCAGAAACCCCAGCAGCAGGAAGCCTTCAGAAACCCTAGGCTGTGACGATGCTTCATCCTCTGCGCAGGTAAGAGCCATTCTTTTGAACAGTAGCTCTAGGGTTTGATTTCCTTCGGTAATTTGGACTAACTGATGGAGTTTGCTTCAAATTGGAAGCATTGTAGGTTTCGGACGGAATCGAATGTCGCATGGACGTTAGGGTTTTGGACCGCCGTGAACCCTAGGTGAGGGAAATGCAATCCTTTCGATATTTGAGTTATTTTATCGAATTTAGGATTGAAATTAGAATTGGAAATTTTATGTATGCTTTGAAATAAGTTAGATTAAAAGGAAATGTACTTTCCTGCAATTTCATATGAAATTATTTATGTTAAGCTTAGAATTTGATATAAATAGGGCTGCGTTGCATAATAGAATGTGTTAGATAATGATAGAGGTTTGTTTGACTCGTTGTATAGCTTTAGTTGAAAATTGATTGAAATATGCCTGAATGTGAGGATTAAGTTTAAAAAAAAAATTTGTTGCTTAGTATGGAAGAAGCATATTAAAGGATAATGAGATTGAGTTGAATTGATTTGAATACTTTCCTGTAGAGTTTAATTTGACATATGTATGAAAATAGTCGAAATTTGGGATTTTAGCCTAAGGATGGATACGTTTTACATTATGGTTGATGTTGCATATAGGTAAGTTAAATACAAACTCTATATTATGAAAATAGGTTTCAATACCTTTGAAATGACATATGGGTTGAAGAAATCGGATGAGAATTGAAAAGTGTATGATTTTTCAAAGATTTTCCAGTTCGTAGGAAACTTATTTATTTTAAGCGTATTTCAAATTTTGATTGGTTTTAGGATTGAATCAGGCTTGATTTTGATTTGATTAATTAGTTATAAATGGAATGAATTTGATGAAATGAGAATCTAGAAAGGTGATTGTGTAAATGTTTGATTTAAGTCTTAAATGAACACATTGAGGGGAGAAACCCTAAGGAAACATGTACCGGAAAATGTAGAACTTTGAATATGAAATTTGATGGGTTTTAATGTGATTTTGAGTGTTAAAATGTGGATTTGATGTACTTGTATTTTTGGCATTTAAGTGTGGTGTGTTATTGGTTATGTATATGTGAAATTGAGGCCAAGAGTGTGAGGAATTATGCATGCTGAATTTTGGATAGAGGTTAGTGAGTATGTGGATGTAAAATTGTATTGATTGAATCCATTGGAGAGATTTAGAATGACTCTAGTAAGCAAGATTGAGGTTTATATGTGTATGTAATAAGGTATAGAAAGTGTATGCATATATATAGTGATATTGGTGTGTTAAAGTGATATGAAAATGTGCAATTGTAAAGAATGAGCAAAAGCATGTGTTTGTATTTATATGATAAGTGTATAGAATTGTATTGGGGTATTGAAGAGAAGAAGTTGATAAAGAATTTTTGAATAAAAGTGTGTTGGTGTATATGCTGACTCTTATGTGCGGTGAGAGATTGGATTGGTGTGAGCTTTGTGTAGGATTGATTGAGTAATATCACTTGAGTCTTATGGATATGTTGTAAGCATACTTTTCTCTACACAGCTCCGAATGACTTGAGGTTGTCTGCCTTAGACACTAGACATCCTTAGCTTTAAAAATGAAATAAGAAACCCCTTGATTTGTAAAGGTGTATCAGAAGTTATAGCCTATTTTCTATAACTGCGCAGGTTTGAAACTTGCTGATTTTATACATACGTAAGTGTTGGATGTCTTGATCGAGGGGAGCACAGTTTCGACACTTGTCGTGCATTGTAGGGAGTGATTGACCCTCCCGTATACAGTGAGTGAGTTTTATTTCAATGTTTTCGTTTAATATGTAAACTCTGATTTATAACAGTTTGATAAATGAGTATGATTTATCGCGTGCTTAAAATGTTTTGACTGGTTTTGGAAATGATTTTGTGAACCGATGGAGTGTCCAAAAATGTGATTGAATTATGAAATATGCATCCATGTGGTTGAAATGAAAAATGTGTCATTTTATGATATATGTTGCATTTGGTTTGTGAACCTGATTTATGGCACATGTTTGATATGATATTGATTTTGGCCTTGAGGGCTATGATATGTATTGTTGATATTGATATTGGCCTTGAGGGCTGTGATATGTATTGTTCCGTAGCTACGAAGGACACCGTGAGAGGCGCTTTGGTAGCGTCCGGATATGCCTAGGCCTGGGGTATCCCACGAGATGTCGAGATGAGATGATATTTACGACACGGTACTAGGCAGGTTGAACCCGAAATGGGGAGGATTTAGATACACTCTCCAAGTCTAGCACCTGGACGAGGTCCGTCGCCAACGCCGGGGTAGAGAGCACTTTAAATAAAATCGCATATAACACCCCCGGTGCGCCTGTCATAGGTCGTGGTAGACCTCTGCCGGAACATTTTCGACTGGCAGCTCTATGATTTTAATGACAGTGCTTTGGATGCATATTTGACTTGATATTGCGTGTAAATGATATATTGTTGAAATGAAAAGCATGATGATTTGAAATATGATTGTATACTTATGCTTTGACACTCCAGTTTCACACCCCATATTACACGATTACATTGACCCACTCACTCACTGAGTATTCTTTCCTGAGTACTCACCCCTCCTCTTTCCCCCCCAGACAGGATTATGGTGCTAGGACGACGCATTTGGCTTTAGAGGCTTGATGGCTTGATGGTTGATTTGGGTGATTATCGACGGTGAGATTTATGTTTTAATTGAAAATATGAATTTCATACTTTATGTCGACCCTGCGTGGTCTTGATATGGAGGTTCGTAGTTGACCGTGTACGCATTATGGGATGACTGTATAATTTTTAGACTTCTGTTTGCGAAACTCTCATTTCACTTGCATTGAGGCATTCGTAAATGTTTAAAGTGTCAACTTGGGAATTTGTAATATATTTGTATAAATTTAGGCCCGCTCGGTATGGCGGCTGTTCATGCTCTAGTTGGGCATGACAGCAGAGGTCTGTGGTTAGGACTGTTGGTGGTTTGTTAGCCTTGCGTTGTCTGGATGCCGGTTGTGAGATTGGTGGATGGTTTTGAGGCCGGGATGACCATTTGTTTTATTTGCAGGATTGTTTTTGAATGTATACAGGTATACAGGTTTGATTGTACATGGGAGACCTCCGATTTATGGGGAGGTTCTGCCCGATTTTCTGTAGAAATACAGTCGGTATCCAGGTCAACGGGCGGCTGTTCACGATTCCCGGTTCGGGGCGTGACACTTCTCATTCGGTTGTATCATCCACTGTAAGTAAAATATCATCAACATACACAATTAGGACTGAGATTTTCCCATCTTGAGACTTTCTGAAAAATAAAGTATGATCAGTTTGAGTTTGAGTATAGCCATATTTCTTCACCGTCTTTGAAAAATGATCAAACCAAACTCTAGGAGATTGTTTCAATCCATAGAGAGATTTTTTCAGTCTGCAAACTGTATCATTGCCATAGACATCTTCAAAACAAGGAGGAATATCCATAAAAATTTCTTCTGTCAATTCCCCATTTAGAAAGGCATTCTTGACGTCTAATTGTGAAATTTTTCAGTCTAAATTAGCTGCAACAAAGAGAAGAACACGAATAGTGTTGAGCTTTGCTATCGGGGCAAATGTTTCTTGGTAGTCTATCCTATAGGACTGTGTGAATCCTTTTGCAACCAAGCAAGTCTTGAACCTTTCGATTGAATCATCCGAATTATACTTCACTGTGAATACCCACTTGCACCCTACTGTTTTCTTTCCATTTGGTATTGAAACACACTCTTAAGTTCCATTTTTCTCCGGTGCTTTAATCTCCTCTATAACTGCTGCTCTCCATTCTGGAATACTCAATGCTTCTTGGATTGATTTGGGAATTGTTACATTGGTCAGATTAGTAGCAAAAGCCCGATAGGGAGGAGACAAACTGCTATAACACATGTAGTCTGAAAAACGATGAGAAGTATAAGTTCTTTTTCCTTTTCTAAGAGCAATAGGAATATCTAAATCCTCAACAGGTGTTGAATTACTTGGATTTTCACCGGTGGCATGATGTGTAGGAGAGTTCTGATTTGATGCATCATCAAGAACTGGTGGATCCAATGACTGGTTCTGCTCAAGTGTGTGAATTCATTCATTTTCATTTCTTTTTCATCTCTCATAAACAAGTAATTTTGGACTTTGGATTTCTAATTCTGTTTCTTTGATGAGTGTAGTGGGTATTTCTTGGTCTGAAGGAGGAATAAGAGTAGGAAATGTGACACTTTTAGAGGTAAAAAATGTATTCCAAAAATTCTAAAAACTCTCTTCTGTGGTCATTTTCTCCCCCTGAAGTGAGTTTTGGCTGAAGTAAGACTGATTCTCAAAGAAGGAGACATCCATACTAACAAACATCCTTTTGGTTATTGGATCAAAGCACTTATATCCTTTCTTTATTGGTGAATATCCTAGGAAAACACATTTGACAGCCCTTGGATCAAATTTGCTTCGATTATGAGAATGGATATGAACAAATGAGGTACACCCAAAAATCCTAAGTGGTAAATTGGTAATTAGGCGGTTTGTTGGATAGACACCTTGAAACACTTCTAGAGGAGTCTTGTATCCTAGAACCTGGGTAGGCATCCTGTTAATGAGAAATGAGGCAGTGAGAATAGCTTCCCCCCAAAAGGTTTTTGGTACAGTAGTGGTGAATATTAAGAACCTAACAACTTCAAGTAAGTGTTTGTTTTTTTTTTCTGTCAACCCATTTTGTTGTGGAATATTTATGCAACTACTTTGATAAATGATTCACTCTCCTTGAAGAAATGCCCCAAGAACATTTTTGAAATACTCGCTCCCATTGTCTGTTCTAAGAATCTAGATTTGGGTTTGAAATTGGGTTTTGACCATTTAGTGAAAGTTTCTAAAGACTTGCTCTGTTTCAAATTTTGCCTTCAAGAGATATACCCAACATAGTCTAGTATGATCATCGATAAAGGTAATAAACCATCTAGCCCCCGAGAAATTTTTGATTCGTGAAGGACCCCAAATATCACTATGTATTATTGAGAAAGGGGTAGAATGTTTATATGACTGAGCTTGAAAAGGTACACGATGATGTTTAGAAAACTGACAAATCTCACACTGAAAGGAATAGGGATATTTATTATTGAAAAGAGATGGAAATAAAATTTTCAAGTATGGAAAGTTAGGGTGGCCGAATCTATAGTATCACAACATGACATTATTTTCATATAAAGAAACAGAAAAGGATTTATAAACCGAACTTTGTCTATTTGAGCTTTTCTTGTCAAGGTAGTAAAGTCCTCCACACTTTTTAGCATTGCCAATCATCTTCCCCGAAACCAATTCCTGAAATTAACATGAGGAAGAACCAAATTTAACCACACAATTTTGATCATGAGTGAGTTTGCTAATAGACAACAGATTATATGTAAGCAAAGGAACATGAAGTACAGATTTTAAGTTCAGATTTTTCGACAAAATAATTGACCCTTTCCCTGCTACAGTGACTAATGAACCATCAGCAATCTTTACTTTCAAGTTACCAGCACAAGAAGTATAAGTGGAGAAGAGTGAAGAACAACCTGTCATATGATTAGAGGCACCAGAATCTAGGATCCAAGGAGTTTTATCCTCTGTTAGCACACTGAAGGTCTGAGAAAAATTACCTTTCTGTGCAATAGAGATAGATGGAAGAGAAGTTGAATTCAGGAGTTTCATGAGATTTTCCAACTATTCTTTATTGAGAGAAACTAGAGAACTTTTGGGTGCTGATTCTTCTGAAGCCGTTTGAAGAGCTCTGCTGGTCACTTGATCAGATTGTCCATTTTTTAAATGAGGAGGCTTTCCATGCAACTTCCAGTAAGTCTCATGAGTATGGCCAGGTTTTTTACAATGATCACACCAGGGTCTATTTCCCTTTTTATTCCGACTGTCATTTCCTCCATTTGAGGCATTAGAGAATCGATTGCTTTTGGCTGCCAGTGCTGATGATTCCATTTCAAGAGTCTCTCGAGTTTCGTTTCCCAGCATAACGTTCCTTCTGCTTTCCTCCCTGCGGACTTCAGAGAACACTTCCCGAGTGGATGTCAAGATCTCGCGTCCAAGAATTCTTCCATGAACCTCATCAAGATCATTATTCAGACCAGCCAAGAAAGCAAAAACACGTTCTTTTTCAATCATTCTCTTAAATATGGTACTGTTTTATGGACAATGTCATTCATAATCATAAAATAAATCCAACTCCTGCCACAAGGTTCTCAGAATATTGTAATATTGTAAGACACTTAGATTACCTTGTTTTGTATTCTGAATCTGCGTAAAAATTTTATAAACCTGAGCCGAATTTCCCAGATCTGAGAAAGTCACCTTTGTAGCCTCTTAGATTTCTTGGGCGGTGGCAAGAAACATGTACGTCTTGCTAATTGACGATTCCATTGAATTTATTAGCCATGACATGATTTGGGCATTCTCCGATTCCCAGATCTCAATTGCTTCAAGATCTTTCTTCGGTTTCTGCGTTGCTCCAGTTAAAAAACCGATCTTTCCTCGTCCTTTGATGAAGAGCTTGACCGATTGGGACCATTGGAGATAATTTTCTCCATTGAGTTTATGGCTAGTGATTGGTTGAGCGGAAAGGTTATCATGAGTCAAGAGAGTGGTTTTTGAAGAAGAGGATTTTGTTGAACTAGAATCAAGTGTGTGGTCACCCACACTTGATGTGCCGGACATACTGACTTGTTCTGAAAATAATAAATGAGAAATTCTGCAGAAAAACGGAGGAGAAAAAGATAATGAAAGTCTATGACAGGACTTTGATGCCAGAAACGAGCCTAAAGCTCTGATACCATATGGAATCGGTAGGTTTTACAATACCTAGCCGAATAATTTCCATCTTATTCATAAAATGTGATGTACCTTGTATATATACAAATAGATAAAAAGAGAATAGGAAACTAACTCTTAATTTACTTCAAATTTATAGTTATAAAATAGGAACTAAATCAATCATACAAATCAATCATATAAAAATTATAGTTATTTTTCTAAAATAAACATTACTAAAAAATAAACATTCCAACGTCATTTTGTGAACCAAAAGATCTGGCAGAACATATTTCTGTTCGAACTTGGAGAAATAAAATTTACTTAATATTGAATTTCACATTCAATATGATCACAAGTTATAAAATACTAAAGATTCATAATAATAATAATAATGAGATGCTTGCAGCAGAGAATTTGACATCAATTACGTGTAAATGAATAGCACAATGTCTGCTAACCTTAACAAAAGTTGCCCCGCCAAAGGAAGAAAAAACAAATGACAAGGAGTACCCAAGAAAAACCAAAAGAAGAGACAACTTCTGCTACAGGATCATCCCTGAATAAGGAAGGTGTGATAGTAAGATACATGAAGCAATTTAGAAAGGAACAAATGAAGGTGCCACTAGTTGAAGTTAATAGAAGTCAACCACTCAATTTCTGCATGCGCAGACTTGGTGTTTCGTTGACCTTACCTACCAAGCAATGTAGCGGAAATTCCCATTGTTTTGCCGTAGATGGAAAAGCCAGTACCCGCGTCTATCAATAGGATGATAAGGGTTCCTGGAAACCGCTGAGCACAAACCCAGAGTCAGTCTTAAGGATAAACTTATTTCTTGTATTTTCACACCTCATCAAAGTAAAGATTTGGACTCGTGAGTAAAGCCCATGTGATGTTTAATTTTTAATTTTTCCTCAAAGATTTCCTGGACAATGGCAAAATAAACTCAAATAACAAAATAAACTCAAAATAGCATACAAATTGCTAGGCGTTGGAGGAGGAATCTGATATGCAAAAAAATTGACACTAATAGATTCTTAAAGCTATGGTTTTAAGTCAGGTCTATCCCCTTTCTGATTTTTCAGCATTAAACATAGTAAAGGAATCTATGGAAAATACCACGAACATACTGGGGAAGAACATTTCATACGTGAAAACATTTCAGTAAAGCTCAAATAGCTCTGACAAAATGGGGATTTTGGACCATAAGCACTATCAGAAAAACACCTTGATGAGCCATTATCCAGGCTGGAGTTTGGTTCTCATTAGCCGAATCCATGTCCTGTATGCAAATAATATAAACTTTCTCAAACACATTGGTACATTATCCAGAATTCGTCTTAAGCAAAAATGTTCTTCATAGGGGGATTATTTTAAAGATTAACCTGCTTATGTCTTGTGCTAATGTTCTGTTTCTGAAACTAACCAACCTGGAAGCGGAAGAATAAGAAGACATTTCTAGCTTCATCTAGGATGAGATGAAGGTGCTAAGAAGAGTGGGCACACATTTGCCAATCCCACTTTAAGCTCATAGCTCTTGGAATCAAGATCTCACTTCTGCTAACAAATGGGCAAAGCTACACCAGGGGAAATTTGGCATAAACTGCCCAAAACATCACAACCAATTGAAGTGCCCTCACAAACTCATAATGCTACATAATCAACTGATGCAGCGGATCAGAGAAATTACAAATGTTCTGCACAAACTTGAACAAAGAGGAAGAGGAGCCAAAACTGACAAATCAAAGGCAATACAGCAGAGAAAGGCAATGCACAATGGTCAGGAATTTGACAGCAAGAAAGGTCGTAATGGTAGAAGCATGATCAATGTGGCTCTGCAGACACCGAACGTTGCAGTTAATAGAAAAATGGTTTTGCAGTGATGCCTCTTATGCAAGATCTCGGTCTTGAGTCCTGTGTCTAAAAAAATAGACACCAAGAGAGCATTGTCCCTTAAGAGTCCAATTCAGTTCAAATCGAATTTAATCAGATCTAACATCATTATCGAATACCAATAGTTCATATATATATATATATATATATATATATATATATGAGATATTAAGATTTTATAACTTGTTGAGTAGGGCACCATCACTTGCATGTGTAGCCTGCTCATACTGGAGCCTTGAGCCTGTATCTGGAGTGATTTCACTGGAAAACGATGAATTTCTAACAGAATCTAACAAATGGATTGAACACATTTTAATGCCAAAATAAGCAACAGAAGATAATCCCAACGATGTTTGATCATTCATATTCTAAAAAAGATTCGAGTATTGCACAAATCTTGTCATTTCCTCACTTACACATTGCTGCAGCTTGGGAGCTGGTAAAATATACTTGGAAGTCATACGCACTCCAGGTACAATATAAAGAAGGGTCAGAGAAGTAGAAGTAGTAGAACAATGAATCACTCTAAGTTCACCAGACCCTCATTGGATCACTGTCTGTCCATTGTCCCGTAATAGGATCAGCACATACTTATGGTACAATACCAGTTGTCCTCTCCGATTTTAGACTGCTTGAACTGGAAGCTTGCTCTTCCGCCATGCCCAATAGTTTGCCCTTATTGGATCCACATGTTCCAGTATAGAACAAATTGACTTTGCTAGATCTAAATCTAAAAGACCGAAGTCTGAATTCCACAGAGCTTCAACAGCATCTTTCACCTCATTATTTGCTTGGAAACCATGGCAAAGGAGGTCCAAAAGCAGGTTCAGAGCAAAAACATGGTTGCACTTTGCTCTCAAAACTTTCAAACATACAGATGAGACTTGTGGTTCACTGAGTAAAGATTGAGTGTCACCTTTGTAGAGCCCTCGAAGGTACCTCCAAGGGCTCTCATTCTCAGGGTTGGCTATAATGGCTTCAACAGTATAACTAACTTCAGAATCTCGCATAGCTTCTATGCCTCCCAAGAAGGGAGATCTCGTAATGATAAAGTACCTCTGTAGCAAGGATAAGAAGAAGAAGAAAGGATTAAGGGAAAGTGGCAATTAAGATTTCTTATAGAAAGACAGAAACAACTTACCCTTTTCTAAGAAAAAGGACAAACATTACATCATTTAAGTTTCTTAAGATTGTTCATAAAGAGACCGTTTATAAAGAGACACAACATGCAAACATTATCATCAAGCTTATATGAATAACATTTTTTTTTTCCTTTTCTTATGACTCTGGTAATAAAGTAGCAGGAAAAAATCAGGCAATTTTTGACAGCTCAGAGATGGACTGCAAAACAAATGTCATCCAATGTTACCCTGAATATTGCCAATACCACCTCTCGACCTCACATTTTCTCTTAAGTAAAAAGAATGTCAACAATAGAGAATTGTCAAGCATATGATTTCATATTGGTCTTAAAAAATAATAATAATAATAATAATAAATCCTCACTTGATTCCAAGCAGAGTTGTTGAAAATGTCATCCTCAAGGAGATTTTGACAATAATCAAGCTCGTGTTCCCACCCTCCTAAGGCCACAAGAACCCACTGCAGAAGAGATATTCTATTTCAATATCCACTGGCTCTTTATAAACAGGAGTAAAGATCAATTGAGACCATAAAAATGGAAATATTCCATAAACAAATTAGTTTATTCCAATATTTTGCGAAAGGGGTATTAACCCCGAAACATGCTTGTATTATATGAAGCTCCCCATTCAAAGCCAGTCAATATGTTGGAGAAACAAGATTCTGGAGCATACCTGCCTATGAGACCAGGCATGATAATTTTTTGCATCAATAGAGAGTATTTTCTTGGTGAACTCAAGCTCCTTGCTGGCAGCAACAGGCCCCAATTTCTCAGCAAGCCACCGTCTATGATGCCTACAAAAATCTATCACCGATATTAATTTGCTGGTCCAAGGAAAGCCTAAAATTTGTCCACGAGGGGGAAAAAAACCATAAATTCATCTCTAATATTCACTTGACGACTTATATGATGAGATTACTTGTATAAGCTAGCTCTGGGATTGTGACACACAAATCAAGAATGAATAACCCATAATGCTTGGTGATTGTCCACTTCCACATTCCAAAAATAAAGTAAACAGATTGAGGTGTCTCCATGTCCCTTATAAGACAAGAAGGACATTACTCATTATGCATTTCTCCCTGCCACCACCTAAATATTAGGATATACTATTTAACATTATCCACGGTTCTTCAAGAATGAGCTGAGATACTATACTCACAATTAGGGCATTATGGCTATAAGATAAACACTTTTTAACCTCACTGGACAGCCATTCACTCAGACGTAGCATCCAACTTGGATTGGAAAATTGGACAAAGAATGAAGAAGTCAAAGATAGCATTAATAGTATACAATGAAACTTTAATTTTCAGGCTCACCAAATCTGGTAATTCTTGGAATTGGACATGGCGATCTGTTCAACGAAATCCAATTCTTCGTGTAGATCAGCATTTAATGACTCAAGTATCAGACGCCTGAAATGCCAGATCTGCAAAAGGAAAGGAAGATAGATTTATACACACTGAGCTGTGCTCTAGAAGCCAATTATCTATAAAGAGACAAAATTCATTAGTTAATGACAAAAACGAAAAAAGAAAAAAGAAACAATTAAGCAGTCATTTGCCCTTTAAACAACTTTCTTCTCAGCCCTTGAGTTCACTATAATCCGGTTGGTCTCTAATTCTACCATATTATCCCCCATGATTATCATTAATTCACGCATCAAGATTGTAAGAAATACACGAGCTTCAACAGAGCTCTCAGATATATACAGGTAGAACACATTTATTGAATTATGATCCATTAATCATTAAGGGGCAAACAGTATCGACACTATCTAAAACAAGTCCACTCGAGAATATCAAGAAACCTAGGTTTCTCTCCATACTTAATCTGCAGTAAACCACACCACAGCCCAATTAGTCAATTCCAACTAAATTACGTTCTTACCTTGCCGGATACAAATCTCAATCAAGCCACAAATAATTCTTAGATTGAGAGAGAGAGAGGAGAGAGAGAGAGAGATTATCACCACCGGTAATTTAGATAACCCAAGAAATAATTCCAATTAAGTTCTTCCAAGATAAAGAATCACAATCAAACCGAACAGAAAGGACAAAAGATATAAGCTGGAGAGAGAGAAAGAGTACAGTGTAGTTGCCGGGATTCAAAGGAATAGCTTCCGAAGTGAGTTGAAGAGAACGAAGAGATCGCTCGTCGGCGAAGTAGACAGCTCGGAAGTAGTCCATTACTTCGGCGAAGTCTTCTTTGTAGGCAATCGGCACCACCGGGTTCGGACCATCGTCTTGCGGAATCGGAACCATGTCGGACCAATCCTTCCTCTGGCTTATCGGGATTCTCATCTGCTCTTTGTCCGACTCCATTTGAGATCCGCAGTCCACAACTTCAGGGTTTGGTGCTGGGGAAACTCGAAACGACGATATCAGAATTTTGTGTTCTAGGGTTTTAAATCTTGAAAGTTCCAGTATCGCATCGAAATCGAATAGAATCCGGGAAAATGATTTTCCCAATGCCGCTCCTGCGAATAGCGGTTTTATTTTAGGGTTAACGATAAATCGTTTAACTTTACTCCAAATTCATTAAATTTTAAAATATAACAGTTGAGAGACTAAATTTTTCATATTCATAATTTATTAATCTTTACATTAACAACGATCCAAATATAACCATTAAATGATAAGTTGGATCTATATAGCATGATGTGAAAGTATAATAACAATAATTATTAACGTATCAGATGACACGTCAACACTAAATATTCACAATATTACCACATCAGTAAAATACTGACATGATATTAAAAATCAACTAAATTATTGATAATACCCCATCACCAATTTACTGACGTGACATTGCCACATCAGTAAAAACCTAAAAAATTAATTAAAAAAACTTCTCTCTCCCACTTTCTCTGTCTTCTCTCCTCTGTTTCACTTGAAAAAAAAAAAAAACACTACCAAATTTAATTAAGTGCAGAGCCTCCATCGAAGGGTCGCAAAAGGGAAGTCAAAAGGTCTTCCCTCTTGTCGAATCTCTCCTTCATCAAATCGATGCTACATTAAACAATCTCTCCATCAAATTGTTGTCGATTTTGCATCTTCGGTTCTCAAAAGTCGTCTCTTGTCTTCGCCGAACACATTGCCTCGAATTTATTATTGATTGGTGGGCATCGTTTTGGGCATAGCTTCTTATCCTTGGATTCAGTCGATATTAGCTTCTGGACAACATTTACAGAGGCCCTAATCTCCTGATCAAAAATCTCCATCTACTTTGACTACATCAAACAATCTCTCATTCATCAAATCAATGTTGCATCAAACAATCTCTCATTTATCAAATTGTTGCCGATTTTGCATCTTTGGTTCTCAAAAGTTATCTCTTGTCTTCGCCGAACACATTGCCTCAAATTCATCAATCCTTGGATTCAGTCGACATCAGCTTCTAGACAACATTCACAGAGGCCCTAATCTCCAAATAAAAAATCTCCATCCACTTTGACTACCACCACTCTTGGAATCCTAACCCTAATTCAATCTTTATCAGTTGTCTGCTCAACAGTCGAATCGCCCATCTCCCATCTACAATACAATTCAATCTTCATCTTCATCTCATCCACTAGATTACCACCACTCTTGGAACCCTAACCCTAACCCTAGTTCAATCTTCAATTCAATCTTCATCAATCATCTATTCAACAGTTGAATTGCTCATCTTCCATCTACAATTCAATCTTCATCTTCATCTCATCCATCGTCATCTTCTTTGTCTATTCCATGATTGATCTCATCCACCATAGTCTTCGATTCTGCAATCATCATCAGTCTTTGACACTGTATTCTATAGTCAAATCACTCATCTCAAATCTATAGTTCAATATCAGTCTTCCCCTTTCTGGGTTGATTCAGATAGGTTTTTGGGTTTCAATCGACGATTGGTGGTAGAAGACGTTGGGTTTCATGGTGGAGAAAACAAGACCTATTTAGAGATTTGAAATTGATTAGTTTTTGGATCCGAAAACATGAATTGAACCTTCAAACTTCGTCAAAATTAAAGGAAAACATATGGGTTTTTTTTTTTTTTTTTCAAGCAAGAGAGAGAGAGAGAGGAGTGAAGATGGGGGACAGGAAGGAAAGAGAGAAGTTTTTTTAAAAATTATTTTTGGGATTTTGCTAATGTGACAGTGCCACATCAACAAATTGGTTATGTGATATTGTCATGAGTAAATTGGTGACGTGACACTTGATGTGCCATGTTACGTCAACATTTTTGTTGACGTAGCAATATTGTGAATGTTTGGTGCTGACGTATCATCTAACACGTTAGCAATTACTATCACCATATCTTCACATTATCTATCATGTGGTTCTACATCAGTATTTAATAGCCACATTGGTGCCATTACTAATAGAGGAACTAATAAGTTACGAATTTTAAAATTTAGGTTCACAATCGTTGCGTTTTGAAATTTAGGGACTAATTGTGAATTTGAGGTAAAATTCAGAGACTTTACTTGCAATTTTCTCAAAACTTTTATCCCCCCAAAAAAACTTTCTTTTTTAAAAAATTGAATCCATTGTTATTTTATTACTAAAAATTATTAGATGATTCAAATAATGAGCAAGCATATAAAAAACTGTCCATGAAAAATTTTATTAGAAAAATGTTTATAAATAAGTAATCATTATTAAGATCAGTACAATGCTTTTGCATGGTAACATTTAGGAGTTAATTTACTGTAGATATATATATGTGTAATTTATTCAACAGAAATAGAAAAAGAATTATTGTAATTTATAAATTTTTTGTGTTTTTAAAACAAATTTATAAATGCATAATTGAAAAAATAATGACTAGAAGTTCCATTATAACTATGGTTTTAATAATATGATTTTTTAAATCTATTTATAGATGATTATATGGTAAAATTATGGCATAAAACAAAGGTCAATACAACAAATCAACTCTTGATTTCATGTTACGGGCGAGACATTTTTATATTTCTCTAGACAATATTAAGCAATATATATTATGTTTCCCATATTGTTTCGCAAGCTTTCTTGGAAACACCCTCCACCCCCAAAAGGTTGCCTAAAATAGTAATTTGAGAAACCAAATTCTAATACTTTTTTCCCCTTAAGATTTTCTTTTTGGGATGAATGATAGAATTGAGAAGTTGATAAAAGGTTAAAATAGATCATTGGGTAAGTTGGAAGTATGGTGGGCCAAAACCTAAATTTGATGATAATTTATAAATTAATAATCTAGTTCTCAAATATATTTTTCTAATAAGCAAATGATTTTAAAAGTTTTTTTTAATAGAAAAAATCATTTCTTTATGGCATATGTATAATGACTTATTTAAAATTACAAAAATTGTTTCAGCATCAAAATCTATTATCACAATAACACAATTTTATAAATTTTGTAACCAAATTAAACTTGTGGGTTGTAACTATCTCGTTTACACATCACAATGGCTTTTGCATCAACTAAACCTCAAATCCTCAGACCTTAATATAAGGTAATCTTCACAACCAATCTTAACATTACGTTTGGATGGATTGATTCGGGATGAAAAGAATAGATTAGAACAAAAAGTAGCTATGTTTTCTTCGTTTAGGAGTTTTTTATGGAGAGAAAAAAAAATAAATGAATTATTTTTTATCCTTAAAAATCTAAAAAATTTTCTTCTTAAAGTAAAATAAAGGAGGAAAAGGAAAACTTAACTCACTATAATATTTTAATATATCGAATTTATTCTAAAAAATGTGATAAAAAAATATTTAATTTTCAATAAATTTCACATCATTCTAAAACTCCCAAACAAAATAGTATTATTTTTTTTTCTTAATTTTTCTTTTATTTTTTATTCTAAATTCCCAAACTAAGCTCGAGTGCACGCATGTATCACCTTGCTTTCAATAAAGAGAATGAGATATTGACATAATAACAATATTATAATTTTTTTAATAATGCATAATGAGTTTAGTATGGAAAAATAGTCATGCACATAATTTATTTTCAATAATAATTATTAATTTTTTGGATAAATAATTGCACCAACAACCGGTCCGAATTTGACTAGCCTTTAGGAGAATGGGATCCCAACCGGGTCAACCCAGTCGGGACGATCACTTACCTGTCTAATGGAAAAGGTCGCCGTTTTCTGGTTCTGGTGTGGCCAACTGGCTGCTGCAGTAAAGATCCATTCACCCCCCACTAGTCACAGAAGTTTCCGAATATCGGGTCTCTTCGTCCGTTGATATAGTTCCAATTCCACATCGACATAGAAGACTTCAGAACAAAGCGAGAGAGAGAGAGAGAGGATGACAGTAGTAGCAGGGATCGGGTATGCTCTCATAGCCCTAGGTCCCTCCCTGGCCGTCTTCGTCGCGGTCATCTCGAGAAAACCCTTTTTGATTCTCGTCCTTCTCTCCAGGTACCCACTACTTTTAATTCTCTCTCTCTCTCTCTCCCTTCCTCTCTCAATTGAAATTTGATATGGGTGCAGCACATTGGTATGGCTGATAAGCCTGATCATATTATCTGGGTTTTGGAGGGCTTTTCTTCCTCTTGAAACAACACAATGGTGGCCCTTCATGATTCTTATTATCACTTCTGTTGCCTTCCAAGAAGGGGTTCGGATTCTCTTCTGGAAACTTTACAAGTATGCCCCTATGCTTCTTATTGATGAATATTTTGTATTTTGTATTTTTTTTGGGTGATCTGTCTCTTGGGTTGTGCCAATGCTTTCTCTATCTAGCTCATTTGGTGTAATGATTTCTCAGTTATAGGATTCTTACTTGCCCCTTGACATACCAATAAAATATCACTAAGTAGGCTACAGAAAGCAGTTGGACGACTTCGGGTGGTTCTTTTTTTTTGGGTGGGGTTTTAGAAATCATAAAAGGAACACGGATGGAATACTAGATAGAAATTGCACCTGGTACTTGATATTACTATGCTTATTTCCTCCTGAATGATGATGAGTACCATTTATAATTCTGATTTTTAGTCCAAAGGTGATAGAACCACAATTTTTTTTTTGGGGGGGGGGGGGAGGGGGTGACTCTCTCCCTGCCTATAAACCCCCGACTATCAGGTGACATTTGATCCCACATATAGAGGTGTTTACTAGCTGAAGTATTTGAGAACTTGTATTGAAAGGATAAAGGAAATTCATTGGTATTCCAACCATTTCTACCATTTTAAGTTTTGTCTTTTTTTGACCTTGTTTTTCCCTACATCATTAAAAAGGCTGAAATTTTCTGCACATTTTTTTTTTTTGGGATTTTCTCTTTCAAAATTCATCCCATGTCTTCATTCTTCTGTTATTCTAAGGACTTGGTTGTGTTTGATGAATAATTTCTGTGCTGTTTTTCATCTAATTGGAGGACTGTTGCTGCATTGCATTCATATCCTACTACAATGTTATTTGGTGAACTTTATATAGGAGGCTGGAAGAAATGCTGGATGCTTTTGCGGATAGAATAGCCAAGCCTCGTTTATATCTCACTGATAAGATGCAAATCGCGCTTGGTAAGGTTATAAGTATACGTCTTCCTTTTCCAAGGATTATATGTAGTTGGAAATTCTAATCTATAATTTGCATGTAAGTTTATATTCAATGGTTTATTAGTGCATTAGCACAATTACGGTGAGTAGCCTTTTGGTTAGCTAACCACAACAGCCAAAGGCTTGGTTGTTTTGGTTGTTGTGGTTAGCTGCAAGCACTAGTCATTCAAATTTAGCCCATCAAATGCTTTGCCATCTCAGAAAGATGTTCCAAATTCTTAGCAGGACAATCCTGCTGATAGAATGATCAAGATTTCTCCTGAGGTTGATTTTGGCTAGGATATTTCTCAATCTGGAACCAAATTGACTTGTTGGTGTACCTTTTTAGCATGTACCTCAAGTATTATCTTTCGTCTACACTTCCATTTCTTGTGTGTATATTACATTCTATGAGAAAGTGTTTAGGACAACAGGAGTGACCATTCCTGCTTTCTGTACCTCATTGTCTTGAATTGGTCATCTGATATACTTTCAATCAACCGGATGCAGCTGGTGGTATGGGTCATGGTGTGTCACATGCTGTCTTTTTCTGCATTAGCCTCTTAACACCTGCATTTGGGCAAGCAACATTCTACGTGGAGAAATGCTCATATATGCCATTCTTTCTTGTTTCTTGTAAGTCTGAGTAATTATTTTGGTCTGTAGGGCTGTTCCTATAGATGCTCCGACAGTTGATGGTTCTTGTCATTGTCATGCAGCCCTCATTGCACTGGCATTTGTGACAATTCACACATTCTCTATGGTCATTGCATTCAATGGATATGCTGAAGGAAAGAAAGTGGACCAATTTTTTGTTCCTATTGTTCATATGGGTGCAGGCATGCTGGTAAAAAAATTTATCTTCATTTATCCTGTTCCATATCTTGTATCTATTGCAGTGGTGAAATATGGATGTATATGTCATCCACTAGATGTACATGTTAACATTTTTTCCTCGAGGGTGATTTATAAATTACCAAGAGTAAACATACACATGTACAAAAGTAGTATTCGATTGAGAGGGATAGAGGAGAGTGTGTGTGCATAGAACCAATTCCCTACAAAGAGAACACAATTACATAACAAAGAATTCCAAACTCTCTTTAAAACCTGCAACTATGGCAGCTCTTGATATATAGTAAATGTCCACTTGTTGGTAATTTTCACAAGAAGTGAACCTGCATACATTTGTTTCCGCTTCTGGCAAAGGAGATACTATGCTAGCAATCCATGATCAGGTCTAGGCCACAGAATATCTTTGGTGAAAGTCGCTAATATCTAAGAGTGGATACTTATTATATCCAGAAGCTAGATGAATGAAAAGCCCATGGCTCGGGGTTCAAGTTACACCCGGCTTTTATGGTCTTATTGGCCTGTTTGTGCTGCATTTGTTGCATAGGATTGTTGGTCCATTTACCTGTATAGTGTGTAGAGATGGTGGTGATATATTTGTGGATTAGCTGAGAATTGTCTATTAAAATTTCATTGCACCCCAATGCCAGAGACTTTTTTATGGACTTCACAAAATCTTTTAAAGGATTTTAAAGTTTGTTGCCAATGATAATTGTTTGACCAGAATTGCAGGAGGAATATGTATGACTGTGAACTTGCTCCATCTACATTTAGAGTATCTAATCAAGACAAGCATCTATGCTGCATGTCTTGAAGAATTAACATCCGAGCATATGAGCATGCTCAGTTTTTTCCACTTGAATGATATATTAACATTTGCTTTTGCATTTTCAGACACTGGTTAATCTTGTATCTGGTGGTTGTGTAATTGGAGTTCCTCTTCTCTTCGTTTTGGCAACTTGGACATTGATGCATTGTGGGAGAATGGTATGGAGAAGATTGACAGAAAATAGAAACAGACAGGGAACTTCATAGTGGCTAGACAGACTCCTGTAAAACTTCTTTCTCAGTAAGCAGATTATTCTTCAAAGCTCACTGCTACCTCTTACTCACATATGCTAGATGCTCACAAGAGTTAATTGTGTTTAGTATCATACTACTAGATATTGTACACACTCACCAGAGTTGAATTTATTTTGGCTGTGTTTCATCATATAGAGTGATTATTTTTCCCGAAAATTGTCTCTACAAGACTGAGAGAATGTCACTAGGGCCCTGTCCCATTCTGTTCATCGCTTGTACTTAGAAGAAGAATTACCACTAAGAGATGTTGAATGTCTCTGTCTATTAATGGTTGCTTTCTCATGGCTGGGATCAGGTATGTGTGTTTATGTTACACCCATTCTGCAACTATGATCTTGCCATCGTTGACACAATTAGCCGCTTCGCAGATTCTCGATGTCATTCCTACATGGGTCTACTTTCGTTGAGATCACAGGTATTCAGGCCCCCCCTGCCCCCAAGTGTAAATGGTTTAGTAGGAAGGATCCAAAATAACATGATTTCATTTGGAACTTGGGACTTCTTGGGTCATTATCCGGTGGAAGAGCTATGCATGTAGAAAATATCCAAAAAAAAAAAGAAAAAAAATTTGAAAATCAAACCTATTAACACTAGGTTCTCCCAGAGGGCCTTTTAGAGAGGAGGGTGGGGTTTAGGCAAAGGAGGACATTGCCCTTGCCGATGTTGATGGAGGCCTGAGTTCCTGACCTAGGATGAGGAGAGGCGGCCCCCGAAGCACTAGACCCAAAAGCCTAACCGTCAAAGCTTGTATTCTGACGAACTAAAATCCCAAGACAGATCCATCATGATCATAAAACATGGACATCATCAGAAGAGCAAGAACTTTCAAGCTCTTCAACGTCTTCCCTACTAACAAACAACCTATTCCCTCCACCTTCTATTTTTCTTATAATATATATATTTTTCTTTACACACTAGATTTAAATCGCGAGAGATTTTGACCATTGGGTTGTGAATTCTCGAATTGCCCGTTTGTCCACATAATTCCTCCTATAAACCAAACCATCACACCCTCCTCCATTTTCTCTCTCCTCCCCTCTTGACCAGACAGCCAGTCCTCCCTCTTTACCCACAAACACTTGCTTGTTACAGTGTATCACACACTGCTTCCACCCAGGTTTCTCTGACCCGGGTTATTATCCTGGTAATATGCCCATGGATCATCCCCTAATTAGGTAGATCCGCCACCAGACTTGGAACACACTTTGAAGAGGGCACATTGATCCATGTCGATATCCACGTCAGCAAATGAGTTGTCGAACCTACTGCTCGGACAAACCCGTCTCATTTGTCTCCCAAACCACATCTCTGGATCTTGGGGTCCCATATCCGAATATAAGCCGAATCCCGAAGGCTCCCCCACACAGGTCGAGTTACCAATAACCATGTTCATTTCCGACCACCGCCTTTGCCGAATTCCCCTATTGTCGTCCGATCTCCAATGATATCTGGAGCATTGACGGAGAATGCAACGCTCTCTGTGCTGACACTCGCACGGAGCAAAAACCGAACTGAGTTCATAAGCAATCGCATGAACTCAGGCCCTGCATATTCTTGGGTCGGATGATCCTTCCAGCGAACGGACCCGACATTCCGCCTGCTACCCAAATCATAGGAATGAACTCCGTTAGAAGAATTAGACCTACGGCTGCAATATTAGACCAAACCCGACGAACCAGCGTAACATTCTCCAAATAGGCCCGAACCGACCCGATATGAATCAGATTGGAATCATAACACGAAATCTGACCGCTGTGAGCGGTCCAAACAGAGCCGTCGTCTGTTTCGGCGGTGAAGTCGGTCGGAAACCCTTCAACGGAAGGGTGAAGGGTGGAGACGAGGGAGGCGTCGAGGTCATTGAGAGGAGGAGGAAGGAGATCGGACTTGAGATTGGATTCAACGCCGTAATAGGCGGTTTCGTCGAGGAGTTCTTGTTTAGAGAATTTGAGGGACGTAGAGGACAGGCGGTTGGTGCGGAGGAGAGAGAGGAGGACGGAAAAAATGTCGGGGTCGCGGTCGATGAAGATCGGGTCGGAGGAGTGGGTGGATCGGGTTGAGAGAGCGGAGAGGAGAGAATCTGGACCGCTTGATTGAATTGTGGAGAGGGTTGTTTCGAGGAGCTCGCCGCCGACGTTGAGCTTGATGCGATCGGAGGAAGGGGTAGGATGGTCAATTCGGTCAATTAGTTATGCTGTCTTAGGTGACTTATTTGTTCTTGGGTCAAATCCAAGTGATTCCTTCTAATCTGGATAATTTCTTGGAGGCCCAGGCCCACTACGCTTCACTCTAAGGCCCACTAGGATGCCTTCCATGATTTCCAAAAATTCCCCCCCCCTTATCCAACAAGAGAACTAATTTCTTTAAACATCATCTTGTTTTGGAAAATTTAGAGTAGAAATTAAATAATTTAGGATGGCATAATTCAATTGCTTTAAATATTGTTGTGTTGTGTTATGTTGTTTTTAATGAGCATCATATTAAATTTAGTATATATAACATTATTAAAAATTTTTCTAAAGTTTGGGTATATAGTAGTAGCCTAATTTGGATAGATTTTCCTTTATTCTTGTGTACGAGGAGGGAATTCCCCTTAAAACAAGAAGAGAGGAGAGTTTTTTTTTTTGGGGGGGGGCCCTTTAACCTTGGCCACCACTGAAAAATGAGCCTTGTCGTACTACTGGAGAGTGAAGAAGCACCCATTCTGTGCTTTTGAAACTCAATCACAGGAGAGTGAAGGAGAGCTGGAAAGGAGTCGGCAACCCTCTCTCTCTCGCGTCCGCAAATAATTCCGCATGCATAGTACGTTTGGACCAACCTTTCGAAGGAGTATGTTCTGTCACATCTTGGTGTGAGCTAAGGTGGTGGCCTCAACTGCAAGACGACAGATTTCATAGTTGGGGACCCTCACCATAACCTTAGAATAGAATTGTTTCACGAGTTGCCCATTCCCAAAAAAAAAAAACCCTCACTCTCCCGGTCTTCACCGAGCCCCTTTTTTCCTTGCCAGTTGTAAGAGATCCATTTTGTAGTTTTCTTCCCCACATCTCCTCTGTTGTCTGGGCACTATGAGAAATAGTATTCATTCAATCCAATTGGAGAGTATTCTATTGTTGAGACCAAGTAAATGCTATGTAAAACAAGATAGCAAAATTACTTGGCAGAAAAAAAAAGATGGCAAAATTTACACCCAAGTTTGATATATAATCTGTGTTGGGAAAAAATAACTTTATGTTAAATAATACTAAATATCATGTTAAATTATTAAAATTAAAATCTTAATAAACTGAAATTGAAAATTTAATTTGAATCGAAAATATGGCTGATATTATAGCCAGAAACTGAATAGAGTGAAATCCTAATATGGACAAAATCTTGAACTTAGCCTTCATCGAAGCAAAATTCTATGTACGACTTTTCAGATCAAATACATTCTCATAAATTCTCTTTATATAATGGGGGTATTAGAGAGAATAGTGATACATTGCTTTGGAAATTATAACCCTATTTATAATTATAGAGTGATTTTTACCTTCCAAATCTATCTATTCAGCTTATGTCAGTTGTGCTTAAATTATTTTTAAACATTCCTTATTTAATCCATCATAAATAACAAATGTCCATTAGTATCTATACATTAATTTATTTCCATATTTTTTGAGATATTTAAACCTAATTATGGAAATTTTCAAATTTATAAGATTACTTTACTCTGGATTTAATTTATGAATTTGACAGTATGCAATATATAATTATTTTAACATATTAGCCCAATGTCGGATTAATGATCCAACAATCTCTCATTTGGTCTATATATGAAACTTTATAATTATAATATTACGAAACCACCAAATGAGCTCAACTTTTCTGTCAATACTGAATTGTATTTACAACCAATTCAGTCCATTAATCATATCGACTTAGAATCAAGACGGTTTTTATTATATTTTTTTCATAACTCAACCCTTAATGGTTACATAAATTGATATAACCGAATGATATGGATCATGATATAGATGCGTAGTATGGAAATGTCATGCAATATGATGTTTAACATGTCTATTTCTAACTGGTTTTCTTTAGTGAGATCAACTTTATTTAATATTAGAGTATGATTCAAAAATTGAATCTTTATTTTCGTGAAAAATAATCTTAAAATGTTTTAAACTAAAATAACTAAAAATATCTATATTAGATCAATATCTAAAATCACAAACTCCCACTGACACTGAATATCTTGAAATGATATGACACACATACAAGTAGTGCATACATAAACCTTTTGGATAGCAATCTCTTAATAAATGGATCTGTAATTATGCAATTTGTCTAATGTGTTTTATAAACAACTATCCACTTTGAATCATTTTCTTAAATAGAATATAAGACAGTCGAACTACTATTACATAATAATTTGAGTGGTTTATCAATACTATCTACTATCTGTATTTTTGTGACAAAGTTTCATAGTCATATTCAATAATAAAATGCTTTATAACATGTTATGAATTCCGCCGTCATGATAGAATAGGTTATAAGAGACTATTAAGATTCTTTCAAAAATGACTCATCTTGCTAGCACGCAGTATGTTGTAGTCTTCATGCTAACTTGGCATCCCATAAAATTGAAATCAATATATTGAATGATGTCAAACTGATCTGACTTCTAATATGTGAACATATGTCCTTTTGCTTTCTGTAAGTATTACAAGACCCATTTGACTACTTTTCAATACTCTATTCCCGATTTACTTAAATTTTTGCCTAACATTTCCGTAATGTACATAATATCCGAACACGTACAGATTAAAACATATATCAAACTCTATACTGCGAATGCATAAGGAATTTTCTGTATTTTATTATATTTAAGGTCATTCTTGAGACACTGATAGAGATTAAACTTGTCTCTCTTAACTATAGGAGTATCTCCTTAGTATTTGCTCCTACAGAACTCGTGATATCCACAAATATCATTCCAATTTTATCTCAAAATCCAATGAGATAAACGTTTGATAAAATTTGTAATACCACAGTTGGGATTCCTGTATGAATTTTATCTCTTTTTTTATGGCATTGGTTTTGGAGGTGGTTGAATTTGTTCTTCCGGAATAAAGAGTTTTCCAGCATTGTCTAATAATATCTGTGGGAATATCAACATATTATTTTTAGAAAATAATATTTCTAATCATATATTCCTCCGCAAACTCACTATTCTCAAATAACCGAGTATAAAATTAATACTTTTTAAAATTTTCAGAGTATACTATTAATCAACTAACTGTTCTGATATTCAGTTTCTTCTTTAGAACTAATAGGTCTAAACTTAGTTGAACAACCCTAACTGTACAGATATTTTAAACTAGGGCGTGTGCTAGTCCAAATTTCTTATGAGGTTTCAGTAGTTGCCTTAGTGGGAAACCCTGTTATGGGTGTCTGTTGCTAATGAGACATAGCTCTAGACCCAATTTGAAGGGTCAGTACTTGAAAGGCCTATGCACGTGACCTACAAAGGACAGCCACCGATCGATGCTTGATGTACTATCTACCGAAAGGTTTTAGTCGCCCAGATTTCCCGAACGATAGGATCTTAGACGCCTCGTCTACTGAATGAAAATTTATTAAGCGGAATAACTTACCCGATCGGGTATATAATCTGGTCCATCAAACGAGTGAACATCGAGGACTCTTCATTGGTCAAACGACCGATCGATAGCCGGTAACTCTAACGATTCTAAAGAAATGTCAAAATATTCTAAAAGCTTTGATTTCCTAAGAACAGTATCTTTAGTATCTTTCAGTTAAGAAAATGATTTTCCCAGAAAATAAAAATTCTCATACGATGAAAATCACGATCAGTTCGGAATATTGAATTTTTGAGATTTTCGGATCAGTTCGATAAGAAAAGTATGGTTGAAATACCCCCAATAGCGTACGACTCTCACAGGTATAGGATATCCTACAAATCCTCCGAGCTAAGTACGCTCTCTTAGTATTACACATTGGACACTTTAATCACAGGAAATCTCTTCCTCTCTAATCTCTCAATCTGTTTTTTTTTTTTTTTTTTTTTTTTTTTTTTTACATTTGAAAATCGCTCTTTCTGACTTGAACGTCGGAGCCTCCCCTACAGGAGCACCCTCCGGCGGTTTTTGTAGGTCTTACATCTTGTCGACGATGACTGTTCAAGTCAACATAGAGGCGGTATCTGTGGAGCCGTAACCCACCTCCAACAACTATAATCTTGATTGAGCCATATCATGAATAATTGTCTATGAACGTTATAAAGTATTTTTTACCATTCCAAGAACCAAAAGGAATGATTTATAGATATATGTATATATCAATTTTAAGACGTCTGAAGTCCTATTGGTTTCAATCTCCCTTGTTAGTTTGTTTTTCCTTTATACAATTTACACAAATACCGAAATTTGTGAAATTAAGGGTATTAAGAATTTCTTCTGACACAAATCTCCATATTTTTTATTTAGAGATATTACCCAATTTCTTGTATCATAATAGAGAAAAATTCTTATTGATTAAGTTAAATTGTATATTTTGAATATTATATTGCAGGGATTCATTAAATGATATAACAGTATCAAGGTAATATAAATTATCAAATCCTGATAGATAACCGAAACCAACCTATTTGAATTTAAGAAAACAATCAATTTTTTTCATTTATGAAAGAATAAATAAAACCAGATCTATCCAACACAAAAAATAGAAATCAAATTTCATCTAAAAGATGAAATAATAAAAGTTTTATTAAAATCCAAATAGAAATCGGTTTTTAATGATAATTTTAACATTTCTATCATTACAGTTGAAACTTTATTATCATCGTCCATATATATGTGTCTTTCACTATCAATTAACGATCGACAATTTAGAAAACCCTGCATAAATACACTGATATAAATAGTTATAGCGGAATCTAACCATCAAGTGTTTCTTGATACTGAAATTAAATTAATCTTAGAACAAACAAAATTAATGAATATACTTTTTTATCACATCAGGTATGGTAATTGATATATTTCCCTTTTCTTGTGCTTTTCAGCACCACAAAAGAAGAAGTCATTTTTTCCCGATTCAATCGGTATTTTTTGTTGATTCTTTTATGATATCGTACCTATAGTATTTTTATCCTATTTTCTTTTCTTTTCTTTCCTTTTTATTTTTGGTGGTTAAGTATTATTAACCATTATACTATATAGAGATAGAATTTGTCAAGAGTGTACTAGTAACCATTTCATTCTTGACAGATCATTTCTCAATATCCTTGAGAAAAAATTTAACTGTCATAACTAACTTATACATAGTGCATTTGAATATTTCTGAGATGATCTACTTTATCATCTTTAAATACATGCGATTCAACATCTCCCACTTTTCTTTCTCTCTCTTTTCAGAGGGACACTTATCTATAAGTAGTGGGGAGAATTAGTTTTTAACACAAGATCTAAGTCTAAAATTTAAACCATTCAATTTAAAAATCAACCTGAGTTGAGTATTAACGTTGGTGCGAATAGTATTAACTGTCAAATAGAGAATAATAATCCACATATTCTCACATAGAATTTTAAAACAAATAAATTTAAATATGAATAATCTCTATCATAAAATACCGGTCACTCCATTATCATGTCATCTATGGACAAAATAATTAACTTATAAGTGTTATTTTAGCATAGCAATCAAATGCTAACAATAAAAATATGTCAACCAATTATCTTCTTTTAAGTCGATGAATTGGTCACATGTAAAATCGAATAATTGTCATACATTTATTACCATGATGCGTACATACAATTCCATTAAATACAGACCTTTCTTTGGATTAGTCGGTACTTATATGAATTGCATACACACAACTTTTTATATTCAAAATAAATTAATTTTTATGATAGAAGTTATTTTAATTATATGTTGTTTTAATTAATTCATCTCGAGATATATACGACAGACGTAATAATCAAATACTGATAACAAAAAAACATATCAATCAATTATTTTCCTTTTGAAATGATAAATTGGTCACATGTAAAACTAAATAATTGTCATGCATTTATTACCACAGGGTGTACATACAATTTTGTTAAGTAAGAACCTTCATTGGGGTTGAGGGGTTGATCTGTACTTACATAAATTGCATACACAACTTTTTATATCTCAAAATAAATTAATTTTCACAATAGAGGTCACTTTGGCAATATATTATTTCAATTAATTTATCTCAAAATATATATAAAACCATACTCATATTTGAATCATTTTCATAATTGAAAAAATTTCAATATTATTCTGATAGACTCAATTTTTTAAAAATTAGGTTATTTAAAACATAATTTTATCAATCTTAAATTTGGGTCTATAAAAACCCAATTTATCAAATATGTCTCTTTCATTTTTTTTTCTTCCATTTCTATACTTTCGTTGTCGGTATACAATCAAAGTTTTCACCATTTGTCGACAATTGATCCAATATTTGACCAATCTCCGTTCTATAGGAGAGGGTATCAGGAAAGTTTCTAGATAGATGGTGATTTCATTTAAAATTTTTTAAGAACCAAATAACCTTAGATTTATCCCCGTCTTATTGACAGAATTTTTCAAGACATGACATGTCATTGCATACTAAAAGAATAGTCAGATTTGAATATAAAGCGATAGTGTAGAATGATAAGAATGAAAAATAAGTTTAATTAAGTTCAAAGAGTTCCAATACCAAAATTGGATCTATTTGGTCCCAAAATGACTCATAAATCTCTTTTTTTTTTGAAAAAAAATATTGATCATTTTGTGATGTGGATTTATAATAAAAGAAAAGTTTTATTTTATTGAAATCTGAAAAGTTTTTTTTTTTTTTTAAATTGGGAAGTCAAACCTTAAAAAAAAGAATTAAAATTTGAAAGTTTTTTTTTTTTTTTTTTTAACAAAAACTGTAAGTTTCTTAATTACAATTTATTTTTTAAAATTGGGAAGTCAACCTTTAAAAAAGAAAAAAAATTGAAATCTGAAAGTTTTTTTTTTTTGTTTTCCAAAATTAAAAATTTTCTTAATTGTAATTTTTTTTTTCTGAAATTGGGATATAATTCTTTAAAAAAAGAAATTAAAATATGAAAATTTCCATTTTTTTGTTTCTCAAAACAAAAATTTTTCTTAATTTTTTTATTAGAAAATTTTATTCTAAAATTGGGAAATCAAGACTTAAAAAAAATAAAAAGGAAAAATTGAAACGTGGAAGTTTTTTTTTTTTATTATTTTCCAAATTTTGTAAGTTTCTTAAAAAAAAAAAAACTAAATTTTAAAATATTCTTTAAAACTAGAAGTTTAAAAAAAATACTTGAATCCAGAAATTTTTTTAAAAGAAACCAAATTTCAAAAAAATTTTTAAATTTAAAAATTCTCAAAAAATTAAATCTACAATTTCTTAATAAATTACCATAAAAATGATATCCAAAAAAATGGAAAGTCCAAAAAGAAATCTTTGGATCTGATTACCATAAAAATGATACTCACAAATAAGGAAGAGATCTTTGACTTTTACTTTTTTTTGTTAAGAAGAAAGTCCTTTGCATACAAAAAAAAAAAAAAGGATAAGTTCCCAAGAAGGTTCCTGATTCTCAAAGGAAAAAAAAAAAAAAAAAAAAGTTCAACTTGCTTATATTGAAATTGCCCAAGGGCCCACGTTTTCCTGGAGGGTCATTTTTTCCCCTTCCTTCCTTTTTCCTTTTTTTTTTTTTTTATAGAAACACTAAATATCAACTTTAATAAAAATAAAAATTGACTTTAATAAAAAAATTTTCATAATTTATTTTTGATAGAAATCCACGTCCAAAAATTCTTAAATAATTTTTTTTGAAAAATGAAATATTCATAAAAAAATTTTCATATATATTTTATAAAGTTTATATAATCCCAAAATCATTATATATATAAACAAAACTTTAATCACAAAATATCGAGAAAAATTTTGATGATTCAATTATGAGTAGCTCTAATACACTTGTTGGGGAAAAATAATTTTATGTAAAATAATGTCAAATATCGTATTAAATTATCAAAATTAAAAACTTAATAAATTGAAATTGAAAATTTAGATCGGATTAAAAATATATTTGATTCTATAGTCAGAAACTAAATAGAGTGAAATTTTAATCCGGACAAAGTTTTGAGTTCAGTTTTGGTTGGAGCAGAATCCTGAATATGGCTTTTCAGGTCAAAAATATTTTCACAAATTCTTTCTATATGATGAGGGTATTAGGAAAAAGTATGATATATTGATTTGAGTACCATAACCCTATTTATAGTTGTAAGATGACTATTTAGCTTATGACAACTATCTTTAAATCATACTTAGACATTTCCTATTTAACCAATCATAAATAACAAATGTCTATTAATATCCACACATTAATTTATTTTCATATCTTTAAGATACTTAAACCCAATTATAAAATTTGACTTAAATCCAATTATAAAATTTTTTAAATTTATCAAATGAACTTAATTTATAAAGTTGATATTATACAATATATAATTATTTTAATATATAATCTCAATACTACGTCAATGATCCAACAATCTGTTGATCCAGATCGTCTGGGCATTCCACTGCAATTCCTCCTGTCTCACTCTCTTTATGGAATTGAAGCAAAACTTATTGTTGTGTTTTCCTTTTCTCTTTTTGTCCCCTCATTTTATTGATAAGAAAGTGACTCACAGATACATGACAGCAAAGCCAAAGGGTGTCAGTATTTGCGTCTTTCTCAACTCTCTCAAGCTCTGCACTCTTCCATATATTCTTCCATCCTTCACGGGGTCCCTTAAAATTTATCAGCCTCCCTTAAATCACTGCATTTAAGACCAACCTAACAACTCCTTTGGTACAAGAATACATGAGAAGGGATTGACAGATCATATTGACCCAAATAATTTTAGGAAATTGGATCAAAATGACTTTGATTTCTTTTATCAGTGAGAGTCGACGACTCCCACGGCTACAAGTTCTCATCTTTAATAGACCAACGGACGTGGGTCAAGATCTAAAATAGGACGCTTGAATGGACTTTATGTTGGTTAAGCTGTTTGTTAACTGATATTTGTGATTTTCATGAGCTAAAATCTGAATAACAAAGATAAAGAGCATGTGGGGGGATATAGAGCACTGTTAGGAATTGGAAACCCAGCTAACAATGGAAATGGATCATTTTTGTTAACTAGGGCTTGTGTCGAAAGTTGTTTTGGTGACATAAATAGTGCCCAATTTGGAGAAAGGCTAAGAAAACAGCTTGCACAAGTGGGAAGATTTCACAGCATTACATCTTAAAGAGCTGCAAATGTGGTTCTGGCTTTGATGATCAACTAGTTCAATAAATATGAGCAAACAAAGAATGTGACAGAGAGAGAGAGAGAGCTATATGGTCCCCTATATTTACGTTTGAAGCTCATTGGGGGAAGATGATATGGACGAATATTGTAACACCCGGAAACAACAAACAAAATCAATTTATCCAGTGACAAACGATATTGTGAATTCTGAACATTTATTATGCCGTCCCAAATCATCATCAAACTTTTATTTTTCCTTAGATAATATATAAGTTTAAAAAACATGAAAAACAATAAAAAACTGAACCATGAAACTTCATTGTTCCTTGATTGCTTGTATTAAGCCTTTTCCTTTTCCTTTTCTTTGTCTTTCCTTGTAGGAACACGACCGTCAGTTCCTGCCATCATCGAGTACTTATCCTTCCTCGTCAAATTCGTACATTCAAATCCCAGAGTCCCTGCCAAAACCCTCTGGATGTAATTAGCAACTTCAATCGAAGATTTCCCTCCATTGCAAGTGAGCTCGGTGGGCAATTGATTCAAAAAGGTGATCTCAAAAGTTGGCATCGGGTTCATGAACACAAAATAAGGATCCAAAAGCTTGTACCCTCTAGCTGTAGTTCCATAAAACACACTTTGCTTGGTATTAATTGCGACAGGCACAATCCTATCGGTCAGCTCAGCAAACAGTGCACTAAACCTTAGCAAAAACGGTTCTCTACAAGTTGTTCCTTCAGGACATATAACCAAATCACCTTCTTCTAGCAATCTCTTGATGTTTGCCGCATCTTTGTCTCTCTCCCTAGACAATGCCACGGCCTTGATTGGCGAAATCATTTCAGAAAATTTGCTAATGCTATAAGTCACGCAACTTATTTTTCTCCCTAGTGCCACGGCCGTGACAATAGGGTCAAGGACTGTGCGATGGTTGCAAACAAAAAGCACGCCGCCTTGTCCCCTGGAGGGTGGAGGAGGAGTGCCCTTGACAATGAGCTTGATTCCCAAAATTTTGTAGGTGTATCGGACGATTCGCTCGGGTAAGGGAATATTTAAGTATACTCTTATAATGGCTAGGACTATGCCTATAGGCATCCATAAGAATGTCAAGAGAGCAACAAGTGGTGTTGGTCTTCGAACCAAGCGACCTTCATGGAAAATTACAGGTCTTAGTAGCTTGTTTCTAGGCAACGGCTCACATTTTGTTCTAGGTACTATGTATCCTTCCTGCAAAGAAAAAAAAAAAGGTTTATTATACTTACTTAAGACAGAATTTTATATCACCCCAGGGCAGAATAAGCTAAAGCATGATCCGATGAATCAATTTCTTCTTCTTTTAAATGAAAAAGTTGCATTAGACATGGACTTTTTTGAGCAATCTTCATATGTGCTAAAAAAGTAAATTTCCATTTTTGGATAAAAGAAAAGGTTGGCTATGCACATGAGGATCTTATGAGTGGTTGTTGGTTGAAAGTTGAAAAAAAAGGGATGAATGTGACAAATGGAAAGAAAAGCATGAAGCAAATTGGGTTTCAAAGGCTGCCTTAATTTTCTACTGAAAAAGAGAATGCTCCAAATATGTGTGTATGTGCATGAGAGAGAGAGATCATTATTGTTCTCACCAAACCTATGCTCTTTGAGAAAAGTAAATGGGCTTCATTAGCTGGACATATGTATTTGGTGGGAAAAGCACAGAACTACAAAACTGATCAATTGATTTGTGCTTACTTTTATGGAAAAGCAATCGATATTGAGATTGACTAAATATTGACTGCCCACTTTTTTCTTTGAATCTTTTGTTGGCCCGAAAGTGATTCTCTGATGAGTACAACCTACAATTTGCCATTTGCCTTTCAGCAACTGCAGCTATTGAGTTGTTTTCGTTTTTCCTTTTTAGCTGAGACACTCATCTAATAGCATAGCATGTGAATTTAACAATTCCCTAAAATAAAGTAAAACTGATATTGAATTTTGAATTTCACCATTGATTTTTTTTTTGGTTGGGATATATAAAGATTTAAACACGAAATCTATAGGTTGGGAGAGAAATTGTGATTAATAAACTGTCCCCTTAGGACAAATTTCACCGTCAAATGGTGAAAATCAATGAGAATGAAAATAACTTAATTTTTTTAAATAAATAATCAATATAAAGATTGAGTGTTATTAGATTATTAGTTGTTACACACTTCTTTTTAATGTAACAATATTTTGTGCGTGTAAAAAAATATCATATATGATGCACTAATATAATTAAGTCACTCTGAATTTGAATATATGCGATAATTCTTTATTTATGAATTGGTAGTTAAAGGTCTTGTTATTTACCTTGCATAAGGACATGAAACTATGATTAGCCTCACTATCTCCAACACCCACTTCAGGCACATTGATGCCAAATTCCTTAGCAAGAGCACTCGTTTTATGTTTACCAATGAGAACACCAGGCTTCTTCACAAACCCTGTTGCTCTCCCAGATTTTGTGACTTGCAATTCAGTCCCAAATACATTATCAGCTCCCAGATAAGTCTTAGCAAATGACTCAACCATAATCCTAGGATTTTGAGTGATAATATATCTCCTCCCAAAAGAGCTAAACACTCTCCAAGTCTCAGGATGAACATCCTCGGCATAGAACTTAGGTAACACTGACCGGGAAACAAGCTCGATATCTCTTACTTGTAGTCCGGAAAATGTGATGAAGACGAAGAGTTTGGTAGCTATTGCTTTGGAGATGCATATGGAGATGAAGTACACGAGTGGGACGGAGGCTAGAAGAAGTAGGCCTCGAAGGAGACTACCGGCCTCAAGAGCTATGAGCATGAAATAAGGGAATGCGCTTCGTGACACAAGGAGTGTGCCTTCTAGGTCTAAAGCTATGGTTTGGTTTGATCGAGCCTTGGAGCTACATTTTGAGATTGGTTCAAAGTGAGGACGAGCACCCATTTGAGAGAGAGAGATAGAGAGGTGTATTTTGTTGGATGTTATTAGAGTGAGTTTGTCTGCATAATGTTGTGGAACGGATAGGGTTTAAAAAGGGAAGAGAAAGATGGCCATGTTGTTTGTTGTTGATGCCTTTAGCATGAAAACATTATGTGGTAGAGAGAGAGAGAGAGACAGAGAGAGAGAATGGTTAACGTCCGTAAGACTCTTAGAATTTTTTGGGAAGGAAAAAAATGTGATGGCAAAGGAAGTTGTGAGGGGAGAGAAGGATGAGCCTTCGATGAGTGGTTGAAAGTTGACGCTAACGCCAATAGAAACATTCAATTAGCCTACCTTTCAGTTCTAGCCAGCCGGCCACCGCAAAAACCAAGAGGGATCCCACACAAATCAACAAAGCCTCTCTTTAGCCAATTAGCCGACACCCTTTTTTCAATGGCTAACTCCTAGGTTTAGCCGTACCTTGTACTAAGTCATGTTTGAGTTTTGAAGTTAATTTGTTGCTTCACTATGTGAAATAATCCTGATGGATCCTAGTGGGTTATTGTAAGTTCACTGCAATTTTTCACTAATTTGTGGTCTTTAATATCTATCTATCTATCTATATATGATCTAGTTCTAGTCGCTTGTCATTGTTTATTGAGTAGTCATTTCATACTGAATGTTTTGGGATTCATGACAAAATAGTTCGAAATAAATCAAATATTATAGTAAATTAGTTTTAGAAATTTTTATAAAGTTATTATTTCTGTCATAAATAAATTTACTTGAATTAATTTCTGGAGTAATTTATCGTGGGCGAAAGTGGAGAACTCTTTATGGCATTACCCAAAATTAGGGAGCGAATAATTTAATTTTTTATTTTTTCTCTGTAACTATTTTAATTGAGAAGAAAGATTTTTTTTCCCTCCATGAATTAACTTTTTTATACATATAAAATCTCATTTTTCTTTTAAAAAAAGAGTTTTTAACTATAAATTTTTAAATTTAAAATAACGGTTGATTCACCAAATAAATTATGCACAAGTTGAATAAATTTTACATGGTAATTTATATTTTTATATATTGGTTTAATTTTTAATTAAATTATCAATATGGTTTGATCTATTTAAATAAATATTTAATTAGTAATTAACTAAAACATACAAATCGATTTATTTAATTTATCCAATGTTACTCTTAATTTAATTAATATCTGACTAATTCATTGCATAATTTGAACAAGTCGTAATGGAAATCAATGGTCTTTGAGAATTGGGTAAGCCGAAAATTGGGGGGAAGGGGGTTGTTCGGCTAAGAGCCCACGAAGTAAAGCCAACAGACAAATAAATTGGGGGATGGCTCAATCAATGCGACCTAACTATACATGGGGGTGCTTTGAGACCCAGACCTTTCCGTCTCTGTCTCTGTCTCTCTCTCTCTCTCTCTCTCACCTTGTATCCCTCGTCTATATTTTGGGCAAATGGGGTGCGAAAAGTTTAGAAATCATATAATTCCTTTTCCAACTTATATGCATGGTTCTGTTAACTTTTCAACCTCTCCTTGCAGAAAAAGTTTCAAATGGGTAGATATCAACATCAACATCTCTCTCTCTCTCTCTCTCTCTCTCTCTCTCTCTCTCTCACACACACACACACACACACACACACACACACACACACGAAATAAGAAATGAGTAACTTGAAAGCAATCAAAACCGAGGTCGTAAAATGTGGATTTGTGTTGAGTTGTTGAGAGTTAGAAACTTTGTGTCTCTCATTTATGCATTAAATAAAGCTGGTAGCTATGTCATTTTGCACGCGTGAGCCATGCGTTATCTAGAAAGACCGCCGAGGAGATCCTTTAGATCAAATATATTTGTGACACAAGTTCAAATTTACTTTAGTGCACAATTTATAATGAACCATATTACAAAATACATCAACCAAAATCATCATGCCGAATGAACTTCAATTACACTTGCCCTCTCAATTTTACAGACTTGCAGAGACAAATGCCATTGGCCTATGCGCCAAAGATTATCCTTTACACTTCCTTATTATTTAACAACCTAAAAATGCAGAAAAAATTAAATTATAAAATTAAAAATATAAAAAATTTTATTTTTTCTCACTTTTTAACTATTTTTAGTTAAGGATTTTTGTTGGAGATGAGTTTTGACTCCATAGATTGATTGAAATGAAATAGACTGAATACTAGAGAGAGAGAGAGAACCCTGTGGCTTGTGTATCAGGTATTTGGTTTCAGGGAGCTTACCTGGGTTCGGTGTATCGAAAGCTTATATATGCTCACGTCTTAGGAGTCGTGTATTTTTTGGGCATTATAATCTTAATTTCCTTATAAAAAAGTTTAAAAATTTATGGATTTCATAGTCAAATATTATTGAGAGATTTATAATTTTCATCACTTAGGAAGTTTAGCAATACAGGGAGATTTCTTCCCTTTTCAATTAGATTTCAAAAACCTCATTCCTTATCTAGAGAGTGGGCGTATTGTCTATTATCGATAGGGATAATGTTTGGCTCCTTACCGATGCAGTAAGGGTAGTGTCATATCGAGTGTATCGTATATATCTGAAGGTCGTACTTATTATCGATAGCAACCACTCGATATGTTGGACCGTATCCATCCTTTGAGTTGATTAATCTCTAATTATTGACACGTTTAGGTTGGCTCACAAGGTTAAATGCCTTTTTTGTAATGAGCCTTTAAAGGATGCCCCATCAGTTTTGATTTGTCATATTAGCATAATGTGGGACGTTCAAACTTTTTTAATTGAAAATGATTTAAAAGGTTTTTCAAAAAATTAATAATCAACAAATATTTACAAATTCAAGAGCATTTTCGAGAATAGAGCATCATATGAACAAATTTTCGAAGCTTTAACACTTTGGATTTGATAAAGTCGGTGGACATTTTGTAGATAGAAGAGTCACATTTTCATAATTTTCTTTACGAGCAATTGGTTCACATTCAAATCCCCCCCCCCCCCCCCAAAAAAAAACCAAAAAAAAAAAAAAAGGGACAACTAAACTGGCATCGAGCCCACTCTGTCCAACACTGGACTTAGTGCAACTATAATCGGGGTCCTCCAACACCCTATTAAATAGGGTATGGCCATATCAAGCTGTGTGTATACTCGTAATTTTGCAAGCTTGGGAAACTTTTATTCATGGTCCTGCACTATTTTTAGGCCCAATCATCTCTGTATTTTCGATGTCAATCGAACGAGCATTTTCATGGGCATAAATTGGAGTTTCTTGAGGCACAAGCACATGGCCCTTGCTCTTAAGGTCTCACCTAATCAGTTGGTTGCTGCCTTTCACTCGTTCAAGTCACTTGAAACACTCTTCTTCATATTCGCGTGAAAAAAATAGTATACTAAGTTAGATGGAGTCACTCTTTGAAACCATTTCATGGACGATTAAGGAAATAATTAAAAATTTAATGGATACATTTATCAAAAAATGTTTAATTTGAATTATTATATTAATTTTTTGTTTATTTTATTTATAGTTTATTCGATGAATCTGATATTATTTTAAAAAATCAAACTTGGGTTCACTAAACTAAGTGATCTTCATGGTTCATGGAATTACAAAATTACGTTGCGCACCGGCAAACAGCTAAAACGTTTCAATCAATCCAGAGATAAGAAAACAGACAAATAAGTGAAAAAAAGGCATTTTTTTTCAAGTGAGCAAAAATAAATAAAATATAGTAATTGTGAAAGAATATTGCAACCCCTACCTAGTCATTTAAAGCCAAGCAAAGTTGATTGGGGGACACAATGGCATATTTATCATTCTAATCTTCATTTAGGAGAAGGTTGAGGTCACATTAACTAAAACAATTGTTTGGATTTTATGAAATAAGGGACCAATAGCCAATAACATTTAAAAAAAAATTGCCACAAATGGGTAAAAAAATATGGGTTTTGATATGAATCTTTTTTTTTTTTTTAATTTTTTTGATTGATTAAAATTTTTGGTAATTTTTTATAATAATAATAATATGATCTCGTTTAAATAGCTGGCCTGTCATTAATTTGCATAATTAGTAGCCACTTGGAGTTTAAACAGAGGAAATGGGAATTTCATACCAAATTAGAACTATAAACCTTCTAATTCTTACATGCTTGATTTGATACATTTTCGTGTTGTTAATATTAAGTATAAATTTTATAAAAATATTTTCTCATAACTTTCTATCAGAGTAGAACTCAAAATCAAAAAGAAAAAAAAAATTATTATCTAAGTCAGTTTTTGCCTGTTAGCAATACAACTCTTTAGCACATAGAGAGGAGACCCAAACATAGATAAAGGATACTTTGAAAGAAGTCTAAAGGTTATCCTTTTTGATCAATTGGGTAACTGACCAGTCGTTGGTTCTGGTCTTACCTAATTAGGACCTTTGGCTTCACCTTTCATTCCTAGTGGAACAACCCAGATCGGTTAAGGTCACACTCATAAGAAATCTAAAGTTTACAAGTTCATGTATGGGGAAACCAACACGTTTGTACATGTTTGTACTCATTGACATAAGATAGTTTTGGTAGGAATGAATTGAATGTGTCTTTAAGGATTAACAAGATGCATAACATGAAGAAAAGTGCTATTTTTCCATGTCTTGGCACACTTAAATTGGTCATTGAATTTTTAATTTGCACACTGGTTTACATTGGACTGTGGAAACATAGTCACGGCCCTGAAAAATGTTTCACAAGTAGAGATAGCTATGGGATGATAATCAATTGCTACTGGCAGTGTCGAAGCTAAAGGGATTGCAGTTGGCAATTGTCCTCTCCCATTATTGTTTGTTTTTCTAAAAGTTATGATTTTTGTTCTCTATATTATAATTGAAAATATAATTGTATTTCCTCCGGATAAAAATTTCTCACTTGCCCTATTAGTACTCATTTTAACCTATTTCCCCTAGGCGGTTTAAGCCGTATTACGTATGTCAGCCTAGCGAATTCATGACAATTTTCTTCTTACATGTTACCAGCGAATTAACTTCTAATTGATGGACCCTGACGCTTCCATGGAAATGGGGTATCCTGTAATGGAGTATCCTGTTTTCTTTCTGTAATGTATTTTTGCTTGAGAGTAACCTTTCTCCCGCACTCCTTTTTCTTCTTTGTCTGTGCACTACTACTAGAAATGGATTTGCAGGGATTCAAAAGACTTAAGTAGGATTATGGAACGTAGGTTTTTATGAGGCCTTTATTTAATTCTTCATGGAATAAGAACTCTTGAGGTAAGTCTCTCACCACTCTCAAATTTCAATAGGCAACCATTTTATTCTTTAAGCATATTCACATACAAGGAGAAAATGGAATTCTAAGAACAGATTAAATGCATGGAAAAGGCCCATTGTTGATATATATATATGTATAAATATATATATATATATATATATATATATATATATATATATATTTATAGCAATTCATAGTTGAATTTGTTGGATACTTATGATGACCAATGATTTCCACGAAATTCAATATTTGGACTTGAATGGGATTGCTCTGATAATCACTTGATGGTAGAAGGTTGCAAGTGCTGCACCGCTAAAGGGTCCTAGCCAAAATATCCACTGCATGATAACATAAAAACAGAGCAAAATCCCATCAGGAAAATCTATATTCATGATAAACTGTGACACCATACTACAAATGTGATGCTTACATGATCATGCCAGGCTTGGTCTTTGTTATAAACAATGGCTGCACCCAGACTCCTTGCTGGGTTTATTCCAGTTCCTGTGATAGGAATTGTAGCTAGATGCACTAAAAACACAGCGAACCCAATTGGAAGTGGTGCCAATATCTGCCAGAAAAAAAGAACAAAAAGGCAATATGATTGCAACCATGTGCTAGCAGTAGCTGCTAAAAGAAAGAAAGTAAAGAAAATTCATACTTACAGGAACATGGGAATCGCGGACATTTCTCTTGGCATCGGTAGCAGAAAAAACAGTGTAGACAAGCAGGAAAGTGCCCATGATCTCTGCACCTAGACCATCACCTTTGGTGTAGCCATGGCCCACAACATTGGCACCTCCACCGAGCCTCTCATACCTACTACCCTGAAAGCCCTTAACCACAGCTGCCCCACAAATTGCACCAAGACATTGCATGATTATGTAGAACACTGCCCTTGTTAAGGACAGCTTTCTTGCCAACAGCATTCCAAACGTGACAGCCGGGTTAATATGTCCCCCTGCATCCAATCCAAACCCCCCGCCCAAAAAAAAAGCGCAATAATAATAGGTAATCTCACTGGAATACTAATCATATCTTATGACAATTTAGGGCTTAATCATGTACTTGTAATACCTGAAATGCCAGCAGTGCAATAAACCAAGGCAAAGATCATACCACCAAAGGCCCAAGCAATGCCTTGACGTCCAACAGTGGAGCACATTCTGGGCGATTTTTGGACACCCATCACGGTAAGAACTGTTATGTAAAGGAAAAGAAAAGTGGCTACAAATTCAGCAATGCCAGCCCTGTAAAATGCCCAAGATGACAACTCCATGGGCTCAAAAAGTGGTGCTGGAGGTGGCTCCTTGTAGTCCTTGTTTTCCATCCTGGTCTGGGCTGCTGTTCCAATTGCCTGCACCTCTGTGTATCTGTTTGTTCCCAATTGCACATCTTCTTCTATATTCTCCATTTTTCAATTCACAAAAACCGTATTCAAAGTGAATTGGGAATTTTTTTCGGGTTAACTTCTTCCTATGGTTTAGGATTTTCCTAGATTAGATCACAAGTTGCAAAGGTGCGGGGTGTCTTTTATATGTAAGCCAAGCCCACAAAGATAGGTATTATGCCCTAAGTAAACTGTTTTGGGCTAGGGACATTGTACCAACCGACCCATCTTGGCGTCAAAATTTCGTCTGTTGGCGGGCCTGAGTTTGATAAGATTGTCTTTAGGATGATATTTTTGTACACACAAACATGTAACATTTTCTAATCAGGTATTTTAGCACATTCTAAGCTGACAAAACATTTTCTAATCAGGTATTTTAGCACATCCTAAGCTGAGATGTTGGAAAAACATGGGGATTTTTTTTTTTGGGGGGGGGGGGGGAGCTAAAGCTGCTATGCAAACATAACTGAGTATATTTTCTTGTATCTGGGGATTTCTTTGCTTGTGTTGTGATTTACCCTGCAACACTCTTTTAAGGTACATTGACCATGTGAACGTTGCTTTCTCACCAACCCCCTCAAAGAAGGAGAAAAGATAAAGGAGTGAGGTTGAAGTAGTGCTTTTAGACATACATTGCTTTTTCTCCCCTTTGGGTCGTGAGCAAGACTCATAATCACTACAGACAAACACCTAACACTGTTGGAAACACTACTCCGAAAAAAAGTAACTCCTAATAGACCGCAGGTTTGAAACAAGAACAAAAACTAAAAATCTGCAGGGGTGAATTAAGCTAAGACATCAAAACCAAAACTCGCACCAAGCACAACAGACACTATTCATTTCCAGAACATCCCTTCACGTGGTGCTTTTATGTTGCCATTGTTATCTAGGTTAAGCCAAAAAGACCTATTATAAATGAGCCTTAACCCTTTGTATTTCCTAAGCGAGCTAATATTTTCTTTTACTAAAAAAAAATGGTTGTTTACATGAGCTGAATCGAGTACAACATAACTAATTCTTTTTTTTTTTTTTTTTTTGTTTGGTGCCAGAGTACAAAATACCCAGTACAGTTACTTGGGAACCAGGAAACGGCTAGTGAATAAGATGGGTTTTTTGTTGGTCACAGAAGAAGATGGGTTTTTGGTTGGTCACAGTAAGTGTCATCCCGGTCCAATAACCCATAGAAAAGGCCTCCCTTCTCATGGACTTTGGGAAGGCCTTCCTGTATTCTCAAGTGCTAGACCAACGGAAGCCCATTTAGCAAGGGCAGAATGGGCTTAGCTTACAAAAGGCTTTTTGGAAAATTTCAGATAATTTCATTCTTCGGTAGGCCCAACCAGCCCACAAACCCACATTCTAGTAGATCATAAATGTGAGAGCCCTTCTGTGTTTTTTTTTTTTTTTTGTCTTCCCCTTCACCAAAAAAAATGAAAATAAATAAATAAATGTGAAAGCGTTTGAACAAATCCATTGAATTTGGAATTCAAGAAAATGGAATCTGGGAGACGTCTCATCTTTCCAGCTAACCCAAACGCATTATTGAAGATTTGAGTACTTGAAGGATTTGGGAGGGTGTCTTGTTTTTGTTGGTGGAAGAGAATCCATCCACTATAAATTTTTTTTTTCCCCATTTGACTTTGTTAGGAATCTCTTTATTTTTTTCCTGAAAAGTTTCAAAGTCCATTAACATTGGGGTTCCTCAATTGTCT
The DNA here is from genome assembly GCA_037126225.1 of Dillenia turbinata. Classification (NCBI taxonomy): domain Eukaryota; kingdom Viridiplantae; phylum Streptophyta; class Magnoliopsida; order Dilleniales; family Dilleniaceae; genus Dillenia; species Dillenia turbinata. The sequence goes on along the minus strand of JBAMMX010000003.1, from coordinate 2,377,913 downwards.
GCCACCATCTCTGCAATCCATTCGTGCAATGAAAAAAGCATTGCCTCGTCACCTTGGTGAAAAGACTTGACAAGTAGAAAACAACACTATTTGTTGTCCGTAAGAGAGAGAGAGAGGATGCTCGTCTAAGAGCATCAATTACCATTTATTCCTTAAAATACAAAAGAAAAATCCTCATGACACATTTTTTTTTATGTTCAAATAATTTTAATTTTTGCTTCAAAACGCCATCTATAAACATATCATTGATCTAGTGAATAAAGATATTAAAATTTTTAATTAAATCTTAAGTTTAAAACTTAAAAATAAAAAAAAAATCAAAAAATTACGTTGAAAAAGTTTTCATAAATTAAACTCAACAATAACACTTAAATCAGATTAATCAAAATATAAATTTAGATACCGATTGATTATTAAAAAAAAAAGCTATATAGTATTGCGCCAATACAAAATATAATAATTTAACTCTTAAATTCTGTTTAAACATTATTCTACATTCTACTCATTATTTGGTTGAGTGTGTGTGCGTGGTTTTGTGTATGATCTTTTAACTTTGAAAAGGACTTGACCTTAAACTTATTGCTTTGTATTTGTCTAATATTTTTCACATTTATGGGACACGTTCACGTGTACAAGCCCCCATTCACAACACTAGTTTAAAGTCACTGTAGGCCAACTACCCACCAAGTTTTGTTGGCAATTCTTTTTTTTTTTTTGGTAATTTCAGAAGGGTATCGTTAGGCTTCGATTTTGTCGTTAACTCCAATCCGACGAGACAACTCCAATTACAATTTGCTTCCTACAATAATTTTGTAATTTTATAAAGAAAAAAAATGCATTATATTTGTGTATTCATTCGTTTGTGAACTTTTATTGATTAAAATTAAATGGGGTATATCATATACGTATGATTAAGGGCATTGAAATCAATCAGTGAGTAAAGCTGGCCAGAAACCTCAACATTTCAAACCTCTGTGTTGGAAATAAAGTCCCAAGCTGTTGTTGAGATCCTAAGAAAAGATCATCCGAAGCTTGCTTCCACTTCTAACCTTGTCAAGAGAAACAAAGGGCTGCTCTGAGATGACTGCATCTATAAGGCGGTGTATGTGTCTAGAAAAGTTAATTAAACTACATTAGTACTAGTTAAGAACACAGATTCTTCTTGTAGATTTATTCTCCTTGCTTCTCAGAGTAGGAGAAGTCTGTCCCATTTCTCTATAATGAATTGGATTTCGATCCTTTAAATTCTTTTGAGATCAGGTTGATGACCCTCGTTCAAATGGGGGAAAAAAAAGTCAATTAGTGGGAAAAGGATAATTCCAATGTCACAATTGATAGGCAAAAGAGCTGGAAATGAAGTAAAAGCCATGGGAAAAGATTGGTCAGAGGGCAAAAAAGAATTTCACGTGGAGGGAAAGTGTTTCACTTTTCCTTTTTACGATCCTCCTTTTGTAATCTCATGCTCCAAACTTTTTAAAATGTTCTAACGATTCTCAAAAACTTGGCAATAAAACGAAGAGTGACTTCACTTTATCAACCTCAAAAAGAGTTCCTAGTTTTCCAGTATATGCAATAAAGCTCTCCATTCATATATATTGGACTCTACCCATTGATTGCTGGTGAATGCTTTTCATCGTTTTTATGATTTTTTTTTTTCTTTTTTCTTTTGAGGCATTCATGTTAAAGCATTCTCAAGTCAAAAGAAATGGTAATTGAATTGGAAGGTTCTTATTATTTAAAAGGGTCACACTCGTGCTATCAAGCATCATTGGAACATTGGTGATTGGAATTCCATCCTTACTTTTCGAAATTTTTAATTTCAAATTCTAGGTCCACATATTTAAAATCATGAGTGCATTAATCTTAAATTTCACAATATGCATTAAGTTAGTATGATACGATTTTACTCTTTATTATAGGGGTTATTAAGAGTAGGGATATTAGCTCTTAATACCATTTTCGTATCGATAAAATTGTGTTGCTCTGAATTAGAGAGTGCATTTTTTTTTTCTTTTTTTAACCCTGTAGGACTAATCATAATGTTAATTTAAAAATAATAGTTACAATTTAATTAAATATTTCATTGATACAGACATCATCGCCGATGATAATATCAAAGCAATTTGAAAAAAAGTTGCATATATGTCAACCTTAAAATTTTTATTAACAAAAAGAAATTCATGAACATTTACTTAGAATAATACGAGAATAAATGTTGAAAATCATTCCATTGTCAATTTCTTGTTATAATGGTACACAGTTGGAGGAAAGGATTGCAAAATTTTCTTACTAGGATTTGTCAAATCGTTTCGTCACATGCCACAGTGAAGATTAGATATCAGTCCCATTGAATGCTGTTTCAAGACCAAACAGTGTCACGTGAGGGTGGGGCTTCCTTTGAATTTATCAAAACGAGTCACATAACATGAGGAAGGGAGGAAAGTGAGGATTTGGTCTATGAATGAAATTTGAACTTTGTTAGGCAGCTGTCTTGGGACAAGCTCGTGACAGTGACGAGGGACCCTCCTCGAATGTCTGTCTTCAACTTGAAACCTCTTCCACACAAACACCCCACCCTGAAATGATCATCGGAAATGTCGTTTTGATCTCCAATTAATGCTTGTCCACCGATAATTGTGCACTTGAATTTGAAAATTTTCATTTACATTAGCCTCATATATCAAGCTTTAATTGCTTGGACATTTGATTTGGAAAAAAGGGTACCCTCTATCATATCAATGGCATGAGATGAAACTAATATTCTAAAGTTGAAAAATGATCAAAACCCACTAGAGTTAAAGTATTGTACAAAGGGGTTTTACAATTTTAGTATTTTGCCGATTTAAAAAAAGTATACATTTGATTTTTAACCTAATAGTTGTATATGATTATATTTATATATACACATAGTAAGGGACGTTTTTCAAAATGATCTTTCTCCAAAAGAAGAAATAGTTGAATTAAAATGAGAACCAACGATTTTGATTTTATCATTAGAGAAATTGAAATCAAAACCTTCAACTTTACTTTTATCAACTTTTAGGTTCTCTTTGGTTCTTATGCAATTCTTATTATAATTTGATGTAATTTTTTTTAACAATTTTGTTACCTATTATAAACTAAAATAATCTCAGCATATTTTGTGTGTTTATTTAGATAAATAATTAAATGGTAATTTATTGTATTAATCATAAAATGGTAATTTATGGTTTCTTTAATTTGAAATTTAATATTGAATTTTTATCTTGGTTTATTAATTTTTATCCAACAACAGGTAGGGGTGTGCTTTCAAATCACAGCTAAGACCAAGATGAGAGAGAGAGAGAGGGTCAGTCAAGTTGTAGAGATGAGAGGCATTAACTCCAAAATGGCCATTGTCTTCCATATCTGAGTGGGGTCTATCTCTATGTATGTTTGGGACCTTGAATTGGTGGTTCTTTTCGAACTGTCCATCAATGGCCATCCTTTGAAATTGGCCTTCTCCCCCTCTTTGACCACAAAAGCCCCAAATATGTGAACCCCCGCCCCCCCGGCGGGCATGTATGTGAGATCATCTAGCCCGGAAAAAAATGGAAAAAAGAAGAAATAATAAGGGGAAAAAAATGCTTCTTTTAAGGCCAACCAATGATCTAGTCACAACTTAACGTGAGGCACTTCAATACATAAAAACAAGATTGATGAGGACACAAAACTTAGGTATTATTCCAATAGAGAAACTCATAGTTCAAGTTTCGGCACCACTAGTTGTTGTATCGAAAATCAGAGAGGGACGCGTAATGAGACCTCTGCAATTAGCTGGAAGTGGGATGAGGCCTAGACAGAGACCATTGGAAAGGGACTCCTTATAAATACTACACTTGTGTTGTGGGGGACCCTTTTATCTCCTTACTCGTTTTTAGACTCTGTGACCCAACATGCATTTAAACATCTAACCCGCAAAGGTACTCCAAGTTTTAATGCCTTTGTTGCTTTTGTTGACATTCCTTTAGTTTTCATGCAATTCCTAGCATTGCATTTGAGGAAATTTTTGGACAATGATATTGGTTTTATCCATATATAATTGTGGCTTAGTTTCGTTATAATCAAAATTAATTAACCAAAATATCGTAAAATCAAAATCAAATTTACAGAATAAAAAATAACTAAATAGGCCGAAAAATCATTAAATTAATCTTTTTTTATTAAGGTTACTCCTTTTTTTTAGTTCCCAAACTAAATTTTAAAATTAAAAAAGGAAATTCCAAAAAATAAAAATATAAACCAACCCCCCCCCCCCCCCAAAAATATGAAATTTTTTTTTTTTTTTTTTAAATTTTATAAATTTTTTTTTTTATTTTTTTTTTTTTTAAAAATAAACCTACAACCCCCCCCAAAAAAACTAAAAAGAAGTCAATATGCTAATCACCAGGTGACTCCTCGAAAATTATATATCCTTGTTATTTAATTGAATGACCAAGTTGGTGACATTATTTGAGCAGCCAAAAGATGAATTATAAACAACTAATCTCTAGTGACCTTAACTCATCATTAGCCTTAAAAATTCAGCCTAAGCACATAGAGATTAATGAAATGATTTTACCTCATTTGACAACTCATTAGTGTACGATCGATTTCATCATTAGTCCCTATGAGATCAAACCTTTGATGCCACACAATCAAAATGAGGGAGTTGTAATGCAGATTTAAATCGTCTCATTTATTTATTTTATTTGCAAAAAATAGAGAGAGAGCCCTTTGACTTCTATGACATGCTAAATTCCATCATGAGTAATATGTTTTCGATCACTTGTATGATTATAAATTATAGTAACCTTGTGTTGATAAGGTAATTGATTAGGGATAATTTCGCTGTCATATGAATTAAGGTTTGGGCAAGTGGGTCACTTCACTTGATGTAAGTTCATCAGATTCCCTAGGGTTACAGCAAATTATTTAAGAACTAGAGCTCGTACCACGTAAAATTTTAAAAATATCATAGGGAATCGACCTCGTTGGATGAGCATCATTATCAATTATGCTATAATGCTTCTAATGAATTTGCAGATTTTCACATGGAACATGCAAACCCACCTAGTTTTTTTCATCAATCCTGTACCAAATCTAGAAATTAAATAAAAAATTACTAATTTTTATGCCTTTATTTTTGAATAAATTGAATATAAAAAAATATTATGTTCCACACTGGTGGGATTGTGCCATTTGGCTACAGTTGAAAAATCAAACTTTGCTGATCCTTCTTTACCCCCCCCCCCCCAAAAAAAAAAGAAGTCATTTTGGTCAAATTTGGCTTCAAATCTTCTACCTTGTCGATATGGGTCTCTCTCTCTCTGATAAGTGATTGGACTATACGATAATAATTATTCATTCCTAGCTATATATTTTCCAATTTTTCCCCAGTGGAATTAAATGTTTTGATATAAATTTAAAATTCTACATGACAGACCTCTACAATGCATATTATTTTACTACTTTTATAAGCTGCATATAAACTAATCTCTCAAACTGAACTCCGTTTGATACATGTGAATGAACAGGCTCAGCTTGCCGGGCTGCCGCAGCCTCTTTCTCGGCGTGCAGTGAGGCCCCAAACCTCATCCTCTTCCATATTACACTCTCTCTCAAGCCAAAAATGTAAATCCCGAACATTACGCACATGCCATTGTAGCCATAAAGCCAGGCATCTGACAATCTCACTCTCATTGCAACCTTTTTGCCCAAAAAAATCTCTATATTAATGTTCACTGTTCCAATTTCTACGTGTTTACTTTCTGTCCTTTGATTTTTTTTTTTTTTTTAAATTTAACTCATCATCTTTATGCGAAACACAAAGTCCTAGAATACAACACAAAACAACTTTGTCAAAACGTTATTTGGTCAGAAAAACTTAAAAAAAAAAATCGACCTTTTATATGCAAATGGGTTAATCAACATTTGTTACTACTTAGTTTGACTTAAAGAATTTACCAAAAAAGAAAAGTTCTTGTGTTATCATCAGGTTTTATTAATAATTTTTAGATAGCCTTTAAAAATATATTAGAATTCACAAAATCTATGCACAAAAAAATATTTGGAAACATATTATCTTATCCAGAAATAAAATAATATTTTTTTATTTAACATAGATTAAGGGCCTTCTTTGATCAATTGTTGTATTATGTCTACATTTGAGATTAAGGACTGTAATTAATTATTTCCCTTAATACTAGAAATGTTTGACCAAGCTATCAAGGTTCAATTATATCAAGTTATTTTCCATTAAAGACTAATCATCACATATGAATCCAAACAAATCGTTTGTAGTTACTATATGTAGGAGTTTCTTCACTTTGATGTCAATAATTTCTTTCACAAAGTAAAAGTTTATCGATATCAAATTTAATAAATTTATTTATTTTTTGTTATTGTAAGGAGCATTTCGATTTTATTTTAAAAGGTTTATTCATTCTTTAATTGACTTTTGGCATATAGAAAATTGGCCATTTTACTAGTATTACAAAATTGAACTTTCGAGTGTTAGAAAACATGGTAAGATAAGGTGTTCGAACAAACAAAATAGCCCTCTTAAAATTCATAGATCCGGTTGGTGTTGCGGTGATCATATCTAACTTGGGGTGCCAAAATCCCTTAAAAGAGTACCAACTAGATTCCAAAAGGAGCATCATCCGTCTTGGTTTTGGTTTTAGAGGAACAAATCAAAAAATTGAATGAGTTGTAAAAATGAAATCCCGATGACCCACATACTTCCCCTCTACCCCATTGGAGTCTGGTTATGGTGGGACCAAAGACCCTAGTTTTGGATTCCTCCCAGGATTGCAATTATGAGACCAATAATCACAATTTTCGGTGGACATCAAAGTTTGAGCACACAAAAACGCATCTTCCCTCTTGGTGGTTGAGATTGATGTTACCCAATATATGATCATGATCCTATTCACATACGCGTTCTCCCCCGGTTGAGAAATTTTCTGACTCTGACCCCACTTCATAGCATTTTGAATTTTGATGGGATAGCAGGTGGGGCTTTTAGTAGAATTTTTGTACCAATGGATCACTTGTATGATATTGAAGAAAACATCTCTCACCCACGAACAGAGAAAAAATTTAAAACCCCAACAAAAAAAATTGGAGAGATCAAATCACCTAAAAATCTTGTACCCAAATCAATCACTGTTTGAACAGCGCCACCATCACCACCACCAGTGTAAGAGGCCTAGCTGGTTCTCATAACTGTCCCACCACAAACATAGTATGTCACCAGGCATGGTTTTTCTTTCCCTAATTTATGGCACTCATTACAGAGACCTTTCGTTTTTCTTTCTTTTTAGGAATCATCACTAATCACTTAACTTTCGTAGGTTAATTTAAATATTTGAAATTAATTATTAAATTTGCCAAATGTAGTAAAAAAGTTGAAACCTAGGATGTCCTTTGGCATATTAGGCTTTCTCTTAACCCTGTTGCAGACCATAATTGCTACCTCAACGTGTACGGGCTTCAGCCCAGGACCTATATAGGTCGGTCTGTCATGGACCAACCTGCCCCCATTGTACTTGACGTAGGTCTGCGTCCAATAAAAATTGTTTTGCTAATAGTAAATTTTGAGCTTTTAAACTATGATGGGCTAAAACCCTATTCCAACCCCCCTTTCTTTCATGAATTTTCGAGAAAGGTTACCTAGTTGGAGGGCCGAATTTCTGGCAATCCGATCCCACAACTGTCGTTCTATCATTTCTCACGAGATTGACATGATATAACAATCCCTCAAAATAAAAATACCTAACAAGTACACATGAATTACTAGGTATTAAATTGTAAATACATAGAGTTTTCTTGTATAATATTTCACATAGTTTATGTGTCTTCTAATTTCGTAAAAGTATGTGATAAGCATTTTCGACTATAAAAATAGTATTTTTTTTTTCTGAAATATTAATCGGTAGAAGTAGAAATCTAAATAAGAAAAAATTTATATATAAGCAAGTAGGAACAAATCAAAATTTTATTTTATGATAAAACATATATATTTAAGTTTATAATATTTAAACACCAAGTTATGACTGATAACAATATTTGAAATTATAATTTTTGTGATTTATTTATTAAAATTAGGCCGTTGCTCCTCCTTCCTTCAACCCATCAAGCAAAATCCTAAAATTTTGTATTTTTTCATCGATTGCTAAACCAAAACGAGGTCAATGCCACAAATCCTAAAAATAAAACATTTTTTTTTCTTTTAATATGGTCCATCAGGTTTTTTCAAAGTTGTTGAACCCTTTGAAGAGATTCATCTAAGTATTTGTTATTAATGATTTGACCATGAAGGCAAATTAATAGGTTCAGACCAAAACATAGGAAAAAATGAGGACCATGTTGCTTACTTTGGTATTTATGTAAAATTTAATTAAAGTTAGAAGCGTCACAGCTCTGCCATGTGCACCTAAGGACTAGAATGGGTGATTTTGACCACTGGACTTACATTTTGAATAATTGAACCTGTCCCAAAATATGCATATATAAAATAATTACAAAGTAACATTTAAAAAAAAAAAAATCAATTTTTTTATTGGGGGCATTGGGGGTTGGTTAGTGTTAGTTGGGAATTCTATCATTATTGATTCGAATTCAGCAAAATTGTCAAAGTATAGATACATTAGGACTGCCCTTTGATTTTTCGGCCATGGCCATGCCTAACGTCACAATTTCAAAATTGTTTGAGTTTTGGTAACGGGAATTGAACCTCTGGGATTTTTATAAAATATGATTTAAATTAAATACTTTATAGTAAGTATTGCCTTCTATATTAACGTCTAGAATCATTATTTTTGCTCTTCAAGTTTTTTTAAAAAAAAATCACTCGAAAACATAAAATATGGTATTGATATGATTATAATGAGTAAAATAGTTACTTAAGAAGACAGAAAAAGGCGCCATGGAAGGAAAGGAAGATCTGAGCAGAGGAAGCAAAGGGGGAAGTAGTGTAGTAATGTACTGAGAACTGAGATTTTGTGTCACCAAAATCGAGATATATATTTTAATAAGAGAGAGTCAAAGGTTGGTTATGATTTTACTCGAAATGGGTAACTTAGTTTTAAAACAATTTGTTTTAAGAAGATGCCAAATGGTTGCTTCAAATTGGTGAAACCCCAAAACAGGTCCTGTCGGTGTAGATTTTTGTGAGGGTTGTGACATTGCCGGTGGAGCCGCCTCCGTTGGTGGTTTGCAGCCAAATAAATTGGTTGTTTGCGGTCACAGTATTTAGGTTTCATTTTTTATTCTTTTTTTTTGTTTTTTATTTCTACACAATTAATATTTTATATTTATTTTAACATTCAATATTTAAAATTATATTTTGATTAATTTATCTCTTCTGTTCTCAAGATTCGTTCTTTCTTTTAAATCAATTGTCTGTTAATATATTTTTTTGTTAAATAAATAGGTGATAATCAGTATTAGGATGAAAACAAGGCTATAGTCACCTCAATTCCTTTTTCATTACATGTTATTTAATGATCCAATTGTAGCTTGCTGTCGTGTCCTGTGGGTATAGGAATGGAATAACGTGTTGGGAAATATAAATTAATCGGGTCCTTAACATAATCTTGAGAACCTAAAGATTACTTTGTTTGGTGGATGGGTTTAACTCATTCAGAATCCTATGCTCATCCCCTCCCCTCTCGGAGAAAAAAGGATAAAAAGGGCAATTAAACCGAAACACTTTCACGTACCCAACATTTTACGAACGAACTAATTTTATGGCAATCGTATCTTTTCTCTGATCTCGTGATTCGGGATTTGATTCTCATTATAATAAAAAAAATAAACTAATTTTATACAACAATTTATAATAATAAAAATTGAAAATTTTCAAGTCGAAATAATTTTAAATTTGTTAAAATATATATTGTGTTATAGTAAAAAAATTTATAAAAATATTGAAATAAACTGTTATATAAAATTTAATTTATTTAATTTTTCACTTGTAACTTTATACTATAAATCAAAAATTTTAAAAGTAGCTAAATTAATTGGGATGGATTCTTATCCTTTTTTTTTTTTTTTGGTTATATAAAGACCGCGATAATCACGGAATTACATACTTCCACGAAAGTTTGAACATGAGATCTCAGGGTAGACACTAGAGCAATAGCTCTTAACCACTAGATTGTCTCCTTGGGGATCAAGAATTTTTAATTCTAATGAGGGGAGAAAACAAGGTAGACTGCTCATTAACTTGATAGATTGGTCTGGGTAATTAATTATATATAAAATATATTTAAATATGATTTTTATTATATAAAAACTATATCTAGTATTTATATATGTTAGGACAAAGTTTATATGAATAATTGGAATTTGTTTATATATCTTGTATAATATAATAAGTTAATAAGTCAAGTGACATCTTATTAATTAAATTTACAAAGACCAAACTTAATTTTTTTTTAGTACATAGTGAGACTCGAAAGCGAGTCTATTATAAGCGGAGGGGGAGTGATGTCATTTGAGTTAAAACTCATTGGCAAGACCAAACGTACAAGCAGAGTATAATAAATTTTAATACTAAGGTTAATCTTTTTTTTAATATATATATATAAATCATTGATATTCGATAATTATATTAAACTCAATTAAATTCGATTTGAGTCGATTTGAATCTTTAAGGAAAAATTTTTTTCCGGTGCCTATTTTGTCTCAAATTCAAAATTTTGTTTAATCACTTAAGCAATAATAAGACGTTGGTATAACAAGGCTAGTCTAACAAAAGTTTTGACTTGACTCACCATCGAATATGCAATCTGAGAAGTACTAAGAACATAAGTAGAGAATTTAAATGTGGATCCACCCAAGGTACAGGGAAAAAAATGTGCCGAAAATTGGTCAACCCAGATGAAACATAAGAGCATCAATTGTGTTTCCGGAGCCCATACCATGCATTGATGCACCAGATATATGATTCCAAATAATTGCATGAGTTTCCAAGTCCTTCCACCAATGAATAGTTTAATGAACTTTTCGTACAAATTTCCATTAACAAAGTCGAATACAAAGTACTATACAAGAAGGGGGTTGGGGTTTTTTTTTTTTTTTTTTTTTTTTTTTTTGGGATTTTAAGTTCAAATCATGTTCTTGGAATTCTTTCCCTAACCCCACCAATCAAAAGAGATTCTCAAGACATGAAAATAAAAATAAAGATAAAGTTAACAAAAGTGTTAAGGTCACGTAAAGAAGAGGATGAAACCTCGCACTTCACTTTTATTTATTTATAGGTTTTTTTATTTTCCACTTTGCTTATCCAAACACAACATCATTTGATTAAATGTTTTCCATCTGATAAGCTAAGCCCTATAAACCTTTTTGTTCTCGAGATTTGGGAAAACGCACAAGTGTTGCCTTTTCCATTCCACTAAGCACACTCCAAGCTTTTTAATAGATTTGATCTCTCTTCTTTGTTTGTGCACTAATAATTCCCCATATGATCATCCTGAATTTGTTTATACAACTCTAAAGCCTTTCTTTTTTCCTTTCTACCTCGTCATGCAGATCCATGCGAACCAGAAAATATATGTGAATGTGTGTTTATATCCAAATTCTTGTAAAGTGGGTCTAATTTTGAGTAGTAGCTTTTGCATTGACGAGGGTATAATAGATGCCCAGCTTGGGGTCCAACTCCAAGGACATGATATGATTCCAAGTTTACGGTATTAAAATTATGCTTATGGGAAATAATTTCATTTTCATACTATAACCAAACTATCGTGATAAGGAATTTCTATATTTATATATTATATTTTCAAAATTAACTTAATTGATATTATTCTTAATATCCCCTTCATAAACGGTGTTATTTATGGGGTTTAATATTTTTCCTCTAATATATGGGATTATATCGCTAAGAGAAGGATGATACGATATTAAAAAAATTGACTTTCATTTTTAAAATTAACTCTTAAAATTTAGAATGCATAGAGGTTAAAAAATGAATTAGTGGATATGAGATTTAATATATATAAGGCTATGTATCTCTTTTGAAAAGAAACCACCAACGTATTAAATTTTTAGAAGAAAATGAGCAAAAGGAAATGAAGAAAATTCAAGAAAATTGGAAAATAAACCAAAAAAAAAAAAAAGAACTTGGTAAGAAGCCATTTATGGCTTTGATGGGTATGTCTCGAAATGGTGGGGACGAAAAGTAGACAATTTGGTACAAATTATGTGTTGGGGGTGATGTCAATTTTTGAATAAGGGGGTCCCATGGGGACTTAGCATTGGTTCGTCTCTTATCCGAATTCGCTTTCTATTGTCCGGTCATATATCACCAATTATTAAAGTGTAAATATTATTCTTCCTAAGCCCCTTCAAGAAATGGGGGAGAGGCTTTGGATCCCAAAATATGCTCTTAGCTCACGAAACCTCCTCTCCTCCATCTAGGGGAGGCTGTGAATATAGCCCTCTTTGTTTCTCAGCAATAGATGCTTTGAATTGATTTAAAGTAGCTGCTTCGATTTGATCAATTTGTATTCTATTTGATATTTGATAGTTTTTCCTTTTTTTTTTTCTTGTGAGAATTCTAAAACTAATCTCAGGCAAATGATTGAAACCTCTATGTAAAATTGCTCCAATAGTTTTATAAACTAATAAAACTCAACAACATAGCTGGTTAATAGGAAGGATGTTAAACTTTTTAATCAAAACTTAATTTTGAATTTTAAAAATAAAAATAAAAAGTATATTTGGAGAGTTTTCTTATTAAAAAGAGTTCACAATAGCTCGTATCAAATTAATTAAAATATGATTTCGGATATCAATCGGTCTAATTATAAAAAAAAAAAAACTAATAAAATTCTTGTTAGACTAATCAATAATGAGGTTGTTGTTGGAGAGATAGATACTGCCTAACTTAGGATATATACTTTTCTTAAAGTATTCTTAAATAAGTATGTCCCATAAGATTATTCTTAGGAGACAATTTTTGGTTAATCATTACAATCTTGTTTCCTTAATCTTGAAAAATGATAAATAATCAATCTGGTGGAATATGACATGTTATAATAATATATAATGGTATTAAGAAGAATACGTTTACTCCTTTCTTCCAAACTACATCTCAATGAGTATTACATTAACTAACAAATGATATGAAAGCCCCCTCTCTCTTCACTCCATACATTAACTAGCAAATGAAGTAATTATCCCAAACAATTGAATAAGACTTAACTTGTTACCAAGAGGGGAGGGGGGTGAACTACCACACGTCGTACATGGAAATGAAAAAATAAAAACGAATTACAAATAATATGAAAAAAGTAATATTTTATAAAAATACAATAAACAAAAATATCAAAAATATATAAATATAAAAAATATAAAAATTTTTATCTAAATATTAATTATTTATAAAATTAATAGAATAGTCATATTTTATAATAATAATCTAAAATGATCAAATATATAATTATTAATTATAAAACAAATAATATAAAAATAAAAATTATAATAAAATATAAAAACTATATAAATATAAAAAATATGAGAATTTTTGTATAAATATTAATTAACTTAACATATTAAAAAATTTTAAAAATGAATTTTCATAAATTAGAGTCTCAAATTATGTATTCTTTTCAACATTTTATTCTAGTTTAATAATTATACTAAATACCATAATTATCGTTAATGCAGGATTAGATTCCATTTAGGTTTCTGAAACCCTAAAAAGGGGAAGCTAGATAATGATTGTAGTCATGTCAAAAGATGTTATGGAATTTGGCGTCTGCCATAATCTATTAGGGTGTTGCGTCAAGCATATCGTTAAACTAAGTCCTAGTAGATTAAATAATTTTTTTATGATTAATATTGTTAGATATTTTTTCTTATAAAATAATACCAAAATTAAAGTCTTTAACTACGATGCAAGCCTCAATAACGTTTAAATGGTCATCGATATTCGGTGATATAGTTAGATTATTTAATCATGATCTGTTATGGAGCGTAAAAATCGACATTGAAAGATCTTTTTCCATAAAAGATCCGACAGTAAGTCGATTCGGATTAATCAGAATGAAACCTTGGATACTGGACGGTGACCAAGCCAAATACAAAAAAAAAATAACGTTTAAATGGTCGCAAACTAGAATTGAAAACAAATATTAAAACCCTAATATAGTAATAGGACAGAAATAACGTATAAACAACTCAATTTGAAGGAAAGAAATAATCATATATAAACTAAAATTGATTAAAATAAAAAGAATAGCAAAGAAATTTCGGCAACACCAAAGGGGCATAAAAAAATGAAGGTGTGTGGAAGGGTTCAAGTCGCACACACAATGGCTGCAGTCATGACGGTGTTTGTCGAAAACCTTGTGTCGCAGTCTTGCTAGGAACACGTCTTATATTATAAATTTGATCTCTAAATCATCTCTTTAAATCAAAAATATAATTTTTACTCCATGGTTAGTTGTTTCACAATAATTTTAATATTGCTTTTTATCAAATTTTATGGTTTTATCAATTGAATTATTTGTCGAACTGAAAAATTATTTTTGTGCTAATTGCTGTGAAATGATTGACCCTCTCTCTCTCTCTCTCTCTCTGTGCGTGCATTGATAGTGATCTTTCTATCAAGTAAGCAATTCAGATGAATGGGACCATATCCTGCAACAAAATGCAACTACTCTATCTTGTTGGGAAGGTGTTGCATTGTAGTGAGTAATGGATGGCCTTTCATTCTATAAAGGTAAAAGGTTTATATAGATGTGAGTGGAGGCATCGAGTATCTCTCCTTCCTAATACACTGCTACCCCCCTCCTCTTAAAAAAGGGGCATTTTCCGTCTTAGGGGATGACGTTTTGGTCCCCTTCTTCCCACTTCCACTTGCACCCATATAGAAATTTGTAGCATGGGTTTGATTGGTTTATATATATATTGTATTGGAGAAAGATTTCATAATTTCGATACAACAAAAAAATTATTTTTTTATGAAGAATTTGAATAGTAGTGCAATGATTCTATAACAATTATTTTTCAATTAAAATTGAGTTGGTCGAATTATTTATTTTGTTATTATTTTTGGGTAGAGGTTTTCTAAAGGTAAGTTCGCGTGGAGTTAAAAGTTGGTTAATCAATGATTGTGCATTTTTTTTTTTGGAATGATTGTGCATTTTTACAAGAGTGATGGCAACCAATAAATATTGTCTAATGCGTATGAAGAATTATGATTAGGTTTTTTTTTTTCTTTCTTTTCTGAAATTCCTAATTGAACGATGAATGCATAACAACTAGAGACAATACTAATAATAAAAATTAGAGATAGCAATAATAATAAAAACACTGTTAAATTAACGTTAGCATTGATATTCATCCCTATTCATATAATACTTTTGTTTTTTTTTTTATTTTTTTATTACAACGCGATTTAAACTTGATATTATCATATTAGAGAGGGCAAGTGTATGCTTCTACTTTTCTATTGGTGAAATTCAAATTCATTTTTTGATAACAATTCCACTGACTCAAATTACACATCATCTATGCTCTTCTTTAATTTCTCTGTGTCGGAGAAATTTTTTCCCACTTCCTAAATGCCAATTTAAGTTGATTTTGTGTTAAATTATGTAAGGGATCATTTTTCCAACATAAAATTATAGACATACAAATGAAGCTCTTTTATATATGTAAAAAAAAAAAAAATCGAATTTATTTGTATATTCTGAAGTTAGGGAAATCTTAGAATAGACATTGCAGCATAAATTATAATATATACAAACCATGCCACTTCGTGGTAATACAATCGACCCGTAGACAGGTTGTATAAGGTTTGTACCTGTAGTGTGGGGGCAAGCTTTTTCCACTTTGGATATATCAGTATAAGGGCTTGATGTAGCTGCCTTTTTCTTCTTGCCCATATCTTGAATTTGCTCATTTTACATCTTTGATATATATTTTTATGATTTATTTTAAAAGATTTGTGTGATTTATTTTATTATTTGCATCTATTTGTTTTAACATACATAAATATAGTCAGGGGGGGTGAATACGCATAAACTTGTTCACCATGGTGGTGGACAATGGTGAATAGGGGCTGCCGGAGGGAGGTAGGATTGGGGTCCCACCTGAGGTGCAACATCGGAACATGATTCCGAATTTTGATCTTGGTCGTACCACAAATGGGTCAAAAAAAATATATATATCAATTCATTAATCATTGCATCTCCCACTAACCCCCAAAGTTCAGTCACAACAAATCTTGTTTAAGTTCGTGATAACTCATAACAAAAATCCCAAGCCGCACTTCTTTTGGTCGGTTTATAGCCCCTCGTTTCTCTCCCCTTTTCTCTCACTTTATCATTATTATTATTTTGCGGTCAAGATTTACGTGAGCAGACTCATTCAAAAAAGAAAGAAAAATTCAAAGAATGTGACAAAAAATTTTTCTGAATTACTAAATTTTATATTTTAATTTACGTGATTTGTGAATTGTTATATATAGAAAGAGTTTATTTATATGCATATGAGTTGGTATTTGTTGGTGTCAAAAGAAATATGTCAACTTTAAATACAGTGTTTTACAAATGTGGGGGGAGTGAAATCAAGTGGAAGAGGGGATTCAGCCCTTGGCTAAGGTGGGTGCTGGCCATTGGCCAAGGCTTCGACCCTCATCGAGCCGACAAATTCCCGGTTGGGAGGGGCAACGTGGGGAGTATCGCGAGGAATATTGCTGGCACATTTCCCTGCTAAACATGAATTTTCTTTCACATACTTGAAAGAAAAATGAGATGCAAAAGAAAAAGAAATAGAAAAAGAGGTTCATCTTCACTCCTCAAGTGGGCAAGCTCCACCACTGTCTTCTCTGTCTCCCTGGTGGCCGCCGTCTGTGCCACCAATTTTGAATTTTTTGTGAGAATGTGTGGCTAATTGAAGCAATCTTAGATTATCGTAAGACGTTTTCTTAGTGTTGTTTGCTTTTGCCTTTTTCGTTTTTCTATTAACATCTTCATTACTAAAGTCGAGCTATGTTACGAAACCAAACACTTTTTTTTTTTTTTGGAGGGCCAAAACAAAGTGAAAATACATAAAATATATAATGATATAATAAACAAAACCATTTCCCCGGATGTCACAAAACGATGTGTACAGAACCCACATAATAAAAATTTTATTTGAATTGAACTTTTTGATCTTTCATAGATTTAAAATTATCTAGTATAGAATTAATTCTAACATTTAAACAATTGCTTTCCTATTGTATGAAATTGTGTAAAAAAAAGAAAAAAATAAATAATAATTCTTATCGATCACAAACTTATTAACATATATATTTTTAATATCAATACAAAAATTAAAATGTTTTTTTATGATAATTCATATTTGAAAAAATTAAAATATTTCAAATTTGACTAATTAGAAAACGTCTTTTTTTTTTAAGAACAATAATTCTTATTTAAAATTCTTATGCAAAACACTAATTCGTAATCAAAAAGGTAATTACTCCAAGTAATACAGTATGAATTCTAGAACTTAAAATTGAAACAAATCAAAATTTTTAAGATAATTTATATTCGTAAAAAGATTAGAATATTTTAAATTTGACTAATTAAAAAATTAAGAAAAACTATTAAATATGTAAATATAGACTAGACTATAAAATTTTGGTCATTTTGTTTTTATTACATTATTCTCACTAGATCCCAATTTTAATACAAACACGTGTCCAAATAAAAACTTGTGATTATATACAAAAATAGAAAAACTTCTTTGACTAGTGTGTGTAAAATGGAATTATATTTATTTTATTTTATTTTATTTTTTAAGACGTCACCATCAATAAAGAGGAAAGAAAGCGCATCGCGAGATAGTGGGGTGTTTGGGGAAAGTGGAACCTGCCGCCGATATTCGGTCCCATCCAGTCGTCCGCATTCTCTCTCTCGATAAAGTTTTAACGTTTTCGCTGTGAACTTAAGCCGGCGTGTGGGGGGGGGGGGGCTGAGAATTGAGACAAACAAACAAGGCCTTAATCCTTATCCAGGCGCGCGTGATTGCTTTAAAAGCATGCCTTACTGTGGCGGGTCCTATTTCCCTCTCAGCTCAACTCAGCTAAGCTCGGCTAAGTTTCTCACTCCGCTGACGAGCCGAACCCCACAGATCTCCTGTGTAATCACAAATGGGCCTCCCATCTGTTAACGGCCTACAGATTTCTACGGCCCACCATGTGAAAACTATCTTCTCTCCCACTTGTCTTTTCGAGAGTGAAATCCACGGAGCGGACATATCGGGCATTTAACAATTGCATGTGTGCATCACGCTCCATAGGTGAAAGTGGGACGAGAATGGTATACCGTGAACGGAAGGCCTGGAATTAGAATTAAATTAAGTAAATTAAGAATATAATCAACTGAGTAAATTAAAATTTGCGCAGCAGTTTAAATTTGGAAGTAAAAAAGTCGAAAAATTACAATCATATAAATAATAATTTCCCTATTATTTTTTTAGTTAAATCTGACTATAAAAATCTTAATAAATATAATTATTCATTTTTTAAATGTGCAAGAATAGTAAATTGATTGTATTATTATTATTATTATTATAAAATAGTAAAGAAGGACTTTTGTCATGAATCATGATAGGGTACTAAAAACTTAGGAAAATATTAATTTTTTATTAATTCATATTTTTGAATTTTAAGTTGCATTTAAGGTTAAGAATTTGAATGTCCGAAGAAGATAAACAATAGAATGACAAACTTTGAAGAGTTTTTTTTTTTTTTTTTTTTTTGAGGAAAATTATTTTTGGGATAGGAGGAAATCGTGAATTTGGAGTAATGAAATGAGGTAAGAACATGAAATGAGAGCCGTTATTTGGGAAGCATGGCAAATTTTTTTTTTTTGGGGAGGGGTGGGGGACGAGAGAGAGAGAGAGAGAGAGAGATGAGTCTATAAAAAAGTCTGGTTTTTCCTCAAACCTGACTCAACTCACTGCACTTCACTCGACTTATGTTCAGAACAAAGTCTCTCTCTTTAGATCTCAGATTCTTCTTCTCACTTTCTCTCTCTCCTTCTTCATCTTACTTCCTGTCGCCCAGGAATCGAATCATAACCTGAAATTGAATTGAGGTCTTGTCTCTGTTACCCCCTACTCTCGAAAACTCTTTTGCTTTTCTAGCTGGTTGCAATTTCAAAGGGGAAAAGAGTGACAAAATTGCAAATTCATTTGCTATATATGATTTGTTTTACATAATATAAATACCCAATTGTGGTTCCTTCTCTCTCTCTCTCTCTCTCTGCACAAATATCATTTCAAGCTCTCTCCTTCTCTCTGTCTATCTCTATACCCTCGCCGTCTTTTAATCGGTGCTTGCAGAATTTGGGATTGTGCGACTGTGAGATGAAGAATTGGTATTAAATTTTGAGCATTAATGTCTCTCTGCCATAATAACCTTTAATTTGCATTCTAAATTCTTCTTAAGAAAAAACTCCCTCTTTGGAACTCGAAATTCTCTACCACCGTACACACTCTCTCTCAAGTGTTGTGTGTTTTGTCTTTTGATCTGATCTTTCCCGAAAGAGACTTCTCAAGGTCAGCACAAAGTGGGTTTTTGGATTTCTCTTCCTTTGCTTTTGTATTCTCTAGTACAATATTTTTTCTTATTTTTTGATTGTTGTTTGCTTTTTCTGGCCTTGCATTTTTCTTTTTGGTGTTTTTTTGGATCTGAGAGGGAGGGGGCATTATTAGGCTTTCATTTTCTTAAGAGGGGTTAGGATTTTGATTACTTATTTTGTCTCATTTACTGTCCTTTTTATGTTTCAGATCTGCCCCAGACCTTGACATATTTGTTAGAGAGAGGGAGAAAAAAAAGGAAGTAACAACAACAATGTTGCCTCAGAAACAAGCCGAGGAAGCAATTGTCCCAAACTTCAACGAGACAGAGAATGAAGCAACAACAAAAGAAGAAGAAAAAGATGTGGATAGCTCTATGTTCAGTGTCAAAAACCTCCTCTGGCATGGAGGTTCCGCTTGGGATGCTTGGTTTAGCTGTGCTTCTAATCAAGTAACATAAAAATATTAATCAATACCTGTTTGAATTTACCTAATCTTTCGTTCAAATTCTGACAATTTGAACTCAAATTCTGATTTTGTTTTTTTAATGGTCAATAGGTGGCACAAGTTCTTTTGACTCTGCCATACTCATTCTCTCAACTGGGGATGCTTTCCGGGATTTTGTTTCAAGTGTTCTATGGACTTGTTGGAAGCTGGACTGCTTATCTCATCAGTGTTCTTTATGTTGAGTATCGAAGTAGAAAAGAGAAAGAAAACGTCAGCTTCAAGAACCATGTCATTCAGGTTTGCTTCATCGTCCACACCCAACCATAACCAACAATTCAAAAAAAAAAAAAAAAACTTTTTTAATTAATGAAAATAAATTAGAGTACAAACCGGGGTTATTAAAACTGGGTTTATTAAATTCTGAATTTTACTAAACTTCTGTTTCGTAAAAATTGTGTATATGCAGTGGTTTGAAGTGCTTGATGGGTTATTGGGACCATATTGGAAAGCTGTTGGTCTAGCTTTCAATTGCACATTTCTTCTCTTCGGATCTGTTATTCAACTCATAGCATGTGCAAGGTACACTAAATTTTTTCTTCTTAATTTTGACTACCTTGATCTTGTTACCTCCTTTTTGTTTCTGATTGTGTAAAATGCTTTTGGTCTTATGTTTGATGACCACAGTAACATATACTACATAAATGATCGATTGGATAAGAGAACTTGGACATACATATTTGGGGCATGTTGTGCAACAACAGTGTTCATACCCTCATTTCACAATTACAGAATGTGGTCTTTTATTGGTCTAGGCATGACTACTTACACTGCTTGGTATTTGACCATTGCTGCTCTTATTCATGGACAGGTAAAAAAAATAAAAAACAAGAAAATGCTTTTACAACAAATTAAATTTCCTTAAATGGGTAGTTTTTAAAAGTGTTTTTTGTTTTGTTTTGTATTGTTTTTAAGGTTGAAGGAGTATCTCATTCCGCTCCAACCAAATTAGTACTGTATTTCACCGGAGCTACTAATATTCTCTACACGTTCGGTGGACATGCTGTGACTGTGTAAGCGGCTCTGCTTTTCTTACGGGGCTACTTTTTGCAGCTTTTTGTTGGGCTATTTCTCGTGCTTCGAGAGCTGAGACAAAATCATGGAAACTGCTTTTCTATTGTTTGTTTGCGCTCTAAAAACAAAAACCAAATCCCACCCTCCCATTTCCCTTTTTATTCTCTTGATTTGCTTGTCCATCTTCCCCCTCTCCTATCTCCCAATTCTCATCTTAAATTAGTCCAAACCAATCTTCTGCTTCAAGGGCATGTTTGTCTATCTATGATTCTCACCAGAAAGGGTTGGAAAACTGGGGCCAAGGGATTTTAAGAAAGAATTTTTATAGATAACCCAAATGACATTAATTTTTAACTTTTGCCTCAAATAATCGACTGTAGTTGAATACGATATGGCACAAAATTTTTTAACTCTGTTCTGCTCTGAACAGAGATCGAGAGAACAGGGAAATCTAATCCTAGATTTTCAAATTGTACTATTCCGTGATTTTTAACCTGAATTTTCCCGAGGAAAAATAATTGAGTCCCCCCCCCCCCCAATTCTTGGAAAACGATTTTTTATTTTGATTATTTACAGGGAAATTATGCACGCAATGTGGAAACCACAGAAATTCAAGTACATTTACTTGATGGCTACACTCTACGTATTCACACTAACGCTTCCGTCAGCCTCAGCTGTTTACTGGGCTTTCGGGGACGAACTTCTCAATCACTCCAACGCGTTTTCTCTCATCCCCAGAACCGGTTTCCGTGACGCCGCCGTTATCCTCATGCTCATTCATCAGGTGAGAATTTGTAAAATATATGAAGTTACCAATTTGCCCTCCGTGAAGGTACCGAAATTACGGGCCATGGCATTGAGACAATTGTTTTGTGCAGTTTATTACATTTGGGTTTGCCTGCACTCCGTTGTATTTTGTGTGGGAGAAGGTGATCGGATTGCATGACACTAGAAGCATTTGCTTGAGGGCTTTGGCTAGATTGCCTGTGGTGATACCAATTTGGTTTTTGGCTATAATTTTCCCCTTCTTCGGTCCAATTAACTCTGCGGTGGGTGCACTCCTGGTTAGCTTCACTGTCTATATCATCCCTGCAATGGCTCATATGCTCACTTACAGAAAAGCTTCTGCTCGACAGGTAAACCATTATATATACACTTTTGATGTTTATTGCGTTACCCTTTTTCGTTGCAATCTTATTAAATTGACTATATTGTTAGTGGCATTTTGGTCATAATAGAATTGCATAGTCTGCGGGGACTACTCCACCTTAGTGTCACATGAGAGAGGGAGAATAATGGGGATGTAGGGAAGAATAGTAGCATTTAAGGCATGGATTTGGAAATATTATCCGGGATGGTATGGTATAGGTGGGATGTCCCTTTCATTTAGTTATGTACTACAGTTGGAGAGAGTCCTACTCTCTGTCTCCATATTAGCTGTCCATCTAGTTCACCATTTTCGAAACAACCTCCTCTGTTTTCTAAGCTTTTCCCTCCCCCCCCTCCCCTTTCTTTTTTGCAGAACGCTGCAGAGAAGCCTCCATTTTTCCTCCCAAGTTGGACAGCAATGTATGTGTTAAATTCCTTCATTGTGATTTGGGTGCTAGTTGTCGGTTTCGGGTTCGGCGGGTGGGCCAGCATGTCGAACTTTGTAAAGCAAGTCGACACTTTTGGGCTTTTTGCAAAATGCTACCAGTGCAAGCCTCCGAGCCCATCTTCGGCCCAACATCACTAAAAGGCCCAACTCTCTCTGTCTCTCTATCTCTCGTCGAAATATTTTGTATCATAGAAGTGGGGATGGTAGTAATGCTTCCCCTACATGTGACGTGTGCTGGATTTCTTCCTTTTTTCTGGATCTTTAATTTTTTTTTCTTCTCTCAAATTAGTTGGATATATAGCTGTGTTGGATTGTGATGATTCCTTTGCTACCAAAGCATAGGCTAATTAAATCAAATATATGTGTAGTAATTTTTTTGGGCCTCCTAATATTAGGCTTTTTTATTGGGGGGATTATTATAAAATTTTAGTTTTTTTTTTCCTTTTTTCTTTTTTTGTGGGCTAATTAAAATTAATGTAAGCCGCTTGCAATGTCATTATTAATAGCATGTTTCCCAAAGTTTTATTATAGTTTTCGTGAAGAAAGTGCTAAGGTATGGGTCTTTTATAAATTTGTTTTCTTGCTGACGTGGTGCAATATAATTGGCTGGATGTTGACATGTCTTAATGACCCAATTTGACCCAAAAGATTCTAATGGAGGTGTGGGTGCGGGGAAACTGGGAGCCACCAATATTCATTCAGATGAGCCGCATGTTAGTGCATGTGCATGTCACGTGCCCATCTTACATGTACAAGGGCGTGCATGAACATGAAGCTCCTATATTACTTTATTTATGAATAAATTATAAAAATTTTCACTTATTGTACGAATGCGGATTGTGGGAGGAAGACCCTTTTGAATTTTGACCCGAATTTTAGGTCACGTGAAGCCGGATTTAGGCGTTTTCTTGCCGTATCTTTAGACCCAAAAATCAGTAAAAGTGCAATTGGGCACTTGTTTGAAGGGGGCTTTGACTGACTGAGAGGGAGTGCCCACTGCTGCTGAACTCTCTACTAAAAAAATTTCAGTGGAAAGAAGACATAAACTAATTAAAAGAGTGTTCTTGACTGAATAATTCGTCCGCTTGTGCATTCTAGCAAAAGGGTTGGCCATTAGAGATTGGTTTTAGACTAAGAAGTCAAAATTAAACGGCATTTAATCTTGATTGATGGGAAATGGAGTTCATAGTCAGATCGAGATGGCTGGCATTTCGGATTCAAAGGAAGACCAAAATTTGTCCTCATTGGAGTGGAATGCTCGAGCCATGTATCGAGCATTTTTATTGAATTAATAAATATAAAAGAGTCGATTCAGAATCAATTCTCTATTTCACTCTGTCCCGGTATGGTTGGACTATATAAATTTAGATCGTTCTTAGGAAGAGATCAAGTATGTCATCACATAATTCTAAATAGACCTTTTGAGGGGTGTCGAGGTACAAGGTTCTAAGGCATGGGAATATAATCGCCCTCTCAGTGGGACTGTGGCCTTCTGGTTTACGGGTAAAGTCGTGTAAGGGTAGTGCGAGAGACCCTTAATGATTCGTATCGCCTTTAGACAAATAAAATCACAGAAGATTCTCTCTGCCATGTATGTGAGAGAGAGAGAGAGAGAGAGAGGAGTCCATGGAAGATACTTCTTTCTAATCACAAATTACGGACTTCATGTGGAAACTCCTAAAGTTGACTTGTGAGCAAAGTGATATGCGGATCTAAATTATTCGTCCAAATGCTTGACATCAATGGATATTTGAATCTGTATTATACGAAATAAAAGTAAGATCTAAATTCAAAATTTGGGATTAAAATTTTGTTTTTTGTTGTTGTTGTTGTTGCACTGTGAAATCTCTATAACTATCTATTTCAGAAATATTTAAAAATGTTTATTTTTTATCTTAATAATATTCTAATTTTATTTTTTACTTTTAACCTTTTGGAGAAAATTAAATTCTGAGATCACATGTTCGGATCTTATTCAAGGGCCGACACGCCAAGGTATGTTGACATACAAACTGGGCAAACAAGATAGGCCAGCTCCCAAATGTCTTCCACTGAAACCTTTTCCCGGATAAGCGCCCAAATAAAGTGGGCGGTTTAGCCACTGGATGGAGGTCTCTGGCCCCATAAATGGGCTTTTGCGTGATCCATTCCGGGGCCCAAAAGCTCCAAAAGGGTTGTACACATTTTCATGGCTACTGTGCAGGAAGAGGAACTATGATCAAATTTGGACAGATGTTAACCAGTTGAAGTTGGAATTTCAGCAATGGCAGCACCTGACAAGCACTTGCCCTTCACTCATTAGCCTAATCCCTTCCAACAACATTTTTGCTCCTTTTTGCCAGACAATTTCCAACTTTAGATTTGAACGGCTTAACAATCGGGGGAGAAGATAGAATGAATCGGCCATCTTCAAGACAACCTCAACCCTAGGCTCCATTTCTGACCTTTGCTCGAGCTGTCAGAGAAGGATTGGCAGCAACTGAGCTTAAGGCTGATTGGCATCTCTTGTCGTAGGCCTCTCCAAGAGTCTATGGCCTACCATGTGATCCACTGCTTCTTTATAGCTATTCATTTGATCTTCATCCTTGCACAATTTATCTAAACATACCTGTCAGCCGATTTTTATAATGAGCTAATCAACTATTCTAGTTGAGTAATTGGGTGGATTGTGCTTGTGATTCCCTTTGTTCAGGCGATCAAACAATAGAGAGATCTTGTCTATTAGCAAATGCATTCCTATTCTAATCAAAGAAAACGCCTAGAAAGTAGGCAGGCCAAGAGTTAGGTGGGTGTGACAGATCTGTAAGTCAGTTTTATTAAACAACTAGATATTTGAGCTGAGCATAAAGATTGACAAAAATTTCAATAGAATGAAACAAGCACGAAATCAACTAGAAAACAAATGTCAAATGTTTTAAAGACCAGAGGTGGTAACGATTAAGAATCTGAGAAGACTATAAGCTGACTAGACTATGAATGGCGTGAAAAAAATGAAAGATGATAATTTGAATGTTTGTTGTGTTGTCCGATGTTGGATGTGTTATTGTGTTCTACCCTTCCCGCTTCAGTTCTATTTATAGACCACCCAACTGGCCTTTAACACATGCCACCTCTTCCTTTGATTTCTCCCCAAACATCTCGCCACTTGGATCATGGCCAACACCCATATTCCTTCGATTTCTCAGTTCAGTTCATGGTTTTGGAAATAAGAAGGTTCTTCTAGTTTGTCCAGATGACTACCAATTTAATCCTCGACATGCCCTGTTATCTTGGGAAAAGGGCCACTGAAGAAGAGTCCAAGTGGATTTGGACTCCTGGACTTGGTCAAGCTATTAATTCCATCTGACAAGTTCTCCGCTCCTAACTGTGGTATACAACTTGGCCCATCAATTGGTTGCCTTGGGCAGACCACGGTTTGCCTACCCCAGCTATTTACAGAGTGCAAGTCTTTTACATTGAATTTGGATTCCCACAAAATCTCTCAAACGAACTTAACAAATGGATTGCGAAATCAAATTCTAGAATTTTCAACTCTTGGATCGCAGTGCAAATTTGCAGCCCGCGAGGATCACAATTTTTGGACTGCCGAATTTTGATGTGGTCGATGCATTTGGGTGTTTTCCAATCAATTCCAAAATCCAAGGACTAAATCTTATCTCACGCTTAGTGGTTGGGAATTCATCTCGATGGGACCATATTAACTCTTCAGGAACATTATTGAACTTAATCCAATGTAGAAAAGGGGAAAAAAAATGGCGGCTTGACATTAGCATGTTTTTCAAGTCAACATGTGAGTTCTTCCTATTCTGGATTTTTCAAAAACATACTTACAAATGATTATTATTTCAATTGATATGGATTGGATGATCAAGAGAAGTTAAAATAATTACAAGGCATTTCTGCTGAATAGGGAAGCGACCTCTTCTCAAACCTTGAACAATTTTCAGAAGATAGAATTCAAACCAGCTTTCTTGAATTCAAAAAAAATGATAGCAGAAAACCATTGTTCTGTTAATGAAGACAATTACTCACGGTGGTTGCAGTCTGCCAAAGTAGCACAAGGCATACTTCGACAAAAGCCATGGAATTTGAGCATATATATCCAAAGAAGCTTCACAGAACCAACAAAAATGCATACACTCGATGATTAATATCAATAGGACCAATTCACCATGGCCAACAAGAGTTACTAGCTAGCAATGGAAGAGCACAAATGGCTTTATATGTTGTATTTTCTTCAATGTACACTGCAGGCTGAGAGAAGCTTGGAAGAGTGGCAAGGCAATTTTGGTTATGGAAGAAAGAGCTCACGGATGCTATGCTGAGAATGTAATTTCACTAAAAATAAGCTTGTGGAGATGTTGCTTGGTGATGGGTGTTTTATTATTGAACTTTTTTTGAGGCACTCTGATATAAATTTCAAGGACTTTGGTGATCCAATCTTGAACAATGCTTGGATGGTGCCTACTCTTCGTCAAACAAATTCCATTTTTTGTTTTAGAGGAGTCGTTTGAGATTATTGTGAGATCTAACTCTGAGACTCCAACTTATATTCTGACTCAAAATGCTTGCAATTTCTTTAGCTTGTCTTCAAATCTCAGTGAAGAGTCGCTAAGGAAATTCACCGAAGGTAGTTGGCATTTACTTGATATATTGGACAAATTTTACTTGCCGATGTTTCCTAATGTTGATCCAAGAGGGAACAAAACTTGGGGATTCAAACGTAGTGCTACAAAATTGTTAGAATCCGGAATTCAGATTGAGAAGGCACAACAGGACATTTTCTAAAAATATAATTTACCAATGGAGTGATCAATATCCCACAATTATGTGTCCACGAAAGGAAAGACTCAATGTTTAGGAAGCTCATTGCATTTGAGCAAGGCTATCTTGTTAGTACTCATCACATTACATTGTATGCCCTTCTCATCAGAAATCTCATCCACTCACAATGGGACATTGAATCTCTGTACAGAAAAGGGATAATAAGCAACCAGTTAGGTTGCATTGAAGATGCTTTTGCTCTATTTCAAGGTCTTTGCAAGGAACCTGTTTTCAAGGAGTTCTATTTTAGTAGGGTGTGCTAGGAAATGAATGAATAATGCATGTTGTGGTGGAGTTAGAAAAGGCAGAAAGCTTGCTTGAAATGCAAGTCCCAAGGGTACATGGCTGCATTGAGACGTGATTATTTTTTGAATCCGTGGAGCATAATATCTTTCATTGCTGCTGTTGTGCTTCATGTTCTCGCTGCCTTGCAGACCATATATACCATGTGTTCCAAGCTTCTCTGCTATTTTCTTTATATATATTATTTAGGTTTCCAGTCTGATTTAAATATAAGAATCTCTTGGATGAGTGTCATGATGAAAATTCATTATATAAAAAGCACTTCAACTAGAATACACACGCACATATATTGTTTCATTGCACAAGCAAAGATTGCATAGATGATTACAAAGCTTCAACTAGCAGAAGCCTATTAGCACAGCAGAGCCATAAGCAGTGACATAAAACATTATCCTTGGAAATCACTGCATAACTTGTCTGCAGCTTTCACGAAAGACGCCACCCCATGGAAAGTGGAATCTCAACAAGTAGGGGAAATTGTGACTTTGTAAACAAGATGACTGGAATACTGGCAACCAAAATGATCGGAATATATATCAATGGCATTCTCTGATAAAGCACAAGAACAAATGCAGCACTGAAGCACATCATCATTGTGGCTACAGAGAAGAAGAGGGTTGAAAATCCAATGATCAACCTTAAAGGCAGAAGTTTGAGGAAGTCTTCTTCTTGACAACGTGAGGTGAGAATTCTCAAGAACATCAACATTGAGATAGCCGCGGAGAAAAATGATGCTGCATCCGACATAGCAAATACCACAAAGGCATTTTTTCCCAAAAAAAGAGGCGTCCCTGTCATCCCATCAGTGCCACCAGGGGAAGTGAATATTGCTGCAAACATAATGGTGACAATGAGAGCGGCAACCACACTGCAGGCCGTGGCCACGTCCTTCATCCATTTTTCTCCGTCCTCTTTTAATTTCTGGTGACTCTCGGTAAATAACTCCCGTGGTGTTTTTTCTTCTGCATTTTTTGCTTTCCTGAGTTTTGGCTGCACAAGTTTTTTCACTTCCTACAAATGTTGGTGAATAATTAGAGAGAGAGAGAGAGAGAGAGAGAGAAAGAGAGAACCTGAAACCATTGTAGCTCTCTCTGCATCTGCAAGGCTGCCCCCGAAATGCAATCAAGCTGAGAAGAAGGTACTAATGTAGCAGCAAGATGCAACACACTGTTACGATTTTTGTCAACAGCCGATAAAGACGAAGCCGTCCTGGCATCTCTCCTATGGAGAAGAGTGAAAACATTTTTCTGGCGTCACAAGGCCGCAATTAAGAATAGATTTCGCCCATTTTCATCTCTAAAATATAGGACTTGAGGACTAATTTCTGCAATCTTGATAATGATCTCGGCAATGCCATTCTCTGCAGCAGAGTGTGCTATTTTGCTGAATTCAAAACAAAGTGCCTCGGCATCCAATTGCATCCCTTCATGGATAATGCAGCTGAGTAATTCCTGGACTCGTAAATGTTTCAATTTTTCTTGGTATATAGCCTTCCCACCAGGCACAGTCACACAAACAAGTCAGAACGTGACATACATACGTAATGTAAGGCCAAGGTTAAAGAGGATGAGTTTCACGTACCAGAAAAAATTAGGAGTTTCCAAAACCATTTGTGCAATCGATTATAGGCTGCAATTGTCAAGCTTCAACCTTTTAGATTCTGTTTGGAAACTTAACTTTGATTTCAAATATGAAAATTTCAAATGGTTTGATTATAAATATTATAATTTAAAATATCTTGTTTCAATGTATTATATGACAACAGAGAGATTCAAAATTGTTGTAATCCAATTACAATTGTGATTTATATAATTGTTACCCACCACCAAAACACCCACACTAAGTAATGTTTAATTTTTAAAGATTGGATATAAAGATTATAGTTGAATGTTTTAGAGGTAGAAAGAAAGAGAGACGTGCAAAGAGAGAGAAAAAAAAGAGAGATAGAGATTCAGAAAAGTTAAACATTTTTAATATCCAAAAAAGTTAAACATTTTTTTTTTTAAATTGATAATTTCCTAGACAGAGAGAGAGAGAGATTAAAAAAAAATTATAAATACAAAAAATATTTTTTTTTTGAAAAATTAAACATTTTTTTTTAAAAAAATTAAACATTTCAAAATTATTCAATTTTCCCAAAAATTGAATAATTTCTAGAAAGAGATAGAGTTTCAAAAAATTATTTTTTTAGAGGGAAATATTCATAATGTACATTTTAACAATTATAATTTAATTATATGATTCACCATTTAAAAATTAAAAGTGTCTAAGATAGAATACCAAATGACACCTTATTAGACATTTGAAGCATTCTAACCTTAGTATTTTGGATTTGCATAGGGATTTAGTTCAAATGAATATCCAAACAAAGAATTTGGATTTAGTAAATCCATATTCCCAAAGAAGACACTATTTTAATTTAGAGCTAGAATGAATTCAAGTCAGGGACCAACAAATTTTAGCATACCACGTGCGATCATGTCTTGATTTTTTGTCTGACCCTCGAGGCCCCTCTCAGGATCTCCTCGAGAAGCTTTAGAAGCAGCATGGGGGTGTTCCACGGGCATACCTTGAAAGAAAATTTAATCATGAACATGATCAGTAAGATTGAAATTAATAAGCACCTTCGAGTAAACAAAGTGGTAAACTAGAAACACCCACGAGAATAGATCCATTGTTTCCAAAAGACAAGTTCCTTTCCGCTTGGAAATGCCAAAGGTTTTGTAGCCAGCATTCTCAAAGCAATTACACCGGATTTCTCATTTCCACTTGCTAAGTTTGGAAATTTTGTGGCCAGGTCCAAGGCAATATCTTCAAAAATGAAAAGGGACAGAATTAGCAACCATAAAACTGGAGAGGTAGTCCCCAGGTGTTAAGGAATGTAGCTTGCGTACAAAAAATGTTGAAATCTGTAATCCTCACTTAAGTTCAACTCAGACCGTTCTGTAACAGAAGCACCAGGAAAGTTCCCAGGAAAAAGGTAGAACTCGTCTGTTCTCGCTTAAATACCTCTTTCCTTGGACAAGTATTTGTCATTAGACAGAACTTTCCAAAACATGCCATGCTATCGCATACTAGTGAATGAGCCTTACAAAAGTTTAGAGCACAAATTTAAATATGGACAAAGAGAGATAAGAATGTAATCAAATATAAAAAATAGAAAGAAAAAATATTTATTGAAAGGACAATATTGAAGAATGGAGAGAACTTCTTTTATTGAGAATAAAAGAGAAACAGTATCTCAAATATTACAAAGATAGAGAAAGAGATAATAGAGAGATTTTGAAAGAGATATTGTCTTTCAGATTGTGTTTACAAGATTAGAGAAAACTCCTATTTATAGAAAATGAAGGGAGAGAGAAAGATATTAAAAGTAAATAAAAAGGAGTAAAAAATAATAAAAATAAAAAAGAAAAAGAGAGGGGGAGCGGACAATGTCCACTCCCCAACGACTATATAGCTGTTGTGCCCTAACGGCTATAATAGCCGTTGGTTTTCTGGGCTCATTTGGGCCACAATTCTTGGGCCCAAATGGGCCTATTTGTTTTCAACACTCCCTCTTAAGTTTGACGAATATATTGATTGAGCCAAACTTGTTGAGGATATTGTTCAT
This sequence comes from Dillenia turbinata, assembly GCA_037126225.1. Classification (NCBI taxonomy): domain Eukaryota; kingdom Viridiplantae; phylum Streptophyta; class Magnoliopsida; order Dilleniales; family Dilleniaceae; genus Dillenia; species Dillenia turbinata. Next base: position 2,346,465 of record JBAMMX010000003.1, on the reverse strand, counting down.
ATGACTAGTTGTAGTTTCTTTAGTACTGATCACTGATTTTTACGTGAGGAGTGATTATAGTCTTGTCTTCAAACTTTTGTCATACAAAATGACAATCTATCTCAATATATTTGGTCCACTCATGAAACGCTGGATTTGATGCAATGTGAATAGTTGATTGGTTATCATAAAGAAGCTGAATTGGCGTTGAGACCTTGAACCCTAAGTCTTCAACTAGAGTTTTAAGCCACATAATCTCACTTGTTGATGCTGCCATAACTCTATATTCTACTTCAGCACTAAATCTTGACACTACTGATTGTTTCTTACTTCTCCAAGACACCAGATTACCTCTCACAAACATGCAAAAACCTGGTGTAGACCTTCTATCATGAGAATCTCCGGCCCAATCCGCATCACAATATCCAATGATTTCGGAGCTTTAATTACACTTCATCTATATTTCACGTCGAGGAGAACCCTTTAGATACCTCAAGATCCTTTCGGCTGCTTTCCAATGTCCCATTTTTGAATTATGCATATGCTGGCTGATTTGGCTAACTATATATGCTATATTTGGCTTGGTGATCGTCAAATAAATGAGCTTTCGCAACAAGTCTCTGATATCTCGAAATATCGACAAATTGTTGATTGTTATCCGTTCCTTCTTCATAGGTTGAGACTGGACTACAAGCAGGTTTAGCTCCCAATTTACCTGTTTCCTACAAAAGATCTAATATATACTTTCTTTGTGATAAAACAAGTCCCTTAGAAGAGTAGATAAGTTCTATACCTAGAAAGTATCTTAGTTTTCCTAAATCTTTAATTTTAAATTTAGACTTAAGGAAATTTTTAACTTGATCTATTTGCTTTACGTCTACGCAGTTATGATTATGTCATCGACATAGATAAGTACAATCGTGACCTTTTCATTAAAAAATTTTGTAAATAAAGACGAGTCACTATTGCACTTAGAGAAATCATAACTAAGAAGAGCAGAGCTAAGTTTAGCATACCAGGCTCGGGGAGATTGTTTCAAACCGTAGATAGCCTTCTTGAGCTTGCATACTTATTCATTTTTGCTTTCAAGCCCTTAAGGAAGTCGCATGTAAACTTTCTCCTTGCAAGAATGCATTTTTCACGTCCATTTGAAACATTGGCCAACTCTAATTCGTCGCGAGAGACAATAGGACTCGGAATGTGGTCATTTTGATGACTGGAGCAAAAGTTTCGATGTAGTTTTCTCCATATATCTGGGTGAAGCCTTTAGCTACAAGTCTTGTTTTATGACGGTCGATTGTTCCATCGCTTTTGTGCTTGACCTTGTAAACCCACTTGCACCCTACCGCTTTCTTTCCTTTAGGAAGAGTGGTAATCTCCCAAGTTTGATTCCTAGTAAGAGCATTCAGTTCTTCCTTCATAGCCTTCCTCCATCCTTGATGAGCATTAGCTTCTTCATAGCTCAAAGGTTCCTGCACTTGGTCAATGCCATTCAAGAACTCTTGATGACTAGAGGAAACATTGTTAGTTGTATAAAGATCAGAAATATGATGAGATGCAACCTTGGAATTATAGTAAATTTCCTTATTTAACCATTCTAAAGGATGTCTTAATCTAGTGGATCTTCTAAGTGGAGGAGGTGGTGATGATGGCTCTTTTAGAATTTTCTCATTAGCTTGCAAGTTTGGCTCCTCATTTTCTAATGAACTTTTTTCTTCTCCCCCTTATTTTATATTTTATTCTATAATTATTTCTTGGGAAGATTTATTTTCAATTCTTGGTAATTTCCAAAAAAAGGTTTGTAAGTCTCTTTTATGAAGTCTTTATCTTTATTATGTTCTTTTAAATAAAATTTATCTTCTAAAAATACTATATCTTTAGATGTATAGACTTTACTAGTTTCAGGTCATAACATAAATATCGCTTTTGAAATGATGCGTAGCCTATAAAAATACAACGTCTTCCATTTCTTTCTAACTTATCTCTCATTTGAGAAGCAATATGAGCATAACATGTACAATCAAATATTTTAAGACGAGATAATGAAGGTTTTTCTTTTCTAAGTATCTCTAAAGGAGATTCTCTCTTGAGAATCTTTGTGGGAAGTCGATTAATTATATGTGCAGTTGTACTAATTGTATCACTCCAAAATATCTTAGACATATTTGTAAAACACATCATGGTTCTTGTTATTTCTAGTAAATACCTATTCTTTCTTTCAGCTACTCCATTTTATTGTGAAGTGTAAGGGCAAGATGTTTGATGAATAATTCCTTATTTTCTAAATAAACTTTGAATTCATTACTCATGTATTCACCTCTATTATCAGTTCTAAGTGTTCTAATATGCGCATCATATTGTTTCAAGATAAAGTTATTAAAGTTTTGAAATGTTTCAAAAGTTTGTGCCTTAGTGTGAAGCATGTATATCCATGTGTGTCTAGATTTATGATCTATAAAGATATAAAGTATTTAAAACATCTTCTAGATTCAACAGGAGATATCCATATATCTGAATGCACAAGATCAAAGATATTTTTATAAATAGTTTTCGAAATTGGATAAAATACTCAGGTTTGTTTCCCAAAGATACATGCATCACAATGATCATTTTTACAAAATTTTGTTGGAAAAAGTATTTTCAAGACTTGATCATTTGGGTGACCTAATCTAGCATGTCATAGTTGATTATCTCCTTCATATGCTACAAGAGCTCGGTTGTTTTGGTCTAAAAAATATAAATTGTTTCATCTAGATCCACTATAAATCACTTGATTCGATTTAAGATCCTGAAAAATAATAGTATCAGGATCAAAAGTAGCCTTACAATTTTTGTCCTTAGTTATCTTACTAATTGACAAAAGATTGGAGGTGAATTTAGGAACATATAAAACATTTGATTTTTTTTCAAAAAATTCAACTTCTCCAAGTTCTTTAACCTTCAAATTTTGTCAATTAGCTACTTTTACTATCTTATGATTTATAAGGGGTTTTAAACGTTTTATCTTTTCTTTATCCTTAACCATGTGATAATTATATCCCAAATCTATTAACCAATTTTTAAAATAATGAGTGGAGTTTGAAAAGTTACCAGAATTATTGGCGACTTAGTTTAATAGCTTGGTGATACCTTCAAGAGCTGTTTCCAATGCTACATTTTGTGCCACTTTTGGTGTTTCTTGCTCTTTCCTTTTAAGATGCTCTGGTTTGAGATGAGAATGAAGAAGCCAACATTTCTCCTTGGTATGGTTTAACCTCTTGCAATGTGAGCATCATTTCTTGTAAGGAGGCTGATAGGCTTTGTTGGCAGTGGGTTGTTCTAGTGTAGAAATAGGAATTTGCTGCTCAACTTTAAATCCATGGACTTTAACTTTTGATTGTGAAGCCTTCTCAAGCCGCATGCTAGTATTAGCTTTCTAAATTAAGAATCGAATTTCTTGATATGAAGGAAAGTCTTTCATCCGAAGAATTTCTTGGCGGATATTTGAGAAGCGTTCGCCAAGAGAGACGAGAAGGTTGAAGGACTTATCTTCATCCTTCCGTTTTATCAATATTTTCGAGTCACATGTGTGAGGTCTCAGTATTTTCAATTCATTCCATAGATCTTCATATTCTCCAAATAGTTGGGATAGAATTTTTTTTTCGTTCTAAATATTGGTAATCTTCCTCTTGATTTCAAAAATTCTTCCCACATTAGATTCTTGCCCATATAGATCATACATTTGATCCCATAAGGCTTTAGAGTTTGGATAAGATGACACTATGTTTTTGTGAGTTTGATCCATGGCATTACAGAGGAGAATGAAAACTTGATCATCTCTTTCTTTCCGCCTTTCATATGCAGGGTTGGTAATATCAAGAGATTCACTTATTATAAATTTCAAAAGTTTTAGAGCATTGAGTGATCTTTTGATATACCCTACCCATTGGAAATAATTTTTGGAGGTTAGGATTGTGGAAGAAAAAAGGTGGGTTTGAAATGAAGTAAATGAGGGTAGAGGATTTGCTATTTGAGGAATAATAGAACTCTGCTTCGATACCATGTTGAAATTTATAATCCTTATTTAAGTTCAACCCAAACCATTCTGTAGCAGAGGCACCAGTAAAGTTCCCAAGAAAGAGGTAGAGTTCGTCTGTCCTCGCTTAAATATCTCTTTTCTTGGACAAGTATTTGTCACTAGACAGAATTTTCCTAGACATGCCATGCCATCGTATACTAGTAAATGAGCCTTATAAAAGTTTAAAACACAAATTTAAATATGGACAAAGAGAGATAAGAATGTAATCGAATATAAAAGAGTGAAAGAAAAAATATTTATTAAGAGGATAATATTGAAAAATGGAGAGAACTTCTTTTATTGAGAATAAAAGAGAAAGAGTATTTCAAATATTATAAAGATAGAGAAAGAGATAAGAGAGGGATTTTGAAAGAGAGATTGTCTTCCAAATTGTGTTTATAAGATTAGAGAGAGTCCTTATTTATAAAAGATGAGGAGAGAGAGAAAGAAATTAAAAGTAAATAAAAAATAATAAAAAATAAAAAAAGAAAGAGTGGGGGGAGTGGACAATGTCCACTCCCCGATGGTTATAATGGCGGTTGGGTTTTTTGGACCCATTTGGGTCATAATTCTTAGACCCAAACGGGCCTATTTGTTTTCAACAAAAAAGTCCACCCATGGCTAAATGAACAAAAAGATATCGTCTACGTCTTGAGTCTAGATGTTCCCCTGGAGACACAGAGTAAAGATACCGCACCGTAGATTTATGGCCAAAGTGAGAAGCCACAATAAGGGTTATGTCCCCGTCTTTATTTCCAATTGTGAGCAACTCTGGACAACTTTCTGCAATGTATCTAGCAATTTTCTCGTTTCCTACACAAGCAGCCAGTAAGAGAGCAGTGTTGCCAGTATCCTCCTCCTGTTTTAAATCCTCCGAGGTCAACTTCTTCACCAAATCCTTGACAACATTTTCTTTCTGTTGGATGGTTGCAATATGAAGGATTGTGTGACGGTATGGAGTGATACTACCGCGTAGCTCGTCGGATACAGTCAACTGAAGCAGCATCCTAATCATCGGGGTCCCAGCTTTCCCAAGATCATCGTATAATAGCTGGAACGGGTCCACTGCAATGGTTTGCCTTTTTTCTTATACAGTCTTTTTCTATGTTTTTAATTCCTATTAATGCAATTGCTTCAGGTTAAAAATAAAATAGATACCTTTCTGTATTGAGGCTAATCGTTCCCAAGCGGCTTTGGCTGAGTCGAGATCTAAAATCTGAGGGAGAGTCTTTAGTCCACAAGAGATCTGAATATGGTGAAGGGCCTTCGCATTTTTCTGCTCCCAAATCTTGGAATGCTCTTGTATTTCTTCATCAACAACGTCCCATAGGCCAAGATCCTTCAAATTTTCTTGCCTGTAGTTGCTCCAAATTTCATAGTTATCATCCATCAGTACTTCATGCTCAGAAAAAAGGAACTCATTAGATTTCATAAAAGAAGACCACACAAGTAGAAACCATTAATCCACTACTTTTAAACAGTTTTTTATTAGAAAAGGAATTCCGAGCATTCATTAGTAGAAGTTTCACTCGTCTCAACTGATTTGTAACAAATATGTATATAAGTGATTTTTTTCTTTGGTTAGATAAAACATGTTCACACCCACCACTCTTTCCTTGCAACGGGAGAGAATGTACTGATCACAAAACAAAACAAAACAAAATTTGAGAGAATTACCTGGGCCAGGTTTAACCAGTTGTGGTGTGCACAGGAAAGCCAATTGATTCCACGCAGTTTGGGCCGACTTGAACTCATTAATGTCAATCGTCTGAAGTAAATCAATCCCACACGAACTTTTGATAACTTCTAGGGCCTTGGCGTCTTTCTCTGAGGAAACTTCTTTGCCAATGACAGCATCCCAGAGATCTTCCCCAATCAGAAAACTCTTGATACACTTGCTCCAAATTTTGTAGTTATCCAACCCAAGAAATTGAGGGACGATTTCATCTGACTCCATTTTTCACTATATTTTTCACTATTTAAGCTAATAATATATATATATATATATATATATATATAGAGAGAGAGAGAGAGAGAGAGAGAGAGAGAGAGAGAGAGAGGAGTCAATGGGATGCATGTGTAAAATCAAATCATATATAAAAACAAGGAGGATCACTTACATTGACTGTTAAAGGGAGATTTGAGATGAGACACGAAGTTTAAGTCTCTTATGGTTGGGCTTAAAGAGAACCAACTTGCTAATATTAGTGGCTGTGATGTAGTTATATTTATAGACTCGACCTCTTGAACAAATGCTTTGGTTTGGAAGACTTGGAGAAGAATCAAGGCCACAACCATCATTCTCAATTATTAACAATTAACAGAGTGAATTTCATTTTATTTTTTAAGTTTTACAAAAGCGATGCAGAATTTGGTTGGCTTTTACAAAAGTGATACAATAACAAGACCCAAAGAAATGCAAAGTCTTGTGTTGGAATTGTTTCAAATGTCAATTTATACACCAGAGATCGAGACTGGTTTAGTCCACACCTTGTTGATGAATTTACCTGTTAAAAACAAAATACAAAATGAGACAAAACTATGTTAGTTATTGAGTAATCTAATGTGCGCATGTGCACTCATATCACAGTCTTAGCTGCTCATTCTTTATCACCAACCTGTGAAGGTCAATTCTTGTAAGATATTATTAACGATATATATATATAAATGTTAACGATCTCCTTTATTTTTTTTTGATTATACAAAAATTTGAACATAAAATTTTCACATTATGGAAGCCATTTCTTTGCCGCTTGAGTACTCGTTGCATTTTGCAATTAAACTCTCTCTCTCTCTCTCTAAACCAGTACCTTTCCCTCTCTAACACTTACCTCTCTCTCTTTCCAATATCGGAAAGTCCAGTTGTGGTGTTGGCTTTAATGGATCGGCTGAGATTTCTATACCATGTGAAATATGGGAGAATAATGAATTTAGATTTAAATGTGGATTTTTATTTGTTGGGCTGCATAGGAACTTTATTGGATTCTCAGTCGATAGGATTTCAATTTTTAAGTGCTCAATTATTAAAGTGTTTGATGCTTTGTGCATCTTGAGTTCCACTCAGGATTTGTCTTCTCGATAGAATTTGACTTCTCTATCAGAAATTGATTTGTTGGATAGAGCTTTTGTTTACCTCTCGGTCAACTGAACAATCCACTGTTTATTGAAATTTTGATTTCCTACTCGGTCTCTCATAAATTTCTATCTCTTGCTTCACTATTTGGTAAAACTCTTTATTTTCCTCTTGATTTTCAAGGTGTTGAAACACTTGTGTTAAATTTTATTTCTCTCTCGGTACATTGTGAGAATTGTAGTCTCTCGATGCATTTCTCTTTCGATAATATTTTCCATTTACTTCTTGGATCTCTCGGTTATCAGTGTTGTAACATTTACACTTACCAGAGCATTTATACTTACACTTACTAGCATCACTTACTAGAACATTTATACTTACCTTCTGGTACATGTATCATTTCTCCTCTCGGTACATTTCTTGGTGTTGGAGCACTATAATGACTCCAAAAAGCTTTCCACCAACGCTTTAATCTTATAATGTGCAATTTATGCCATATCCTAGGTTTTGAGCATTTCTCATTTTTATTATTTCTAATTTTCCATAAATTCCAATCTTTCGTTCTAACTTTTCTTTCTCCTTGGCAAACACAATCTTCTTGATGAAACATAACTTCAAGTACTCAAAATCCATTGGTTAACCTTCCCAATAACTCAAAAAATGCATATTGGAGCTTTATGCAATTTAGAAATGTGAGAGAGCTACTAAATAAATATTGAAAATATTGAAAATAGGTTTGATGGTAAAACACTACTAGCAAAACGGATATCAGTGATAGAAAAATCTGTAACTGATACCCAAATTTTCGTCACTGAAAGTATCAATGATCGAAAATCAGCGACGGATTTTTTCAGTTGCTGAAAGTCATTTCGCTAATTTTCACGACGGATTTTTTACAGACGGAATTTTTTCGTCGCTAATTACAGGTGGATTTTTTAGCGACGGATTCTGTCGCTAATTTCGTTTTAAGGTTTTCAAATTACCGATGGATTATTAGCGACGGAATTTCCGTCACTAATCCATCGGTGAATTTCGTGAACCAAATGTGCACGGACCCGAGTGCCCGCCTGCGCCCCACGCCCGCTCGCCTGCCTGCGCGGCCCTGTTATAAATGTTGAAAAAATTGCTCTCACCCAAGTTCGAACTTGGTTCAAACTTGGGAGTGAGATATAGATCCGGAGAGTCTTAACCATTATACCACTATCATATTTGTGTTATTAATTTATTTTTTTCTATTTCTATACTTTATTTGAAACTGTTAATATTTAAAATACAATACCCTATATTAATAAAAATATAAAATTTTATTTAATAAAAACACAAAATAATATTTAATAAAAACAAAAAATTATATTTAATAAAAATACAAAATTATATTTAATAAAAACACAAAATTATATTTAATAAAAACAAAAAATTATATTTAATAACAATAAAAAATTATATTTAATAAAAGAATAAAATTATATTTAATAAAAACACAAATTATATTTAATAAAAATACAAAATTATATTTAATAAAAAAACAAAATTATATTCAATAAAAATAAAAAATATATATATTTAATAAAAATATAAAATTATATTTAATAAAACACAAAATTATATTTACTTAAAAACACAAAATCATATTTAATAAAAATATAAGATTATATTTAATAAAAATACAAAACTATATTTAATAAAATTGCAATAACCTAATTAAATAAAAATACAAAATCATATTAAGTAAAAATACAAAATTATATTTAATAAAAATACAAAATTATATTTAATGAAAAATACCCTTATTAAAAAAAACAAAAAACAAAATTATATTTAATAAAAATAAAAATTATATTTAATAATAATATAAAATTATATTTAATAAAACAATACCCTAATTTAATAAAAATACAAAATACAAAATTATATTTAATAAAAAACAATACCCTAATTTAATAAAAATACAAAATACAAAATTATATTTAATAAAATTACAAAATTAAATTTAATAAAAAAAATCCTAATTTAATAAAAAATATAAAATTATATTTAATAAAATGTGAAATTATATTTAGCGACGAATTAGCGACGAAATTTTTAGCGATGGAAAAATTCCGTCGCTAATTTGTCTGAAATTTTTTTCTAATTTTAGAGACAGATTAGCGATAGAAATTTTCGCGACGGAAAATTGTCGTCGCTAATTCCGTCGCTAATATGTCTGATTTTTTTTTTTTTTTGTGACGGATTAGCGATGGAATTTTTTCTGACGGAATTTTCCATCGCTAATTATTTCGTCGCTGTTCCGTTACAATTTTGTTATTAATTAGCGACGGATAACTATCCGTCGCTAATTTTCGTCGCTGATACCGTATTTTCTAGTAGTAAAAGTATCAAATTTGACTTCTTTATGAAAAAATACTGGTACTTTGTGAAACCTTATAGTAAAGCCTATCGACTAATCAAGAAGGTACTGGTGCTTTGTGGAATGTACTGTACTTTGTGGAATCTCTCGGTAAGGCCTATCGGCTAACCGAGAAGGTACCGATACTTTGTGGTACCTCTTAATAAGAGCTATCAGATAATCGAGAAGGTAGGAAGTCTCTCGGTAAGGCCTATCGGCTAACCGAGAGCGAACTGGTACTTTGCAAAACTCTTTAGTTTGACTATCTTGGTTAATTGAACTGGTACTTTGATAAATTCTTTCGGTTGAGTTTTTCGGTTTGACTTTAAAGCAAAGTATTGGTACTCTATGTTTATTTTTTTCTATAAATTCTAATTTTTCACTCCAACTTTCCATGCTCATTCATCAAACACATCTTTCTTGACAAAACATAATTTCAAGTATTGAAACTCCATAGGTACTACAAAAAAATACAGTTTTAGTAACAGAATTTAACGACGAAACAAATCCGTCACTATTTTGTCATGAATTTAGCCACAAAAAAGTTTCATTGCTATTTTGCAATGAAATTAGCAATGAAAGACTATCTATGGGAAAATTAGGACAATTCGTGGCTAATTAGTCACGAAATCATTTTCGTTGCAAAGTTTATGGGTAATTAGCCATGAAAAAATTTTTATGACAAAATTAGCCATGAAACATTAAGTTCGTGGCAAATTTAATGACAAATAGAAATTTTGTGACTAAATTTTATCATGAATCGAGTTTTCATCACTAAATTTAGGGATAAAATCTTAATTTGTGGCTAAATTCATTGTTAATTAGCTATAAAAATATTTTTGTGATAAAATTTAACAATGAATTCCCGTTAAATTTGTCGTTAATTAGTCACACAAAAAGATTTATCACTATTTTGGGGAATTTGTGACTAATTTCGTGATTTAATTCTTTTTACACTCTCATATAAAACATTTTCAACCCTGTCTCACTAAATTAATCATTTTCAACAATATATAATTTAATTAATCTCTAATGAAATATTACAATGTACAATAATAAAATTTTACTTATATAAATATATAAACATATATTTTATCTTTTACCTGAATATAAGACTACATTAGGTATTAAACAATTCTTTTAGAAATTAAATGAAAGAATTTGTACTTTTTCTAAGTATTATTAATCATAATTTTTAGAAAAGTTACAAATTTGTTTGAGTAATATAGTTATTATGTAAGTATAAAAATCAAGTTTTTTTTTTTTTTTTGTCAAATTCGTCTTTAATTTTGTTGTAAATTTTCAAAAACTATTTTTTTATTATTAATTTTATTACAAATAGCTAATTCATTACTAAATTCGTTACAAGAAATAGATAAAAATTAGGTTTCATCGCAAGTTTCATCGTTAAATTCGCGATGAAAATACTTTTTATCTCCAATTTAGCAACGAGTAGCCGTTTTCATTGCTAATTTTATTGACAAATAGTGCATTCGTGAGGTCAATGGGATTGCATTTTTAAAGTCCCTCGTTCTCTCTCTCTTTCGTGCCCTCACCTCATTTGGATGGGAAGATTAGAAGAAAAAAGAAATGATTTGGAGAGAAAGTCATATTTTTTTTCCTTTGAATGTTTAAATACAATAGAAAATGAAGAATTTGAAAGGTTTGAAATGTCTCTAAATTTAAAAACTTTTTCCTCTCAAAATGAAAAGAAATAAAGGAGAGAGAAAATATTAGTATTAAATATTTTTTATTTCAAAAGTTGATATCAAAACTTTTTATACCATTTTTTTTCTTTTATGAAACTCCATTATAATTTTTCTCTTATTTTTTTTCCTCTAACTAATTTTTTTCTCTTCAAAACTCTCTAACAGTAGGGTTTCTCTGCAGCTGCTCTATTTTCATCTTTTTCACTGTTGTATTCTTCGTTGCTAAGAGGACACTCACAATCCTCTCTCTCTAGCTCCTTAACCCTTAGCTCTCTCTCCCCTGAGACCCTAACTTCCCACAAATTTCCTTTGAACCCTAACTCGCAATCCTTTGTTTTGGGGGTTCAAGGATTTTTGGCATCTATTCGATTGGCTCTCCTCTCTCTTCCTGAGCCTCAAGTCTCCATTTCCCCAAACCCCTCGCGTTCTTGTAGAGGCCTTAGTTCGTGGGTCAATACTACTAAGGTCAGACCAGATTGAAGAGCGAGAGACTAGAGATAGATAGAGGTATATTGATTTTCTTGGTGAAAGAATTTGTGGAAGTGATGAATTGGAGTTCTATGGCAACACTAAAGGTATGAATTTTGTTTACTCTTTTCTCATTCTTTTGGGGTTATTGAAAGGTTTTTCATCTGTTCACTTGATTGAGCAATTTCAATACATGGGTTGTGCTTGAATTTTCTACTATATAGCATTTGCTGAGCCAAGTATGCAATTTGAATTTTTCTTTTTTTTTTTTGACAATTCAAACTTTTTTTTTGGGCCAGTTTTAAATCTATTATTTAGTAAAATTTATTTGATGAGTTGGGTTTTTTTCCTTGATTTTTGAGTATGATTTTTTTTTTTTTTTTTTTTTTTTTTTTTTTTTGTCTTGGACTTGGTCCACCGTTCATTTTTTGAAACTTTTACTATTTTGGGTCGAGTCGTTGAAGTCCCTGGAGGGTAGGGTGTATATTTGTTCTATCTGAGACTCGAATTTGAGATCCCTTGGAATGGAGACTAACGACTTACCCACTAGACTAACATGTGTTGAGCGTGATTTTTGAATAGCTACAATGAGTTTCTCTATAAAAAAAAATTATTATTTGATTTATAATATATTTTTTTTTCGGGTCATTAACATATATATATATATATATATATATATATATATATATATATATATAAACGTGAATGACCTATGAACACGTCGGATTTCGTCGTCCTCCATCGTGGCTTGCGAGACCCATTTGTAGGCACCCGTGTCTTTTTTTTTTTTTTCTTATCTTTCTCCTCTCCTCTCTCTCTCTCTCAAAAGAAAAGAAAAGAAAAGAAAAAAAGACGTCCCATATCCCTTTAGTCGACTATAAGCATGCCTTAGTCGACCAAAAGCCTTTAGTCGACTATAAGCATGCCTTAGTCGACCAAAAGCCTTTAGTCGACTAAGGCATGTCTTAGTTGACTAAGTATCTTTTTTTTTTTCCTTTTTGTTTTTTTTTTCTCATCTTGTTTTTGTTTTTGTTTTTTTAATGATATTTTTTTTTAAAAAAAATATATCATAAATGCTTTTTTAAAAAATAGTTTTAAAAAATAATATTTTTAAGAAACATTATGTCGGATTTTTTTTCTTCTCTCTTTCTCCTCTCATTTCCTCTCTCTCTCTCCTCATTGAAAAAAAAACATAAAATAATAAAAAAAAAATAAAAAGCCTTTAATTGACTAAAATACATGTCTTGGTTGACTAAAGGCCTTAGTCGACTATAAGATATGCATTTAGTCAACTAAGGAATTTTTTTATTACACCGCTAATCGGGAGTTTTATCGAAAAGTTTTGTATCGAGAAACTACCGGGGAGCTTTAATGTACATGAAATTGTTATGTACCGGGGAGCTTTTATGTATTGGGAACAGGGGAGGTTTTTACCAAAAGTTTTTTACCGGTTACCGGAAGTTTTATACCGAGAAACTACCGGGGAGCTTATAGGTACATGAAAGTGTTGTGTACCGAGGATGTTTCATATATCGGGAACCGAGAAGCTTTTTACAGAGAGTTTTTTGTCGGTTACCGGGGAATTTTGTACCGAGAAACTACCGGAAAGCTTTTATGTATATGAAGGTGTTGTGTACTGGGGAGCTTTCATATATCGGGAACCGATGAGCTTTTTACCGAGAGTTTTTTGCTGGTTACCGAGGAGTTTTCATGTATATGAAGGTGTTGTGTACCGGGGAACTTTTTACAAGGAGTTTTTTGTCGATTATCGGGTAGTTTTGTACTGAAAAACTATCGAGAAGCTTTTATGGTATTGTGTACCGGGGAGCTTTCATGTACCGAAAAACCGGGGAGCTTTTTACTAAGAGTTTTTTTACCGGTTACCGGGGAGTTTTGTACCGAAAAACTACTGGGAAACTTTTATATACTTGAAGGTGTTGTGTACCATGGAGTTTTCATGTATCGGGAATTGGAGAACTTTTTACCGGGAGTTTTTTGCTGGTTACCGGGGTGTTTTGTACCGAGAAACTACCGCGAAACTTTTATGGACACGAATGTGTTGTGTACCGGGGAGCTTTCATGTACCGGAAATAGCACTACCAAAAAAATGGGTCTGTCACTGATACCTAAATTTCCGTCCCTGAAAGTTTCAACGACGGAAATTTCCGTCGCTGAAAGTCACATCGCTAATTTAGCGACGGAAATATTTCCGTCACTAATAATCCGTCACTAATCCATCGGAAATTTATTATTATTATTTTTTAATTATTATTAATTACCAGGGCAAACCCAAATGCCCGAATCCGGGTGCCCGACCCGACCGACCGCTGGCCCCGTCGCACTGGCCCCGCCCGCCGCCGCCGCACCGCCCACCGCTCGCTCGCCTTCGGCCCGCCCGCCTTTAAATTGTTTGAAAAATGCTCAAAAATGAATCTGTCCAGATTCGAATATGAGTTGAAAGAGAGATATTGAGAGTTTTAATCAACATACCACCATTACTTTTGTGTTATTAGTTTATTTTTTTTTCTATTTCTATACTTTATTTCTAACTTTCAATATTAAAAATACAATACCTTAATTTAAAAAAATATAAAATTATATTTAATAAAAATACAAAAAATTATATTTAATAAAAACAAAAAATTATATTTAATAAAAACAAAATATTATATTTAATAAAAACATAAAAAATTATATTTAATAAAAAAATATTATATTTATTAAAAAAATTATATTTGATAAAAGCAAAAAATTATATTTAATAAAAACCTAATATTATATTTAATAAAAACAAAAAAAAATTATATTTGATAAAAATACAAAATTATATTTAATAAAAACAAAATATTATATTTAATAAAAAAAATTATATTTGATAAAAACAAAAAATTATATTTAATAAAAATACAAAATTATATTTAATAAAAACACAAAAAATTACATTTAATAAAAACAAAAAATTATATTTAATAAAAACACAAAAAATTATATTTAATAAAAAAATATTATATTTAATAAAAAAATTATATTTAATAAAAACCAAAAATTATATTTAATAAAAAAATATTATATTTAATAAAAAAATTATATTTGATAAAAAAAATTATATTTAATAAAAACAAAATATTATATTTAATAAAAAATTATATTTGTTAAAAACAAAATATTATATTTAATAAAAAATTATGTTTGATAAAAACAAAAAATTATATTTAATAAAAAGAAAATATTATATTTAATAAAAAAATTATATTTGATAAAAACACAAAATTATATTTAATAAAACAAAATATTATATTTAATAAAAAATTATATTTGATAAAAACAAAAAAAATTATATTTAATAGAAACAAAATATTATATTTCATAAAAAAATTATATTTGATAAAAACACAAAATTATGTTTAATAAAAACAAAATATTATATTTAATAAAAAAAGTATATATTTGATAAAAACAAAAAATTATATTTAATTAAAAATTTATATTTAATAAAATCAAAAAATTATATTTAATAAAAACAAAAATATTTTTGCGACGGATTTAGTGACGGAAAAATTAGTGACGGATTTTTTTCCGTCGCTGAAAGTCTGTTTTCTTGTAGTGTCGGAGAGTTTTTTACTAGGAGTTTTTTTATCGATTACTGGAAAATTTTGTACCGAGAAACTACCGAAGAGCTTTCATGGTATTGTGTACCGGAGAGTTTTCATGTATCGAAAATCGGAGAGCTTTTTACCGGGAGTTTTTTGTCGGTTATCGGGGATCTTTGTACCGCGAAATTATCGGGGAGTTTTTATGGACAAGAAGGTGTTGTATACTGGGAAGTTTTCATGTATTGGAAATTGGGGAGTTTTTTATCGAGAGTTTTTTAATCGATTATCGGGGAGTTTTATATCAAGAAACTACCGGAAAACTTTCATGTACATGAAGGTATTGTGTATCGGGGAGGTTTCATGTATCGAGAATCGTGAAGCTTTTTATCGGATGTTTTTTCTTGGTTACCGGAGAGTTTTATACCGAGAAACTATCAGGAAGTTTTCATGTATACAAAGGTATTGTGTAACAATAAACACTTCATCTATTGCCATAAATTTTTTATCATTAAATTCGTTTTGTATTTTAATTTTCATCGATCAATTGTAACATCAGACACATAATTTAATTTTTTTTAATCATACTTAAAATTGTGTACCGCGCATAACACGTTATAATCCTCCTGGTTCTTAAAAAACAGGTGATGCATTGATGATTAAAAAAGTACGGATAAATTATGAGAGCATTGATACACAAACAATAAGAAAAAACCAAACCGGCCCAAGAAAAAACCAATCCGGCCCAAGTTTTTGCTTCTTGTTTGTGTGTAGAGAGAAAAAAAAAATAAAAGAAAAACACAAACATGTGATAGAGACACTAGAAGTGAATGTTTGGTTGACCTTTGATGAAGTAAATATTTCATAAAACAAAAAAGAAAAGATTGAGATAATTATGAGAAAGAGAAAGAAAGGTAGGAGAAAAGAGAGAAAAACATTGATTTGGGGGCTACTCAAGTCGTCCATGCGAAGTATGGCGGAGCCAAATCTCCAAATGAGAGAGTGAGAGTCTTGAGGGTGAAGAGAGGAGAGACGAGACAAAAGAGAAGGGTTGAGTTGTTATTGGAGGGCCTATATTGAAAGGCTTTTGACAAGTATGAGTGCTTGCTTTTGGGTTTTGAGCTTTTGGCATACAAAAAGAAAATGGGTGGGAAGGAGAGAAGCGTTGTTTCTAAGCTGACTAAGAAATTTGAGTGAGAAAGAAACTTGAGAGAGAGAGAGAGAGAGAGAATGAAACTTAAAGAAGGGTTTGGAGGAGATATGGTTGTCAAGCATCTATAAAAGTTATGAGACTGTTTGTCTTGATCCTTGATAATAAAAAATTATTATTAATTATTAATGTTCTTATTATTTAATTAGTATTAATTATTAATTTCCTTTTATCCTTGATAATAATATATTATTATTAATTATAAATGTTATTATTATTTAATTATTTGTTATCTTCGTTTGTTATGTCTTGTCTATATCTAAGTTACGCCTTCCTAGGGCAAATATAGAAGAGGCTAGTCATGTGAAAATTGAAGGTCTCAACTCCCCAATTATCTCCCTATCCAACCGACACTTATGTAGTATTTTAATACTATTTTTCTTCTCAAAATTATGTACAACATCTTTTTCTTTTTCCCTTTTTTTTTTTTGTTTGGGGGAATGCCCATGGCAAATGTTTAAATTTCTTAATACAAGTACTAAGGAATAAAATAATGTTTTTGGAAACTTGATATTAAGAAAGTATTAGTGTCAGCCAGTTCAAATAGAATACATATTTATAAAAGATTTCAAATTGCAAAAATGTGATTGGTATTTGTGAGTTTCTCTCTCTCTCTCTCTCTCTCCCCTTCTTGGAAGTGTCTGAATAGTGGGAATGTGATATACCAATTTAATGGGGACCCCATTTGCTTCTTTTTTCTTGCCTTTTACAATCAGAAGATTTAGAGATTGAAAAGTGGGTTGTGGGTTTTCAGAACAAATGTGTGAGGACCTTTAGATTTGACTGATCAATGTAGACTTTTGTTAGTGACCCACTTATATTTGCCTTGCCCCAGCATCTTTGAGGAAAACAAAAGCTAGTATATGTCTGCCTAATGAGCATATCTACAAGTTCTCCCCCCCGTCTCTTTCTCACAATTAAAAAAGAAAATAAAGAAAAAATAAAAAAAAACTAAAATTTAAATTAGTCTTGATTATATGCTTAATCAAATGAATGGTTCCTTTGTGCCGACATTAATCAATGGAAAAACCTAATCTCATAGAAATTTTCAATTTAAATTAACCAAAATTTCTAGTACCTCAAAAGCTTCTTAAATGGACTTCTAAATTCGGGTGTCTGAAAACCAATTTTCTGGAGGGAATAGGCTCCACATCTTTGTAATGAACTTAAGGACCCTCCTCAAGACATGATGAACATGACCATTCATTGCCCTTTTAAAAGCATATTTATGGACAAAGAAATTCTCTTGTTCCTAGACAATATACGTTTGCTTTCCCCAATCATGGTCCTTTAGGAGATAGCATTTGTTGAAACTTGTCCCTCACTGCATCAAAGGAGTGGCAATGGCTTTGTTCCCTCGTACCTCTCACATCACTTGAAGTGCTTGACTAAGGTAAAGATTGGTCTATATACTTGTGATGAATGGAATGTAACTTTTATATTAGTATTATTTGATAATGGTAATAGTTGCAACTTTTAACTTTCTAATATAATTTCCTTTTAAAAGGTTAAAATTTCATTGCAATTTACCAAAAAATTCATTTGATGATCAGAATTAGGATATCCGACATTTCAGCATGTCCGGTTTGCTTTCCTAATTTTAAGTACTCCTTTCTTGGAATTTTGTGCAGACTGTGAATTGTATTTCATGGATATGTTGTACTTGCATTGTAATTGACCTTTTATTTGAGGCAATTGTATATGAAGTAATATAAATTTTGTTGAGATTCAATCTATGTAATTATAGTGTCAGTCGAAGCCCTTTTTGAGAAACTTCACTTAGCTTGCATTTATGACTTGGTAATTTAAACAGAGAGGGGTCATGTAAAGGTTTGTGTACTGTTGGAATGTATTACCAGGTACCTATTGTGAACATTGACACTATGCTGCATATGGTCTGTTGCATGACTTTGTGAACCTATCATTGGTTACATTACTATGATCAATCCTCAAACTTTTGGCTAATGTTTTGCTTATTTGTTAGATGTATGTGGTTTGTATATGCTTATTTGTTAGATGTTTTGTTTCATGTTAAAGTTTTTGTTTTTTGAATATGTATATAGAGACAATGCAAAGGAATAGAGTTTGGATATATAATAAGAACTTATTTGAACGTCAAGAATTGATCAATGAGTTTTGTACCAAATGGGAACAATTTTTGAACTTTGCAATCATGACGAATAAATTAAGGTGTCCATCTCAGAAGTGTAGTAATGGTAAAAGTCTTATGTGTGTGATAAAGTTAGAAATATTTTTATAAATTTAGTTTTACTTTGGATTATTATAATTAGACTTCTCATGATAAATATCTGATAAAAAATATCGAAGTAGTAGATAATTTTCAGTTAGAGGAGAATGTAGTTATGACGAATTAAACCATATCAGAGAATGGTAATGATGTAGTTAGTAAAAATTTTGTTTTACAATCGAACTATACAAGTACTAGATTTACTCCAATATTTGAATAGGTATATACCAACTATGCATCACTATTGAAGAAGGTAGAAGCAATATACATTGATATAAATGTAAATAATGAGACTTTTTTATCTAATCAATTTCAAGAAATGTTGAAAGTTGTAGATGAAGATTTGTGAATAGGTTATGACAGTCAGACTAAGTTATTAGTGACAATAAAACTGTTAAATATTAAGACAGAGTAAAATGTGTCTAAAGATCGTTTCAACAATTTTATTGAACTAATTCGAGAAGTATTATCTCATGGTCACATCATACCAAGCAATTTTTGCGATATGAAAAAACCAGTGAAAGACTTAGGATTTTCAGTGGTAATGATTGATGTATGCAGTAAGGGGTTGCATATTATATTGATAGGATGATGAAAATATAGAATTTTATAAATTTTGTAACTAGTATAGGTACAAGAGTTGTAGAAGGATGGGTTGAAACAACAAGTATAAACCATATAGGCAAATATTTTATTTGCCCTTAATTCTCCGATTGCATAGGTTTTATGTATCTAAGACTGCCACTAGATATATGACTTGGCGTGTAATTCATGAAACACAAAAGGGTCTAATGTGTCATCCTTTAGATGTAGATGTATAAAAATATTTTGATAGAATCTATTTTGAGTTTGCAAAAAAGTCTCGAAACATTAGACTAGATCTCTGTACTGATGAGTTTACTTCATTTGGTAAATCAGGAAAAAACTTATTCATGTCGATCAGTTATTTTAACTCCATATAATCTTTCGTCTTGCATGTATATGAAGACACCTTTTATGTTTTTTACATTGATCGTGTCTAATCCTCAAAATCTGAAAAAGTTAATAGATGTTTATATACAATCATTGATTGCAAAGTTAAAACACTTGTGCGATGAAGGTATTTCTACGTATGATACTTATATTGATAAGACCTTTGTAATGAAGGCTACTCTTTTTTGGATAGTAAATGAATTTTCAACTTATGGTATATTATTTGGATGGAGTAGAACTAGAAGTTTAGGATGTTCGATATGTATAGAGAGATCAAAGTCATTTAGATTAAAACATAGTAAAAAAGTTTGCTATTTTAATTGTCATAAATAATTTTTATCGCTAAATTATATATTTAGAAGGAATGAAGAAGAGCTCATCAAGAATAAGGTTGAAAAAGCACATACATCCTTGCGATTGACCGGTGATCAAATTTGGAAGCTGGTACATAACTTTTGATCTTCTATTGAAGACTCATGATACGATTATTGGATATGGAAGTTGGCATAAATAGACTAAGCGGAGTATATTTTAGAATCAGGGACAATCCCTTGTTATCTTCGTTGAATCAGGGACTATATAGAAGTTCGTTGCGAATTTAGCGATGAAACTTCGTGTTTTGTCGTTAAATCAGTGACGTTGTAAAAGTTTGTTACGGATTTAGTGACGAACTTTGTGCTTCATTGCTGATTTAGCAATCAATTAATAGTTCGTTGCAAATTAACAATAAATTCAAACGCGAATCTTTTTTGTGACTAATTAGCCATGGATTTAGCAAAGAGGTTTCTACTTGTTACTAATTTAGTGATGAATATATATTCGTTGCTAATTTCGTTGTAAAATAGCGAGGAAGTTTAATTTGTCGTTAATTTCATTGTAAAATAGTAACAAATTCTTTTTATCACAAAATTCAATTGCTAAATTCATATATATATATATATATTTTAAATTTGGAACATATTACCCTATTGAACAATAACCGAGATATGTTAAATATTTTCTTAAATAATAATCAAGAGATGTTCAACACTTTAACCGAGAGTTTTCTCATATCAATCTTCTAATTTATGTTAATTTAACTCCACGTAAATTCAAAATTTGACACACTTTATAACAAAAACATTTCAATTATTTTTTTTATATTTATTTTCAATGGGTACATGGCCTTAATATTTTATACAAAATTCAAACTCCACACGGTGTATACATGCAGTGTACTCCTCCTAGTTTATATAACTAGGATTTTATTAATCAATTCTCATAATTCATCACATCATCATAGATTATTAACCAATTTTGATAATTTTTCATGATGATTCAAACATGCTTGTACAAGGAGAGGGATTATCTAATTAAGTTATTATATTTTTTTGTTATTTTTATTTGATAAAAATAATATGATTTATAGTTTGATATATATTATAAATTATTTATTTGTATTTTATATAAGAAATAAATTGCCATGCAGAGGATTGTCACGGGTGCATCCTAATCGCTTCAATATGTAGATGAATGCCTCGTGGAAAAGTCAATGCCAATGTGATTGCCACGCTACGGACATAACTATGGCAGATGTGAGTGGATTACCTTGCTACCATTGGGGCGACTGCTCCCACGGGAGGCACTGTTCTGGAGAATCCGATTCAAACTATTAACAAGCTGCTTTTGGAAGAGCGAGGAGGGCTGGGGGTGGTTAGAAGATGCGAGAACAGGCCTAAAAAGCCTGGTCTATGTTTCTTTTCTTTTCCTTGCTTTCCTATTCCTAATTTATATTAGTTTATTTTGTTTAATTTTTAATTAAATATTTATTTTAATAAATCAAAATATATTAAAAAGATTGACATATAAAATTTTAATTATTTAATTACTAACTCATGCGACTCATATAATAATTGTTCTACCGGTAGAGGTTAGTTAGAATAAGGCATAATCCTAAAATTTGGAGTCGGTCTTAGTTTGAAATCAAATTTTTAGAATTTTTTTTTGGCATGTTTATACAATAAACAATGTGTTATGGTAGTTAAAATCAATGCATCACTTAGTTTTGTGGCTTAATCACCCATGTTCAACATTCCTCTTGAAGAGTACACTTAAATTCACTCGAAATGAGGTACAGAATATATAAATAGCACTCAAATCAACATATTAGAATTAACATTATTATATGCTTACAAATATATCAAATTTCTATCACTTTTAAATTTGGATTCCATGCATCAATCTAAAAGTCTTTCTTTTGGTTATAACGAAGTTAAAGTTAAGGGTAGGATAAATGGAATATCAGAGTTAAAATGTACTAAAGGTAATATGCAACTAACTACACTACTTCTCTACCATGAACATCTTTACTGTCCACATGCTCTTTGTCGATAATTTTTTCTAATTTTCATGAAAAAGATGCAAATGAATAGAGTTTCAACAATTTGCAGTATTTTTTTTCTTTCTCTTTTTTTCTTCTCTTTTTTTTTCCTGCTTCTCTTTCTTTTTTTTTTTTTTTGCTTTTAAAACATTCTCACTATCCCGCCCTTTTTTTGGTTTCAAGCAATCACCGACAATAGATTAGTTAAGAGAATGATCAAACTTACTCCATCCTTGCATGATCACAAATTTCAATTCGTATTCGTGAAAGTATAAGATCCAAAATTTCAATCGTCATCTTTCTCTTGGGCGAACAAATAACGAAACTATGCAATTAATTACATACATGTTTGGTACAAGGGATTGAAACGAAATTCAAAATAAAAGGGAAAGTGTTGTATTGAGAGGTTATGAATAAAGAAAATGCCTCAATCTCAACTTAGTTCACTAAATGGATCATAAAAGTAGGGTAGAGATTTTTACGAAAACTAAAATGGAGTAAAACCAAATTATCTTTATCATTTCAATACATGAAACTCTAGATATGATCTCAAAATTCATAACATTGCAAGTTCTAAAATGTTTAATCCAAATGTGATAATCATTCATCAAGAAAAATAATCCCGAGTATAAAGAATGAATTTGTTCGCTTTAAACTCAAAACCTCAATTTTACATGTTTATCATTCAAAGAAAACTATTAAAGATATGTATAGTCATTACAAGTATAAAAACCATTAATATGAACCACTTTTTCATAAATTTCGAGTCAACCAAATAACACATATCAATTTAGAAAGTTCAATTTTTTTTTTTTTTTACTTTTCTCTTTTTTTTTTTATATTAACTAAAATAAAACAAAGCTTAACTTATTGTAGGAAAACAAACTTAACCTATTGTTAAAAAAAAAAAAAAAAAAAAAAAAAAGCAAACAAACAAACTTACCACCAAAAACAAAAATATAAAATATTTCCCTTATACCTAAATCATATATTGTCCCCAATATATATTAAATGGAAGAGAAAAAACGAAAAAATAAAAATAAATAACATTCATCTTAAATAAAAGAAAAAATAAAAAAATAAAATAAGAATAAAACTTTTCTAGGGTGGAATGGTTGATTGAGAGTCAAATCCAACAAGTTTTGAAAAAAAAAAATTATGACGATGGAAATGGACCCCTTCTTCGCTCATGGGCACGCCCTAAGCAAGGTTATTTACTATGTACTTTCACGTCAAAATCCTACATAGGCAACCTTGGAATCGAGTTATGGCATGGGCATGCCCTAACTCAGGTGCATTTCTAGTCATGAAATCTTCCGGCCTTTATTTACCTAAAAAACGATCAAAATCAAAATTAAATCAGACCAAATAAATATAAAATAAAAATCATAAAAAAATATTGGATTACCTCCCAATAAATGTCTTTGTTTAGTGTCTTTGGCTTGACATTGTCTCATCGCTTCAATCTTATTCAAAAACTGATCCGGTCCATTTAGATTTTAACTTATCTGGCATGAATTTCAATTTTGAATTGAAGTGAAAGACTTTTTAGCCTACCATGAATTGTTTTTTGTACAGGAATTTGTCATAAAAAAACTTGTCCCATTGTGCAATTCTATTTGTCAAATTTTCTTTAAACACAAAATTTAATTTATCTTGCACATGATTATCATGAACAATGAAATCTACCATATTATCATAAAAAATAGACTTAAAATCATTTGGATATCTCATAATATCAAAAATATTAAAAGTAGAAATTTTACCATCAAAGTCAAGAGTTAAAGTATCTAAATCCGCATCAATTTTTGTTTTAACTATTTTCATGAGTGGTTTTGGCACTTGCTTTATTGGGTTCAAGAGAGAAATGTTAGTCTGTACTTTTGGTGAATTTTCTAAAATCTTTTTCTCTTGTTCCCCTTTCTATGACTGTACAAACCTACCAGGAAAAAGTGATGGAATCAATATTTTAGACCTAAAAATATTGGATTCTTGATTTACCTCCTTGTGTGAATCATTCGATTTTGATAATTTCTCTTATTGCTCGGTTTCCCTATCTTTGTCAACTTTTGATGAATTGTCTTGTATTTCTTTTCCATTTTTATGTACCATAGCACTCACATTCTCTTTAGAATTGATCTTCACTTGAAAGGATAGTTTGCTATGATTTTTCTCCCATTTACTTATGGTCGCGGCCAATTGTGACACATGATTTTCCAAATTCTGCATGCTAGTCTTTGTCTGTTGTTAAAATCGTTAATTTTTCTATTGAATTAACTAAATGTTGTTGGCCAAACTTTTAATAATCTTTTCTAGAGACGTATCTTGATTCGAAAAGAGTTGTTGAGACTGAAATTAAAATCAGTTTTGTGGCTGTTGTTGGAGTTCATATTGCCAATTTCTATAACTGAAATTTGGTTAATCCCTCCATCATTGACTGTAGGTGTTCAAATATGGGTCATCTTGAAAAATAGAGCACTTATCGATTGGATGATCCACCTTTGAACAAATTCCATAAGTTCTTATTGGTTGCCTTTGCCCTATAACAAATTTTTTCACAAGAGATGTTAGTATATCTAATTTTTTATCAATAGAAGAAAAACATACCTCATTGACATTCCTTGGAATATCTTGTCATATTCTAAATTGTTGGGGAGTCTCAATATTAGAAAAATCAATGTAAAAATAATATTCATTAAAATCAGGAATTAACAACTCACTTAAAGTTTTTTGGATGGCTTTGCCTTCGTATTTAAAATCTTTCTCTTTTATGTCAAGGACAACTTTAAGCAAATTCACTACAATGGTTAGTCCCAAAAATAAGAAAAAACCAAAATTTTAAAAAAAATGAATCACTTAACACTGTTCCCCAATAACGGCGCCAAAATTTGGTGTGTCATCAAACAACCAAAAATAAATTAACATATTTCACTAAATATTAATATACAGTGAGTAATGTAGGGAATCGTAGATTTACTTCTTTAAGAAAATAAAAATAAAAATTAAAATATATGGGGTTTTAAAAATCTACTAAACTAATAAAGAAATAATTATCCAAAAATAAATAACTCAAAATTAAAAAAATAAAAACTAATGGAAAATCAATTTTTTTATTCAAAAGAATTATATCTATCTTGATTTTATGTGATTGATTATCGATCTATTTAAAAATTTCAACACCCATAAATAAATTATTTATAGTCATCGATAAATGCCCAATAACCAATTTCTTCTTACTTTGTTAATAATTAAGAAAAATTTGTTAATTATTTCCCTAATCGAGAATCAATCCTAGAGAAGCCCTTAAAATTGAAAATCTCAACAGTATTAAGATTTAGAGAGATCCAATTCTAATTAATATACACACGACGGGTTCATTTAAATTAGATTATTCAATTTTATGACTTGAATATCATTCACCACTTTATTAAAATAAAAAAAATAATTACGAATTTATCGTTTTAATTGGTTATAAATTCTTTTAGAATTATTAAATATTGATCATTATTTAACAAATTCTAAAAAATCATGATCTATGAAATATAAAAATTAGATAAATACCTATAATATATTGAATTAATATACTCAATAAAATTTTATAATCATGAAAAATTAAGATTTTAATACTCTTTGACTTAAAAATTAAATCACAAAGAAAACACGGGAAAAAAATACTCACCAAAGAAAACTATTATTGCTGTTGAAATAGTTGCTGGAAAAAAATCATGAGAATGGCAGCTGTCCAAGATCACAAAGAAAAGAAAAGAATACATGTGAATGAATGGAGTGAATAATGTGTACTCCCAAGAAAGTGGCTGCTGTAAAGAAAAATAAATCTCCCGGAATGAATAAAAAATATAACCGGCTGCTGGGGAGAAAAGCGTTGGGGGCTACAGGAACGCAGGGGCTGCTGCCCAGTTCAGGACTGCCTCTCTCCCCCTTGTAATACTCATATATAATATATATATATATATATATATATATATGAAAGAATGAGTTAACTTAATTTTTAAAAAAGAAAATCTTTTTAAATTTTTAATAACTACTAAATAAAAAATTAGATGAGTTGAAATTTTAAAAATTTTTACTTTTAAATATTTAGAAATAAATTTAATATATTTATAAATTTTTTATACTTCCAAATTTGTCGTCACTTTCTCTTGAATTTTCATGCAACCAAATAAAAAAATTTTTAAAGTGATTTTTCAATAAATTTTTGACTATCTCCTAAATTTCACGTGCTCACGTGCTTATAAAAGAGTGTTACTGTCTAATTTTTATTCCTTGAATGCAAAATCTCCGATTTGGCGCTTTTTCTTTTTTTTTCTTTTTTTTCATAAGTCTCCTCGATCACTCTTAACATATCAATTATCGTAAAATATAATAATTAGTGTAATATTTATTCAAAAATCAAACAAAAAAAAACCATAATTATTATCCCAATTAATGCTTTATTAACCATATATAACATGTCTTCCTAGCTTTTCTGCTATGTTCTTTGAATATATGTATAAATATATATATTATTGAGGTTTCCAATCTGATTTAAATCTAAGAATCTTTGGGATGAGTGCCATGGTGAAAATTCATTATATAAAAGCACTTCAACTAGAATACAAACACATATATATTGTTTCATTACACAGGTGAAGACTGCACAGATGATTACATAGCTTTGAATAGCGGAAGCCTATTAGCACAGCAGAGCCACAAGCAATGACACACAACATTTATCCAAAGAGATCACTGCATAACTTGTCTGCAGCTTTCACAAAAGACGCCACCCCATGGAAAGTGCAATCTCAACAAGTAGGGGAAATTGTGAAAATGCAAACAAGATGACAGGGATACAGGCAACCAAAATGATCGGAATATATATCAATGGCATTCTCTGATAGAACACAAGAACAAATGCAGCACCGAAGCACATCATCATTGTGGCTATAGAGAAGAAGAGGGTTGAAAGTCCAATGATCAATCTTAAAGGCAGAGGTTTGAGGAAGTCTTCTTCTTGACAACGTGAGGTGAGAATTCTCAAGAACATCAACATTGCGGTAGCCGAGGAGAAAAATGATGCTGCATCCGACATAACAAATACCACATAGGCATTTTTCCCCAAAAAAAGAGGTGTCCCTGTCATCCCATCAGTGCCACCAGGTGAAGTGAAGATTGCTGCAAACATAATTGTGACAATGAGAGCGGCTACCAGGCTGCTGGACGTGGCCGCGTCCTTCATCCATTTTTCTCCGGCCTCTTTTAATTGCTGGTGGCTCTCAGTAAACAACTCTCGTGGTGTTTTATTTTCTGCATTTTTTGCTTCCCTAAGTTTTGGCTGCACAAGTTTTTGCACTTCCTACAAAGGTTGGTGAATAATTAGAGAGAGAGAGAGAGAGAGAGAGAGAGAGAGAGAGAGAGAGAGAACCTGAAACCATTGTAGCTCTCTCTTCATCTGCAAGGCTGCTCCTGAAATGCGATCATGCTGAGAAGAAGGTACGAGCGTAGCAACAAGATGTAACACAGTGTTGCGATTTTTGTCAACACCCGATGCAGCCAAAGCCTTCCAGGCATCTCTCCTATGGAGAAGAGTGAAAACATTTTTCTGGCGCCGCAAGGCTGCAATTGAGAATAGATTTCGCTCATTTTCATCTTTAAAATTTAGGACTTCGGGATGAATTTCTGCTATCTTGATTATGATCTCGGCAATGCCATTCTCTGCAGCTGAGAATGCTATTTTGATGAATTCAAAACAAAGTGACCTGGTATCCAATTGCATCCTTTCATAGATAATGCAGCTGAGTAATTCCTGGACTCTTAAATGTTTCAATTTTTCTTTGTATAAAGCCTTCCCACCAGGCACTGTCACAAAAACAAGTCAGAACATGCCATACATATGTAATGCAACACCAAGGTTAAAGAGGATGAGTTTCACGTACCAGAAAAAATTAGGCGTTTCCAAAACCATTTGTGCAATCGATTATGGGCTGCAAATGTCAAGCTTCTCCCTTTTAGATTCTGTTTGGAAGCTTAAATTTTGATTTCAAATATGGAAAATTTCAAATGGATTGATTTGAAACATTATAATTTGAAATATCTTGTTTCAATGTGACAGAGAGATTCAAAATTATTGTAATCCAATTAAATTTTTGATTTATATAATTGTTACTCACAACCAAAACACCCACACTAGTAATGTTTAATTTTCGAAAATTGGATATAAAGATTACAGTTGAATGTTTTAGAGAGAGAGAGGGCCTCAATAGACCCCACAGTACTCGAATCGGATTAGCTGATAAAATACAAATACCGATCGGTGAAAATCAAAATAAAAGAGAAAGAGAGAGATTTAAAAAGCTAATTATTTTCCATAGATAGAACGAGATAAATTGAAAGGTTTAACTTTCAGGGAGAGAGCTGAAAAGTTGACTATTTGTTAGAGAGAAAAGAAAACAGAGAAGCTACCATATACCTATACCTATGCATATACATACATATATATATATATATTTGAAAACAGTGGTGAGAATGAAAGAAATTGAATGATTGAATAATTTCTAGAGAGAGATAGAGATTAAAAGAATTATTATTTCTTTTCATAGGGAGATATTCATAATACACATTATAATAATTATAATTTAATTATATGATTTATAATTTAAAAAATAAAAGTGTCTAAGATAGAATTTGGATTTAGTATTTTGAAATTCTCCAACTTTAGTATTTTGGATTTGGATAAGGATTTAGTTCAAATGAAAATCCAAACAAAGAATTTGGATTTAGTAAATTCATATTTAAAAAAAAAAAACACTATTTTTGTTTAGAGCTAGAATGAATTCAAGTGTGGGAAACACAGGTGTCAAGAAACAAATTTTAGCATACCACGTGCGATCATGTCTTGATTCTTTGTCTGACCCTCAAGGCCCTTCTCAGGATCTCCTCGAGAAGCTTTATAAGCAGCATGGGGGAGTTTCACAGGCATACCTTGAAGGAAAGTTTAATCATGAACATGATCAGTAACGTTGAAATTATTGAGCACCCTCGAGTAAACATCTAAGGGTATACTCGGTACACTTTTTTTTTGGATCAAGTGGTAAAATAGAAATACCCACGAGAATAGATCCATTGTTTCCAAAAGACAAGTTCCTTGCCGCTTGGAAATGCCAAAGGTTTTGAAGCCAGCATTTGCAGAGCCATTATACCGGATTTCTCTCTTCCACTTGCTAATTTTGGAAATCTTGTGGCCAGGTCCAAGGCAATATCTTCAAAAAAGAAAAGGGACAGAATTAGCAACCATAATACAGTAGAGGTAGCCCCCAATTGTTAAGGAATGTCGCTTACGTACCAAAAAATCCATCATTAATACAAGAAATAAGAAGACTGGTTCCATGAGGATGACTTGGGTCATGTCTTGGGTCAGCTGGATTTAGATATTCCTCTGGAGTCACAGAGTAAAGATACCACACCGTGGATTTATGGCCAAAGTTAGCCGCCACAACAAGGGGTATGTCCCCATCTATATTTCCCATTGTGACTAACTCTGGACAACTTTCTGCAAGGTATCTAGCAATTTTCTCGTTTCCTACACAAGCAGCCAGTATGAGAGCGGTGTCGCCAGTATCAACTCTCTGTTTTAAATCCTCCGGGGTCAACTTCTTTGCCAAATCCTTGACAATATCTTCTTGCTGTTGCATGGTTGCAGAATGAAGGATTGTGTGACGGTATGGAGTGATCCAACTGCGCAGCTCATTAGGTACAGTCTTTGACTCGAGCATCTGCCTAATCATTGGGTTCCCAGCTTTCTCAAGATCATGGTATAATGGCAGGTACGGGTCCACTGCAATGGTTTGTCTTTTTGTTATGCCGTCTTTTTCGATTTTTTTTTTTTTTAATAATTCCTATTAATGCAATTGTTTCAGGTTAAAAATACAATAGATACCTTTCTGTATTGAGGCTAATCGTTCCCAAGCTGCTTTGGCTGAGCCGAGATTAAAAATCAAAGGGAGAGTGTTTGGTCCACAAGAGATCAGAATATGGTGAAACGCCTTGGCATTTTTCTGCTCCCAAATCTTGGGATCCTCGAGTACTTCTTGATGAACAACGTCCCATAGGCCAAGCTTCTTCAAATATTGTTCCATGTAGTTGCGCCAAGTTTCATAGTTATCATCCATAAGTACTTCATGCACATAAAAATGGAACTCATTAGATTTCATACGAGAAAACCACACAAGTAGAAATCATTAATCCACAACTTTTAAACAATTTTATATTAGAAAAGGAATTCCGGGCATCGATGAGTAGAAGCTTCACTCGTCTCAACCAATTAGTAACAAGTATGTATATAAGTGAATATTTTTCTTTGGTTAGGTAAAATATGTTCACACCCACCACTCTTTCTTAGCAATAGGAGAGAATGGGCTGATCACAAAACAAAATTTAAGAGAATTACCCGGGGGAGGGTTAACAAGTTGTGGTGTGCACACGCAATGAGAGAACAATTGATCCCACGCAGTTCGGGCCGACTTAAACTCATTAATATCAATTCCCTGACATAAGTCAAACCCACATGAACTTTTAATAACTTCTAGGGCCTTGGCATCTTTCTCTTGAGAAACTTCTTTGCCAGTGACAACTTCCCAGAGATCTTCCCCAATCAGATAACTCCTGATACAGTTGCTCCAAATTGTGTAGTTATCCAACCCAAGCAATTGAGGGACGATTTTGTCTGACTTCATTTTTCACTATATTTTTTCACTATATTAGCTAATTATATATACATATAGAGAGAGAGAGAGAGAGAGAGAGAGAGAGAGAGGAGTCAAAGGGATGCATGTACAAAAACAAATCATATGTAAAAAACAAGGAGGATCACTTACATTGACTGTTAAAGGGAGGTTTGAGATGAGGCACGAAGTTGAAGTCTCTTATGCTTGGGCTTAAAGAGAACCAAGTTGCTAATATTGGTGGGTATGATGTAGTTATATTTATAGATTCGACCTCTTGAACAAATGCTTTGGTTTGGAAGACTTGGCGATGACTTTAGGTTGGAAACAGAATCATGGGCACAACCACCATTCTCAATTATTAACAAACAGAGTGTATTTTATTTTAATTTTTTGAGTTTTACAGAAGTGATACGATGATTTGGTTTGATTTGATTTTACAAAAGCGATACAATAATTTGGTTTGCTTTCACAAAAGGGATAGAATAATTTGGTTTGCTTTTAAAAAAGTGATACAATAATTTAGTTTGATTTTTTTGCTTTGATGAGTTGCCATTGCCAACACCTTGGATAGGAAGGGGATCATAAGAGATTTTAATTGCTTTTGTCTTTAAATCCTCGAACCCAGGACGAGATTCACCACTTAGGTCAAGGAGGGTTGGTATACCATTTTTCAACTACAATCATTCTCAAATGTTAACAAAAGGGACTTCACTGTAAAAAATAAAAAAATAAAAAATAAAAAATAAAAAATAAAAAATAAATTACAAAAGTGTTACATAGATTTATATTATACTTTTTTCTCTTTTTTGGCCTTAAATTATTTTTACTAGTCTAACTTTATATTTTTTAATCTCTTTTTAATAAACCAGAGTTTGCACAAATAATATTACTTTTTGACTGGTTGTATATTTTGAACTTCGGATAGACTAAAATTAGGTTTGGTTCACCCAATGCAAAGATTGTCATTACGCCCAACACATTTGACAAAAGGTTTGGAAGCTCGGCATATTTCAATTTTTCCAATTTGAATGGATTAATATTTTTCAAATTGTGAAAAAAAAAAAGAAAAACACCCGGTCTACAGAATTAAATAATTCAATATTTGTCTATTTGGAAAACAATTAGAATTAGACTCGAGAAAAATAAGATGATATTTTTAGTATAATAAATTATTGTTATAATAAAATATTTAATTTTTATAGAAAATTTTGATTTTTACCTTATAAAACTATATATATTATTTAAAAAATCACTTTAATTAAAAGATGTTATAAGTAAAATAAGACAAATGTAGGATGAGCCACGTTAAAGCAAGTTGAAGTTTCCTAACACCCTGCATCGACTCGTCAGTCATGTTGATTTTTCGGATTCATGAAATATTTGTCGTTTCAAGCAATTGGGCACCAATCCATTTATTACATGGTAAAAATAGCACTTACCTACTTCCAATCCATTTATTACATGGTAAAAATGTCACTTGCTGTTAGGACCCATCCAGAACTAATAGGAAGTTAAGTAGAGAGTTTTTAATAACTCAATAAATAAATACCAAAAGATATAATTTAAATGAACAATGAAAATAAAATGATAGAATATGAATAAAAGAAAAGATAAAATTTACGTGATTCGAACAAATAGATTTACGTTCAGGGACAATGAATGAGCAAAATTTCACTATCAAAGAAAAAGATTACAAATATCTTAAGAAAATATTATTAAATCCAAATGACCATCATACAAAAAAGATAACAAAATGAGATTTTAAAAAACCACAATATATTTTCCTAACTCACTTAAATTGATAATCCTCTAGACCCATAACCAATCTACTTATTTATAATTGTAAACTTGGATGTGTCTCTACGGCCAACTAATGTGAGATGGGGTTTATGTACTTGGCAAAGGGGAGATGCACTCTTCAAGTAATCGATGTGGGACAAAAAAAGCAAAGGAGACGTGAGCCATCTAACAAATCTTTACCTTAATAAATCCCAATATTAACAAATATCAAATAACAAATTTACTCTATATTCTTCACAAAAATCACAATGGGCTAATCAACAATAACGGATAACAAACAAAACAAATCCAACTATTGCTTGAATTTGTAGACTAAATAAGACTTTATAAACAACTTCGTAAAATTGTCGTCTGAATTTGAATAAATGATTGCACACACGATACTGCCAATTGCATTAAAATATGGAATCTGTGTCAAATTCTCCTCTTTAAATATCTGAACAGTAAATAGCTGAAAAAAACTAACAAACGGAGTATTCATGAATTTAACATTTTTCATGTCAAAATTTTTGAAATAATTATTTTGGGTCATGAATAATTCTCTAACTCTATGATCTGTCTTAATTTTCAAACCAATAATCTCCTTAACTACTCCAAAATTTTGTATACCAAATTCACTGTTTAACTATAATTTTAAAGTAAATATTTTTGATAAATTTTTAACAACAACAAACATGTTATCAACATAACACAGCAAATAAACAAATGACCTATCATTTAACTTGTAAAAAAAAAAAAAAAAAAAAAAAACTATCAAACATATTTCTCAAATAACTATCAATGAAAGTCAACAAATACCCGATACCTTCCTTAAAGTAAATACGAAATAGTCTCCATAAATCTAAACAAATATCAGAATCAGACATCGATGATGAGGTTGCAACTGAACCAATAATAGTAGATCCCTGTAAAGAATACAATTTGCCAGATTTGTAATCTTTCATAACAACAAGAGTACCATAAAACACATTCATAACTCCACCTTCAACTATGTATCTGCACCCAAAAGTTTCTAACGTGTCTAAAGAGATAGATTTTTCTTCAAATTAGAAATATGTCTAACATTAGTAAGCGTCATCACAATATTATCATACATTTTAATTCAAACTATTCTTTTATCAATAATATTAGAAATAGTATCGTTTTCCATAAAAACAATTCCACGATTAACAGATTTATAAGTCGAAAATAAATCGCTATTGAGACATATGTGATAAAAACAAACCGAATCCAAAATCCATTCATTTTTAGAGTTTATCCTATCATCAGTTATACAGAAAATATTTTCATTTTTCTCATCTGTCACAACACTAGTCTCGATAATTTTAGTGTTTTTATTATCAAATTTTTCATTTTGCTTATTTTTCAATTTAAAGCAATTAAACTTAATGTACCCCAATTTATGACAATAATTACACACTAAATTTTTATGTTTAGATATACTATTCTCAAATTCTCTTTTATCAGTTTCGCTCTTAATAACCAAGCAATCAACTTGACCGCTATTAATTTCCTCAATAATGTCTCTATCAATTTACTTCTTAGATTTTAAAATAGATTTTATTTTCTGATATAAAATGATTTTTTTACTATAAATTATAGTATTACGAAAATACTTAAAAGATTAGGGAAGAGAATACAATAACAAAAGAGTCCAATCTTCATTATCAATTTTCGAATTTATATTCTCTAAATTCATAATAACAGAAACAAACTTATCAAGATGAGAGAGTATAAATATAACTTCTAATATACGTAGTATATACAGACTTTGTTTCAAATAAAATCTGTTTTCAACTGTTTTCTTCATATACAAAACCTTAAACTTATCCCATATAGTCTTAGCAGTATTTTCCATAGCAATCTCCCACAAAACCTCATTAGAGGGGTTCAAAATAAATCCGGATCTCGCCCTTCTATCAATCGCAGCAAATTCTGAATCTGTCACATTGGCTGGTTTAGCCTCAACTCCTTGTAATACTAAATCAACTCAGTTCTGAACCAAAATGACATCCATCTTAAGTTGTCACATACCGAAATTGATATTTTTGTCAAATTTTTCGATCACAATTTTTGTTATTGTCATGTTGTTAAAAAATAATTGTTCAAAAACTACCTCAAAATAACTAAAATAGCTTTGATATTTGTTTGTTAGGATCGTCCCAGAATGAATAAGAAATTAACCAGAGAGCTCTTTGACAATCCAATAGATAAATAACAAAAAATAGAATTTAAATAAATAAAGAAAATATAAATAAAAGAAGAGACAAAATTTATGTGGTTCGGTTAAATAGATCTACGTTTACAGACAAAGAAAGAACATAATTTCACTATAAAAAAGAATATTACAAATATTTTAAGAAAGTATTCATAGTTCCCAAATGATTATCATATAAAATGATTATCATATAAAAGAGATAACAAAATAAAATATTAAAAAATCACAACACATTTTATTAACTTAATTTAAAAATTTCTAAATCCATCACCAAGTTATTTATTTATAATTGCAAACTTAGATGTTGTCATTACAGTCAACCAATGTGGGATGGCGTTTATGTAAGGGCTGATCAATGTGGGACAAAAAGCAAAGGAGGGGTGAGCCATCTAACACTTGCCACATAGGATCGGTTGGCATTTACGAGGTATATAAACAAAATTGGAAAAACATTCCCTGAAGTTGGCACGACTGACTCAGGCCCACGCAACAGATTGTAACCTTTTGTTTTGACCAAAAAAAAAAATAATAATAATAAATTGAAACCTTCTGTGACGAGCCTCTTGCCTTCGTTTAATTTGATCGCGCCATTGCGAATCTTCTGTGCGATTTTTTCCCATTGGGAATTTGGA
This sequence comes from Dillenia turbinata, assembly GCA_037126225.1. Classification (NCBI taxonomy): domain Eukaryota; kingdom Viridiplantae; phylum Streptophyta; class Magnoliopsida; order Dilleniales; family Dilleniaceae; genus Dillenia; species Dillenia turbinata. The sequence goes on along the minus strand of JBAMMX010000003.1, from coordinate 2,311,044 downwards.
GGACTCATTAGCATCAGTAGATTGCCTGAATCAATCATTTCTTCACCAAAATCTGCCATCCTTTTCAGCCGTTGAATTATCATCAAACCATCTCATACCCTTGGCCGGTTCTGCAATTGCCTGCTGGTCTTTGTCATCTGAGGTATGATGTCTTTCGAACTGCTTAGGATTGCAAGTACAACATTTAAAAGTGAGATTCAGTTCATCAAATGGTCAATTAGGGTTAGGGAAATTTAGGCGAGAGTGTTCAAATTATGGTACAACACACTACAACCATCAATTAATATAGATAGTTCATTATTTATATCATGGGAGTTTTCTAACGGGTCTCATTCTATATAGTTTCATTTTAATTTTGATTCAAAAATATGACAAAATCATCATTTTATTTATGTGATAGGGTCAATTAATTTGTTTTATTATAAGAATCGCATCAGTTGACCACTTCTACCTCATAACTCGTCTTATGTCAATTTTATTGCAACTGTTTTATTAAAAAATATTTTAATTTATGTGCTCAATTCAATAAAATATTATCAACATGTTTTGGGTTTTCTATAATAAACCCTAATTCAAACTAGACTTCCTTATCAAATAATGGGTTTGACATTAAATTTTATTAGCCCCTGGGCAAGTCGAGTACTCAATAATAACAATAATAACCACAACTATACAATGAATTACCACTTTTCACCGACATTGCTTTATGAAAACCTATTATGAATTTTTTTCATGAATTTGTGATCCGTGGATGACTAACAATTTAATAGTTAAACTCGCAAAAGAAAATGACCAAGTAATTTTTTTTTTTTTTTGAAAAATCATTAGAGGTTTTAGCGGGAAATAAAATGGATGTTGGGTGGACTGGACCCCCAAGTCCCACATGAAATTTACCGGAGTTGAAGATTGCCCTAGCTACTGCTAAACTAGTACTCGAACTCTAGTAGGAAAAATTGGACGGTGAAGGGGACCGCGAACCATTAATGGGGATAGTGGCCTGTTTTCTAGACGGCGGTGGTGTTGGCATCGTCACTGTTGTTACTTGGGTTTGGATGTAATCTCATCATATGTCCTCTTGATGAGGCCTTGGACTTGATTGTCACTCTGTCCAATATGAAATGGCGCAAAACAAGATCCAAAGAAATGCAAAGTCTGTCTTGGGCATTGTTTCAATTGTCAATTTATACACTAGAGATCGAGACTGGTTTAGCCAACCAACACCTTCTCGATGCATTTACTTGTCAAAAAATACAAATGGGACAAAAAACTATGTTAGGTATTGAATAATTATCTTATGTTTATTTGTCCATTCATGTCACAGTTTTAACCATTCATTGTTTAGCACCACCCAGTGAAGGTCATTTCTTGTAAAATATTATTTATATGACTACGATTTCATTAACCAATTCCGATCATTCATCATCTCAGATTGTTAACCAATTTTGATAATTTCTCAAGATGATTCAAACATGCATGTATAAGGGGTGGGATTTTCTAATTAACCAGTTTTATATACGTTTTTTTTTTTATATTTTTATTCGTTAAAAATAATATAATTTATAATGTATACATATTGTAAATTATTTATTTATATTTTATATAAAAAATAAATTGCCATGCAAGGGGTTGTCATGGGGGCATCCAAATCGCCCAAGCCGCTTCAATATGAAAATGAATGCCTCGTGGAAAAGTCAAAGTCAATGCCGTACTACAGACAATTATGTTAGTTGTGAATGGACTGATGCAACATAAACTTTTAAATAATTGAACTATGAGTAAATTAAGAATTAAATGGGTAAAATTTGATTTATATTAATTTATTTTGATTAATTTTTAATTAAATATTTATTTTAATTAAATTAATTTTTAATTTATTCTGCTCCTAAATCTCGGAATGCTAGTGTATTTCTTGATCAACAACGTCCCATAGACTCTTCAAATATTCTTGCATGCAGTTGCTCCAAGTTTCATAGTTATCATCCATAAGTACTTCATGCTCCGGAAAAAGGAACTCATTAAATTTCATATGAGAAAACCACACAAGTAGAAACCATTGATCCGCAACTTTTAAACAATGTTTTATTAGAAAAGGAATTCCGAGCATTCATAAGTAGAAGTTTCACACCGAATTTTTTCTTAGGTTGGACAAAATATGTTCACACCCACCACTCTTTCTTAGCAACAGGAGAGAAGTTTCACTCTGAACATTTTCTTTGGTTAGATAAAAAATGTTCACACCCACCACTCTTTCTTAGCAACAGAAGAGGATGGGCTGATCACGAAACAAAACAATACAAAATTTGAGAGAATTACCTGGGGCAGGGAAGATGTATATAAGTGAATTACCTGGCTGTGATGTGTACTGGAAATCTGAGGCCAATTGATTCCACGCAATTTTGGCTGACTTGAACTCATTAATATCAATTACCTGACGTAAATCAGACCCACATGAACTTTTAATAACTTCTAAGGCCAGGGCGTCTTTCTCTTAAGAAACGTTTTCGCCAATGACGGCCTCCCAGAGATCTTCCCTAGTCAGATAACTCTTCATGCACTGGCTCCAAGTTTCGTAATTATGCAACCCAAGAAATTGAGGGGACGATTTTATCTAAATTTATTTTTCACAATATTAGCTAATTATATATATATATATACATAGAGAGAGAGAGAGAGAGAGAGAGAGAGAGAGAGAGGAGTCAATGGGATGCATGTATAAAATCATATCATATATAAAAACAAAGGAGGACCACTTCCAATGACGGTTAAAGGGAGGTTTGAGATGAGGCACAAAGTTGAAGTCTCTTATGGTTGGGCTTGAAGAGAACCAAGTTGCTAATATTAGTGGGTATGATGTAGTTATATTTATAGACTCGACCTCTTGAACAAATGCTTTGGTTTGGAAGACTTGGCGATGACTTTGGATTGGAAGCAGAATCAAGGGCACAACCATCATTCTCAATTATTAACAATTAACTGTCTGTGTTTTATTTTATTTTTTAAGTTTTACAAAAGTGGTACAATGATTTTGTTTGGTTTTATTTTACAAAACTGATACAATAATTTAGTTTGATTTTTGCTTTTGATGAGTTGCCATTGCCAACACCTTGGATAGGAAGCACAATAACGTGACATCACTGTGGTTGTGTTATGGGGAAGGGAATCATGAGAGATTTTTTTACTTATAAAACTATATATATTATTTAAATAAAATTCACTCTAGTTAAAAAGATGTTATAAGTAAAATAAGACAAATGTAGGATGAGCCTTATTAAAGCAAGTTGAAGTTTCCTAGCACCCTGCATCCACTCGTTAGTCATGTTGATTTTTCGGATTCATGAAATATTTTTAGTTTCATGCAATTGGGCAGCCAATCCATTTATTACATAGTAAAAATAGCACTTGCCTAATGCCTACTTCCAATCCATTTATTGCATGGTAAAAATAGCACTTGCCTACTTTGTTTCTCATTAAATCAAACATATGATGGGTTGGCAATTACGAGCCATTCAAACAAAATTGGAAAAATCATTCAATGGAAGTTGGCATGTCAGAGCCAGCATCGCGCAATAGATTGTGACCTTCCGTCACGAGCCTCTTGCCTTCGTTTAATTTGATCGCGCCATTGCGAATCTTCTGTGCGATTTTTTCCCATCGGGAATTTGGAGGACTCATTAGCATCAGTAGATTGCCCAAATCAGCCATTTCTTCACCAAAATCTGCCATCTTTTCGTGGCCGAGGAGTTGTTTTAGCCGGGTGAGAAGATTTGGTTGCAAATGCTCTTTCAGAAACTTAACAACCTTTTCAGCAGTTGAATTATCATCAAACCATCTCGTACCCTTGGCCGGTTCGGCTATTGCATGCTTTTCTTTGTCATCAGAGGTACGACGTTTTAGAACTGCTTAGGATTGCAAGTACAACATTTAAAAGTGAGATTAAGTTCAACAAATGATCAATTAGGGTTAGGGAAATTTAGGGGAGGTTTCAAATTATGGGTTAAACACGCTACAACTATCAATTATGGGTAGTTCATTATTTATATCGGGAGGTTATGTAACAGGACTCATTCCATATGGTTTTGTTTTAATTTTGATTCAGAAATATGACGAAATCATTATTTTGCTTATATGATAGGGTCATTTAATTTGTATTATTGTAAGAATTGCATCAATTTGACCACCTTATAATGTGTCTTAATTCAATTTTATCGTAACTGTTCTATTAAAAATTCTTTTAATTTATATACTCAATTCAACCAAATATTATCCAACATCTTATGGGTTTTCTATAATAAACATCAATTCAAACTAGACTTGCTTAACTAAAACAAAAAGGGTTACATTAAATTTTATTAGCCCTTGGTCAACTGCACAATCAATTACCACTTTGCACCGAAAACGCTTATGAGAAACTATTATGAATTTTTTCCACCAAATTGTGAGTTTGAGGATGATTAGAAAATATAGATCATAAAAATTAATGATTTAATAGTTAAAACTCGTTAAAGAAAAGACCAGGTAATTTTTTTTTTTTTTCAAAAATCAATATAGGTTTTACCTGGAAATGGAAGGAGTGGTCGGTGGACCGGACCCCCAAGTCCTATATGAAATTCCTCGGAGTGGACGATTGCCCTATCCACTACTAAATCAGTACTCGATCTCTCGTAGGAAAAATTGGACGGTAATGGGGACGGCGAACCATCGGCGGCGATAGTAGCCTGTTTTTTAGACGGTGATGGTGTTGGCGGAGAAATCTTGTCCCCCTTTTCATTTGGATTTGATTCAATCTCATCGTATGTCCTCTTGGTGAGGCCTTGGACTTGATTGTCAATCTGTCCCATTTGAAATGGCGCAAAACAAGATCCAAAGAAATGCAAAGTCTTGTCTTGGGAATTGTTCCAAATGTCAATTTATACACTAGAGATCGAGACTGGTTTAGTTAAGACCTTGTTGATGAATTTTCCTGTTAAAAAAATACAAAATGAGACCAAACCATATTAAGTATTGAATAATCTAATGTATGTGTGTGCACTCATATCACAGTTTTAACCACTCATTGTTTAGCACCACCCTGTGAAGGTCAATTCTTGTAAAATATTATTTATATGACTAGGATTTTATTAACCAATCCTGATAATTTCTCACAATGATTTAAACATGCTTGGATAAGGGACAGGATTATCTAATTAACGTGCTTTATATATATATATATTGACAAAATAATATAATTTATAGTTATATATATATATATATATCATAAATTATTTATTTGTTTTTTATATAAAAAATAAATTGTCATGCAAAGGATTGTCATGGGTGCATCCAAATCGCCTAAGCCGCTTCCATATGTAAATGAATGCTTTATAGAAAAGTCAAAGTCAATGCCCCACTACAGACAAAACTATGTTGGTTGTGAGTGGAGCGATACAATATAAACTTTTAAATAATTGAACTTAAGAATTAAATAGGTAAAATTTAATTAATATTAATTTATTTTGATTAATTTTTATTTAAATATTTATTTAAATTGATCAAAATATACTAAATAAGATAGTTATATAAAATTTTATTCCTTCTAATTACTGATTCATTCAATTCATGTAATAATCCTCCTTCATGTATCATAACCAATAAGAGTCAGAAATCAAAATTTTAAGGGTTTCTTTTTCATGTTTATACAATAAACAATGCCTTATGGTAGTTAAAACTAATATTTTTAAAACCGAATCAGTAAATAATTCGATTAATCTATCAGTATATTAGTCAAATCAATCAAATCATTCTATAATTCAAATGATATTACCATCATATCACATATATAATTTATATATTATATATTTTAAACACCAAATACAATAAGAAATTGGTCAGACCAGCTTAAAACTTCACCAATTTTATCAGTTTAGATCAATTTTAAACTGTGTTAATCGGATTTGATAGCATATGGTTTAATAGTAAAAATTGAATCGAATTATGTAACGATTATCAATTGAACCAATCAGTCCGATGTAATTTTAAAAACACCGGTTAAAACCAATGCATCACTTGGTTTTGCAGCTTAATCACCCTTCTTCAATTAAGAAACTTGATAAGGTTTCTGCTCTGCCCGCCCCGCCCCGGCCGCAATGGAGTCCTCAGAAGACGGTGACAATGAAGACGAGGTAGCAGTAGTCTGGGTAGGTCTCTTCTTTATGGTAATTCACAATATGTTCAGAAGACGAAAATGCCCCCAATACACATGTTCTCAGGTGGCAAGATACATAAGCCATGAGATGTAGAACACCATTGTAGGCAAAAATTCAAGTATGAGCTGGTTTGTTGAATTATTTTTTTCTCACTCTTATTATTTTAATTGTTAACATCTCAGCGGCCCCATTTCTCGTTGCTGCGAGGCAGGATTTTGTTCTCTCCCTCTCTACTAATTTTATTTTAATCCGATGGTTTAATCACGCATGTTTGAGGCATATAAAAAATTATCTGCCGCTCTGTGCGACAATCCATCACACGTCTAAAGGCCTAGAATGTTCGAGTGAGAAGTAGTATTCCCAAAAAAGAATAAAATAAAATAAAAAAGACAAATTATTCCTTAATTAAAGATTTCACTACCTTAGCTCCATGTTTATTACATAAATATGCATTTAAAACATAATGTTGAATACAAATATAAATTTTAAGATTTTTGCTTCACAAACAATTATTTTATCTTGTATCATTCCCTTTATTGAAGTCCTCTTGAATGCGATTTTTCCTAAGAAACGAAACGGGGAGGATTTATACTCATTTTGACTCATGAATAGTATTAATCAATTTTTGAATCAAAGTAAGATTAATTTTTATGCAAAAAATTATCAAACCTTAATTTTGGAAGGGGGGGGATTAGGTTAACGGGTTGGGGTGTGCACAGGATATGTGAGGCCAATTGATTCCACGCTGTTTGGGCCGACTTGAGCTCATTAATATCAATCAACTGACGTAAATCAAACCCACATGAACTTTTAATAACTTCTAGGGCCTTGGCGTCTTTCTCTGAGGAAAATTCTTTGCCAATGACAACGTCCCATGGATCTTTCCCAGTCAAATAACTCTCCGCTCCAAATTTCGTAGTTATCCGACCCAAGAAATTGATGGACGATTTTATCTGACTTTCACTATATTAGCTAATTATATATATATATATATATATAGAGAGAGAGAGAGAGAGAGAGTCAATGGAATGCATGTATAAAATCAAATCACATGTAAAAACAAGGAGGATCACTTACAATGACTTCTAAAAGGATGGTTTGAGATGAGGGCAGCAGTTGAAGTCTCTTATGGTTGGGCTTAAAGAGAACAAAGTTGCTAATATCAGTGGGTATGTAGTTATATTTATAGACTCGACCTCTTGAACAAATGCTTTGGTTTGGAAGACTTGGCGATGGATGACTTTGGATTGGAAGCATCAAGGGCACAACCACCATTCTCAATTATTAACGATTAACCGTGTGCATTTTATTTTATTTTATTTTTTGAGTTTTACAAAAGTGGTACAATGATTTAATTTGGTTTTATCTTACAAAAGCGAATACAATAATTTGGTTTGCTTTTACAAAAGTGATACAATAATTCAGTTTGATTTTTTGCTATTGATGAGTTGCCATTGCCAACACCTTGGATGGGAAGCACAATAACGTGACATTACTGTGATTGTGGGGAAGGGAATCATAAGAGATTTTGATTACCTTTCTCTTTTTGCTATATCAAATCCTAGAACCTGGGACAAAGTTCACCACTTAAGGTCAAGGAGGGTTGGTTGGTATACCATATTTTAATTACAATCATTCTCAAATGTTAACAAAAGGGACTTTATTATTTAAAAAAAAAATTACAAAAGTGTTACAGAGATTTGTATTATACCTTTTTTTCCCTTAAATTATTTTTACCAATCTAACCTTATATTGTTTTTTTTTTTTAACTCTTTGTAATAAATTGGAGCTTGTACGTATAATATTACTTTTTAACTATATCTATGTTTTGAATTTTGAGTAGACTAAAATAAGGTTTGGTTCACCCAGCGTCAAAGATTGTCATTACGCCCAACACATTTGACAAAAGGTTTTGAAAGCTCGCCATATTTCAAATTTTCCAATTTGAATGGATTAATGTTATTCAAATTGAAAAAATAATCACCCGTCTGCAAAATTAAATAATTCAATATTTGGATCTTTGAAAAAAACTTAGAATTAGACTCGAGGAAAATAAGATGATATTTTTTAATATAATAAATTATTATTATAATAATATTTTTAATTTTTTTATAGAATTTTTTTTTTTTCAACTCATAAAACTTATATATTATTTTAAAAAATTCACATCATAAGTAAAATAAGACAAATGTAGGTTGAGCCATATTATAGCCTGTTGAAGTTTCCTAGCACCCGGCACGACTCGTCAGTCAATTTTTCGGATTCATGAAATATTTTTCATCTCGTGCAATTGGGCAGCCAATCCATTTATTACATAGGAAAAACAGCATTTGCCTACTTCCAATCCGTTTATTACACAGTAAAAATTGCACTTGCCTACTTCGTTTCTTATTAAATTAAACATAGGATCGGTTGGCAATTACGAGGTATATAAACAAAATTGGAAAAATCATTCCAGGGAAGTTTGCATGTCTGACCCAGCTTGACGCAACAGATTGTGACCTTCTGTCATGAGCCTCTTGGCTTCGTTTAATTTGATAGCGCCATTAAGAATCTTCTGTCCGATTTTTTCACACGGGGAATCTGGAGGACTCATTAGCATCAGTAGATACCCTAAATAAGCCATTTCTTCACCAAAATCTGCCATATTTTCGCGGCCGAGAAGTTGTTTTAAGTGGGGGAGAAGATGTGGTAGTAAATGCTCTTTCGGAAACTTAACAACATTTTCAGCTGTTGAATTATCATCAAACAATCTCGGAACCTTGGCCGGTGGAGGCTTTTCTTTCGAAGGAGGGGCACGACGTTTTTGTCCACCTGCTTAGGGTTGCAGTAAAAACATTTAAAAGTGAGATTAAGTTCATCAAATGATCAATTAGGGTTAGGGAAATTTAGGGGAAAGGGTTCAAATTATGGGTTAAACACACTACAACTATCTATCATAGGTAGTTCATTATTTATATCAGGGGAGTTATCTAATGGTTCTCATTTTATATGGTTTCATTTTAATTTTGATTCAAAATCATTATTTTATTTATATGATAGGGTCATTTAATTTATTTTATTATTATAGGAATCGTATCAGCAGACCAGCTCTACCTCATAACTTGCTTAACCAAAAAGGGTTCCAAATTAAATTTTATTGGCCTAGGGCAAGTTGTGTACCCAACAATAACAATAACAACAGTAACTGTACAATCAATTACCACTTAGCACCGAAAATGCTTTATGAAAACCTACTATCAATTTTTTTCATGAACTTGCGATCCGTGGATGATTAGGAAATATAAATTATAAAAACTAATAATTTAATAGTTAAACTCGTAAAAGAAAATGACCCAGTAAAATTTTTTTCGAAAAATCATTAGAGGTTTTACCTGGACCTAAAGGGGGTCTTGGGCGGACCGGACCCCCCATTCCAAAACTACATCCAACGGGGTTGAGGATTGCCATAGCCACTACTAAACTAGTTCTCGAACTCTGGTAGGAAAAATTTAACGGTGAAGGGGACCGCGAACCATTGACGGCGATAGTGGCCCATTTTTTAGACGGCGGTGGTGTTGGCAGCGTCACTCTTGTTATTTGGGTTTGATTTAATCTGATCATATGTACTCTTGATGAGGCCTTGGACTTGATTGCCACTCTGTCCCCAAAACAAGATCCAAAGAAATGCAAAGCTTGTCTTGCAAATTGTTTCAAATGTCAATTTATACACTAGAGATCAAGACTGGTCTAGTCAACACCTTGTTGATGAATTTACTTGTTAAATACATACATATATATATATATATATATATATATATATATATCCAAAATGAGACAAAACTATGTTAGTTATCGAAAAATCTAATGTCCACGTGTCCACTCATATTACACTCTTGACTACTCATTCTTCATCACCCACCTGTGAAGGTCAATTCTTGTAAATGAATGCCTCGAGGAAAAGTCAATGTCAATGTCAGTGCCACGCTACGGACAGAACTATGGGAGTTGTGACTTGTGGGTGGAATGATACTAATATAAACTTTTAAATAACGGAGCGATGACTAAATTAAGAATTAAATAGATGAATTTTAATTGGTATTATTTTATTTTGATTAATTTTTAACTAAATATTTATTTTAATAAATCAAAATATATTAAAAGACTGTCTTATAAAACACTAACTCATAGTAGCCATGTGATAATCCTTCTACCTATATAGGTTGGTTAGATAGAAATCAAATTTTTAGTTTTTTTTTTTTTTTTTGCATGTTTATACAATAAACAATGCGTTATGGTAGTTAAAATCAATACATCACTTAGTTTCCCAGCTTAATCGCCCATCGTGGAAGACGATGAAGACGACGTAGCAGCAGCCTAGATAGGCCCCATCTTTATGGTAATATATATTCACAATCACATGTTGTTTGGTGCTGCTGTGTTCAAAAGACCAAAATGCCCCCCACTACACATGTTTTCACGTGACAATGTACATAAGCCACGAGATGTAGAACAACCCTTGTGGGCCAGAATTCAAGTATGAGCTGGTTTGTTATTATTATTATTATGATTATTATTATTATTATTATTATTATTATTATTATTATTATTATTATTATTATTATTTTAATATTTCACATCTCAGCTGCCCCATTAAGCGGTATCCCAGAAAGGGCTCTAATTATTAATAAATAAATAAATGAAAGACAAATTAATCCTTCACTAAAGATTTCATTAAAGCCCTCTTGAATGAGATTTAATCCTAGAAAAGTGGAGGGAGGATTTATGCTCATTTTGGCTGACCTGATGTAAATACTTCACACACGATTTGTTATCATGAAATTAAAAATTTTATTTCCTTTTTTTTTTTGGTTGAGAGGATTATCCTCTACATACACACCAAATGATAAGTAAAAAGATTACATTTTATGATAAACTAATCAAGAATACCAAAAAATTTGCACAAATATTAAAGAATTATTAATCAATTTTTTTGGCGTATATCAAACCATAATTTTTTTTTTACACAAATATTAAAGAATTATTACTTCTTGCAGGTGATGCAGCAAGCCATGCAATAACGACAACATCTACCGGGTTTTAAATTTGCTTCTCCAGGAAGGATGGGCCCTGTTATACTGAAGGGCCAAACCATAATCTTTGACCCGAGCAGCTGCCTAATCAACGGGTTCCCAGCTTTCTCAAGATCATGGTATAATGGCAGGAACGGGTCCACTGAAATGGTTTGCCTTTTTTCTTATACAGTCTTTTTCGATGCTTTTAATTCCTATTATTAATGCAATTGCTTCAGGTTACTTGTTCCCAAGTAGCTTTGGCTGAGTCCAGATTTAAAATCCGAGGGAGAGTGTTTAGTTCACAAGAGATCTGAATATGCCGAAGGGCTTTGGCATTTTTCTGCTCCCAAATCTTGGAATGCTCGTGTATTTCTTGATCAACAAACAACAACGTCCCATAGGTCAAGATTCTTCAAATATTTTTGCATGTCGTTGCTCCAAGTTTCGTAGTTATCATCCATAAGTACTTCATGCTTAGAAAAATGGAACTCATTAGATTTCATATCAGAAAACTACGTAAGTAGAAGCCATTGATCCACAACTTTTAAACAAGTTTCGATTAGAAAAGGAAGAGTTTTACTCTTGTCTCAACCAATTAGTAACAAATATATATATATATATATATATATATATATATATATATATATGTATGTATAAGTGAATTTTTTCTTTGGTTAGATAAAACATGTTCACGCCCACCGCTTCTTCTTGGCAGCAGGAGAGATTGGGCTGATCCCGAAACAAAACAAAACAAAATTTGAGAGAATTACTTGGGGCAGGGTTAACTGGTTGGGGTGTGCATAGGATATGTGAGGCCAAATGATTCCACGCAGTTTGGGCTGACTTAAACTCATTAATGTCAATCACCGGACATAAATCAAACCCACATGAACTTTTATTAACTTATGGGTCCTCGGCGCTGACGGACCCTTGGTGGAGAAGGATATTAGAGTTTTTAATCGAAACTTAATTTTGAATTTTGAGAATGAAAAAAATTATATTAAAAAAATTCTTCCTAAAACATAATCTGACAATAACTTGGATCAAATTAGTAACGTGATTTATGATACTGATTGGTAAAAAATAAATAAAATAAAATAATCTTGTGGGTGTAGTTATCTGGCACTAAACTTCCTTAATCACAAGGATGGTAAATGGGGCGGATAGGGATGAGTTTCTGTCAAACCCTACCCACCTCTCTACTTTAAAACTCCATTTCTACTCCCAATCTTTTACCCACAGTGGGTTAAACATTTTATACCCCATCCTCTAACCACCTCCACCCACCCCCACCCGTGGGTTTATCCACTCATACAGCAAGTCGACTTGTTGTCTTCATAAGTCGACTTGTTACATTCATAAATTTTGCTTTTCACTCAAGCTTATTTGACCTTTATCTTCATTAGTATTACACTTTAATAGTATTTTTTAATCAAAATACAAATAATAAAATTTCATAATTAATTTTAATTAAATCAAAATAAAGATAATAATTATATTCAAATTATTTGATTTCAAACTAATATTAGAATTAAGAGAAAATGTTAAAAGTATAGTCACAATTTAATAGTAATACTTATTATAAAATACAACTAAATCATAAAATCTTCAATTATGAAGAATTAACAGGTGCAAGAAACACAACTAAATCATAAAAATTTAAATGACAACCCTGATAATTAGGAATAAGATCTCCGTAATCCTGATTATAAATTGTGCAAAAGTCTTAAACAAAGCCTATGAAACCCTAATTCAATTAAGGTCTCTTTTGTATAAATTTTTGAAATATATAATCAATTATAGAGACTTTGTAATCAAAACTTCATACTCAAAAGAAATGAGATTTAGGATTTAAATCCAAATTTTGCAATCAAAATATAATTCTAAACAAACAAAAATTTAGGATTTTAACAAAATTTTACATAAAAAAGAAAAAAGACGACGTAGGAAACGAACCTTTCGAGAGAGAGAGACTTGTTCGCACTTTAACTTTACTCTATAGTTCTGAATAGCGTAGGGTAGGGTAGGGTAAGGGTGGATATCTATCGGTTTAGGTACAAATTGTCATCACTACTTAATCAAAATCTCAAATTTGAGTTTTGAATATTAAAAAATAAGAGTTAAAAGAATCAATCCTTAAATGGATCCCATAATATTCAAATAAAATTAGTAAAATAATTTGGATATCAGTTGGTTAATAATAATAATAATAATAATAATAATAATAATAATAATAATAATAACTTCTGGGGCCTGGCGTGTGTCTCTTGAGAAACTTCTTTTGCCAATGACAACATCCAAGAGATCTTTCCCAATCAGATAAGTCTTGATGCAGTGGCTCCAAATTTCGAAGTTATCAAATCCAAGAAATTAAGAGAAGATGTTATCTGACTTCATTTTTCACTATATTAGCTAATTATATATATGTGTGTGTACAGATGTTTGGTTGGCATAGTGATAAAGGTATTGCTGATAAAGGTATTGTGATCAATTAAGTGTTCGAATTTAAATTTTTTTGTGAACGAAAAAAATCACATTAAGAGATTTTTTCTAAAAGGAACTCGATAGTAGATTGATCCAAATTAATTGAAATGAAGTTCCGGGTACTGAACGGTCCAAGTAACCAAAAAATATGTGTGTGTGTGTGTGTGTTTGGGGGGGGGGAGAAGGAGGAGTCAATGGGATGCATGTATAAAATAAAATCATATGTAAAAACAAGAAAAAACACTTATATTGACCGGTAAAGGGAGGTTTGAGATGAGTCACGAAGTTGAAGGTTAAACCGGCCTTTCCAGAGATGTAGGTCTTTAATCTTACCAGGATTCATGGTGATCATTGCCCGATTTGTTTGAACACAGTTATGTCTCCCCCTCCCAATAAAGATAAGAGACCCTTTAGATATGAGGCAGCTTGGCTCACAGATCCCAGTTTCAAAGAGTTGTTCGAGGTAACTTGGAGTGGTGTGGATGGCCCCTTGGAAAATGCCATAAAGGTGACAACTGAAGAAATTAAATCTTGGAACAAGCTAGTTTTCGGGAATATTTTTCATAGAAAAAAAGAGCTTGAGGCAAGGCTGAGAGGGATCCAAAAGTCTCACCATTTCAGGACTTCTAGGTATCTACAGGAGTTAAAGTTGCAGCTTCTTAAGGAAGACCATAAAGTCTTGAAGTAGGAAGAAATCTTTTGGCTTCAAAAATCCAGGATGAATTAGCTAAGGGATGGAGATAAAAACACTGGTTTTTTCCATGCTACCACCAAGATGAGAAGAAGTGCTAACAAGATCACGGCCATAAAGATAAATAACTATTGGTGTTCTGATCAAGAGGAGCTGCGAAATCATGCAATCAACTACTTCGCGGGTTTATTCGCAGGCAAGGTGGTAGCTAAGCCAAGTTGTAGATTTCTGGGCTGGAGAATGAAAATTAGCAAAGAAGATCAGGAGCAGCTGTGCAAGCTGTTTGAGGAAGCAGAGGTAAAAATGGCAGTTTTCTCCGTGAAAGGGTTGAAAGTGTAACATCGAAAATTCGGTGTTAGAAATTTTGTTAAATATATTGTGATATAACGGAAAAATTTTAAATTTTATTGATTTTCGATTTTGGGATATTAAATTGAAATTTTTTGTATATTTAAAATATCCATGTTTCGATCCGAAATACCTCTTATCTTGAGGAAAATTTGGACATAATACCGGAAAATTCAATGTTTTGATTTTTCCATCCCACTTCAATTTTCAAGTGTTGAAAATTTTCTAATTTTGATTATTTGTATAATTACAAAAATGAAATAATTGGTAAATGGATAAATATATTATAGTCCATATATTTAACAAAGGATGAATTGGTCTAGTGGTATTAATTTTTTTGGTCAAATTGGATCACATGAGTTCAAACCTAAACAAATGCAATTTTGGACACAATTTGGCAAGGAGAAATCGATTCAAGCTTGGCAAATTGACTCAAAATCAATTTGTGAGTTGATTCACAAATAATGTGAATCGACTCATGTGAGAGGAAGGGAGAAATGGAAAATCGAATAGGAAGGATGAGAAATCGATTTATGTGAGAGAACAAAAAAAATGAGAGAGAGAAATTGATTCACTATTTAAGTGAATTGATTCTTAGTGTGCAGAGCACACTTCCTGTGAGTGGAGCATAGGGAATCGAATGGGGATGATGGGAAATCGATTTCCTTTGTCTGCAGAACAGGTTATGTGATTTGAGGTGCATAAATCAATTCATCCAAGTGATGAATCGATTTGTGTGGTCGCCAAAAAGGGGAAGGAAGTCGATTCATGAAGAAACAAATCGATTTGTGAGGTAAAGGTAAAAGAATGGAAGTCGATTCATCAGTGAGAAGAAGTCGATTTCCTTGTGCTACAGTCATGGCTTCTGAGACCTGAGTGAGGTAAATCGATTCATACAATTAGTGAATCGATTCATCTAGACAATTGTGAATCGATTTGCATAAATCATGAATCGACTTGACCTCTTCAACTCACAGACACATGAATCAACTTGTGGAAGGGGAAATTGACTTGTGCATTAGTGGAATTATGAAAAGACTAAAATACCCCTATAAAACTCAATTATCATCTCAAGGCTTGAGGGTAAAAAGGTAATTTCACCTCCAAAAAATGAATTAAGTATCATTTTCTCACATTTATGTCTTATTTGATCTCCCGACTCCTCCTTTTCTCTCTCGCGGCTCTCTCTCTCCCTCTCTACATTTAATCCTTTATTTTCCCTATTTCACCCACCAAATCAACCCATATCTACAATAAATTCACTCTAGAGACTCTCAAGATTCGATTAAACCCGAGAAATGAAAGATAAAACGGAGGAAATTTCGTATCTCACGAACGGAGAAATTAGGGTTTTGAGACCCAAACTTCAAAACTCAATCCGACTTCAAAATCAAGGTAATTTTTCCTTCCTAAACTTGGGTTTAGCTTCTTTAATACTATATTGTGACTATTATTGAAATATTGGAGATTTTTGTTAAAGAATCGAAAACCTAGAATTGACGTAGAGTGATGAAATTTGGGAGAAAATGAAAATTGAGATTTTATATACATGTAAATGAGATGTAAATGGTGGAAATAGAACCATGAACATAGATTTATAGAATTGAGAAAAATTTAGGGTTTGTATAAAAATTGGAAAAAATTTATAAACCCTAGAATTATTGATAAATTGACATTATCATTGTGAATATTGGTTAGGAATGCCAATTGGAAATTGAAAAAGGAATTTCAATGGACTTGAATTGGAAATTGGTAGTGGATACTCTCCCAAGAGGTAAGTGGATTGTTATGTATCATTTGAATGAGTTAATGATTTTAAATAAGATTTATAAATTAAGTTTTGAAATGAATTTGCAAATAGAATTGAAATTGTTTTGTGATTGTGGTATGCCTAAAATGAAATTGTGAAATGATCATGACTCTGAACATGATTATTAAATTGTTTGTACCATGTTACTTTGGGATACTCATATGAATTGTGAAATATTACTCTACTTTATATTTGAGCATGTATTGATTGATAAAAATGAGTTTGGTAACATGGTGCTGGGAAAAAGGACTGCAGTCTGAGTCTTGTCACGGACCGGATCGTGTGGGGCGGCGTGGCTAAGGCTGTTTTATATATTTAGCTTGGTGGTAGGCGAGATGGAGAGCCTTCTCAAGCTGCCGGATAACGTGGTAGTACCCCACGGAGTTTCGAGTCAATGCCAAGGTGGAGGAGATTTTATGAAAATTATGGAAAACTCCTTGACAGGTCCTGCTAATGGTCATTGGCGGGATAATATTTTCGATAAACCCCAAAATTGTAAAAAAATGAGATTTGACTGATTGAGTTGATTTTATGAATCATGGTGGATTGATATGAATGATTTTATGAGAATGAAATTTCATTATGGCATTCAATGATAGTTGATACATGTATTTGGCATTCCATCATCACCTCTTATTTATATGTTATATATCACTACACTCCACTCACTAGGTATTTTAAAATACTCACCCCCTCCTTTCAAATCCTTTACAAAGGAAAGGTAGACGGTGGCGAGTATTGGCTGATTCAGAGATATTTTGGTGATCCACGATAGGTATTGGTAGTGGAGGCTATTTTCTTGAGAATTGATGTAATTTCATTCGTGGAAGTGAAATTATTGTACTATTCTTTTGAAATTTGGATTTAATTGATACTTGTCATATCTTTTGGGACAAGTATTGGTAGAATCCAAACTTGGTTCACGTGGAAAGTGTTTATATTTGTTTAAAACTTATTTTTGCAAAATTTATTGTTCTTAATTGGGACATTTGGACTTTTATTGAGATTATTGAAATATTTTGTGATTGTGATTTTTGTGAAACTCTTGAATGGCTGAGAAGACCACATTGCATGCATGTATGTACAGGATCCCCTCCCTAAATGTGTGTCGAAGCATGCTTGTGTGTACAGAGATGGACCGGATGTTGTTTGATGATTTCTTAATTGATGGGCTTATTTTTTTGCAAGATTTATTGAAAAATTGGAATGTCTTGCTCTATCTCGGTATATGGAGAGGTCATGTCCGTATGCCGAGATAACGTGACGGTTGTTACGTGCTCGACGGGAGAGTCGGAGCGTGACAGAAAACCATAGGACCAGACGGAATTTAGCCCATCTTTTATCAGAGGTTTTGGGATACGGTGAAGGAAAAACTCTACAACTTTGTTAACAGTGCTATGAGAGATGGTTTCTTTTAGCCAGATGTGGCGAAAGCTCATATGATCCTTATTCTTAAGTCTAGCATTCTAGAGGTTATTTCGGATTTTAGACCAATTAGTTTCTTGAACACGTCTTATAAGGTCTTAAGCAAATGTTTGGTGGCTAGATTTGGACCCATTTTGCAGAAGATTATAGGCCCGCATCAAAATAATTTTCTGCCAAGAATAGGTACTCTAAATAACATCGTGGCCCTTCAAGAAGTGGTTCATACTATTAGGCATTCCAAGAGTTCAAGATTCTCTATGGTAATCAAAATCGATCTAAGGAAAGCCTACGACAATGTTAGTTGGGAGTATTTAGTTAAGGTGTTGATTGAAGTGGGAATCCCCATTAGTATAGTGAAACTTATCATATTTGTGAACTCCAATAGGGACACTTCTATCATTTGGAATGAAGAGACCCTCCCCCCGTTTAAAACCAATCAAGGGTTGAAAAAAGGAGACCCGCTCTCTCCATACCTCTTCTTGTTGGTCATGGAGAGACTTCATTGTATGGTGCAAGAAAAAGTGAGGAAGGGAGTGTGGAATCCGATCAAGGTTTCCAAGACAGGTCCCAATATCTCTCACCTCTTTTTGCTGATGATTTAGTTTTATTCGCCGAGGCGAAGCACCTAAATTTGAGTAACATCCTAAGTTGTCTAAAGGATTTTTCCGAGGAGAGCAGTCTGCAAATTAACCCTCATAAATCAAAGATTTGGATTTATCCAACCGCTCCTAGACACATTAAGGCATCCTTAGCAACTTGTTGCAAATTTTCTCTCTCAGACAATCTCGAAAATTATTTGGGGGTGCCGATTATTCATAGTAGAGTGGATAAGAAGTTCTATCAGCAATTGGTGGAGAAGGTGCAAAACAAATTGAGCAGTTGGAAGTCAAAACTTTTGAGTATGGCTGGAAGAAGAACTTTGATTCAATCGGTTACTGCAGCCATCCTGTTGTACACAATGCAATCCACTTGGATCTCCGGGGACATCTGTAGAAGTTGGACAGATTAAACAGGGATTTCTTGTGGGGAGAAAAGAAGAGTTCACCTAATCAACTGGGAAAAGGTTTATGTCTCCAAAAAGGATGGAGGTTTGGGTTTAAGAACTATGAGAGAGTGTAATATTACTTTGATGGTGAAGTTGAGATAGAGGATCCTCCAAGAGGAAGGTGCTCTTTGGTGTAATATTCTGAGGAGTAAGTACCTAAAGAGTGAAGCTCTCATCGATCATAGAAGAAAAAGCAACTCCTCTGTAGTTTGGAAGGGAATTTGTGCTAACAGGGATTGTCTAAAAAAGGTTTAAAATGGAGTATTGGGGATGGGACCTCTATTAGTTTCCGGTATGACAAATGTTTGGGTAATGAAGAGCTCGTGAGGTAGGCCGTGGTTCCCCATGAGCAGTGTGATATGAATTCTAAAGTTTGGGGCTTTTGGGATGAGGAAAGAAGATGGAAGCAAAGAGAGTTGCTCACTGTTCTCCCTAGAGATAAGGTGGAGGAAATCAAAGCCACTTTTATCCCTAGGCATAGCAATTTAAAAGACTCCATGTTCTGGCAGGCGAGTACTGATGGGGAGTTCTCTGTCTCGTCAGCGTATTGCCTTCAGAAGGAGGGTTTGGTGGAGTTAGTTGAGGACAGGATGGACTGGAATGGCTTGTGGAAGAAGAGGTGTCCTGCGAGGGTGAAGATGTTCTTCTGGTTGGCGGCGAGAGGCAGAATCTTGTCCAACACAGAGTTGAAACGAAGGGGCATCACTCAAGAAGGCTCTAGCCCCATCTGCAGAGATGATGATGAGTCAATTGAGCACACGCTGAGGGATTGTAGGTATGTGAAGTCCATTTGGAGTGCCCTGGTTCCAGGCATAAAATCGGTAAACAATTTTTGGGGTGGGAATGTGCTTAGTTGGCTATGTGATGGTGTAGAGGGTAAGTTTAAGTTGCACATGATTGAGGAAGGGCATGTTTTCATGCTGACTGTCTGGTTCATCTGGAAGTCTAGATGTAGTATAGTCCATCAAAAGAAGTTAGAGACCCCTATCTCGATGGCAAACAGGATTCGAAGCATGAGGGAATTTAGTAACAAGCCCAACTTGATCACGAGAAGGGTGGAAGAAGTTAGAGTTAAATGGAAGCGTCCCAATGAAGGAAGCATTAAGCTAAATATTGATGGAGCTGCTAATCTGGAGAGAGGCCATGCTAGTGCAGGAGGGCTTTTCAGAGACTTCCATGGCAATTGGGTGCACGGTTTTGATCGAATGTGGGAATCACAAAATGAGAGTTTGCAGAATTGTGGGCTTTGAGAAAGAGGTTGCTGATTGCTAGAAGAAAAAATTTTCGTGGCTTATCTATGGAATCTGACTCCATGCTCTTGGTCAAAGCTATTAATAGGGGTGTTGGAAATAAGCACCCTTGGAGGTCCATGGCGCAAGAGTGCAGAAAGATCATGACGGATATTGGGGTTTCAGAGATCTCTCACATTTTTAGAGAAGCCAATAGCCGTGCGAATAAGCTTGCTAGGATGGGCCAAGGGATTGACTCCGGTCTTCAAGAATCAAGCTCCCCCCTGGAAGGTTTAACAGAACTTGTAACGCGTGACTTATCAGAAAAGTTCTGAATTAGAAGAAGGGGCAGCTCATTGGCTGCTGTGTGACCTTTTCGGTGTTTTGCTATGTTTTCTTTGTTCTTGACTTTTCCTAAAAAAAAAAAAAAGTCTCTTATAGTCGGGCTTAAAGAGAACCAAGTTGCTAATATTAGTAGACATGATCTACTTGTATTTATAGATTCGACCTCTTCGACAAATGCTTTGGTTTGGAAGACTATGGCGATGACTTTGGATTGGTAGCAGAATCATGGGCACAACCACCGTTCTCAATTATTAACAATTAACAGAGTGTATTTTATTATATTTTATTCTTAAAGTTTTACGAAAGTGATACAATGATTTATAGTTTGATTTTATTTTACAAAAGCGATCTAATAATTTGGTTTGCTTTCACAAAAGTGATACCATAATTTAGTTTGATTTTTTGCTTTTGTTGAGTTGCCATTGGAAGCACAATAACGTGACAATACTGTGATTGTGGGGAAGGGGATCATGAGAGATTTTAATTTCCTTTGTCTTTTTGCTATACCAAATCCTCGAACCCGGGGCAAGGTTCACCACTTAGGTCAAGGAGGGTTGGTATTCCAGATTTTAATTGCAATCATTCTCAAATATTAACGAAGGGGAATTTATTGTAAAAAGAAAAAAGAAAAAAGAAAAAAAAATAAAAAAGTGGTGCAGAGATTTGTATTATACTTTTTTCCTTTTTTTTTCTTTATTTTTATTAATATACCCTTATATATATATATATATATTTGAACTCTTTCTAATAAACCAAAGTTTATACGTATAATATTATTTTTTAATTATGTCTATGTTTTGAACTTGGAGTAGACTAAAATAAGGTTTGGCAAGATTGCCATAAGATTGCCATACATTTGACAAACGGAAGGTTTCGAAGCTTGCCATATTTCAAATTTTCCAATTTGAATGGATTAATATTATTCAAATTGAAAAAAGAAAAACCAATTAAATAATTCAATGTTTGGCTATTTGGAAAAAGAAAAAAAAAAAAAAGTAGAATTAGACTCGAGGAGAATAAGATGATATTTTTAGTATAATAAATTATTGCTATAATAATATTTTTATTTTTGTATAGAAATTTGATTTTTTTATTTATAAAACTATATATATTATTTAAAAAAATTCACTTTAATTAAAAGATGTAATCAGTAAAATAAGACAAATGCAGGTTGAGGCATATTATAGCCAGTTGAAGTTTCCTAACAGCCTGCATCGACTCGTCAGTCATGTTGATTTTTCGGATTCATGAAATATTTTTCATTTCGTGCAACTGGCAGCCAATCCATTTATTATACTACATAGTAAAAACAGCACTTGCCAGTAAAACAGCACTTGCCTACTTTGTTTCTTATTAAATCAAACATAGAATTGGTTCGCAATTACGAGGTATATAAACAAAAATGGAAAAATCATTCAAAGGAAGTTGGCATGTCTGATGCAGCGTCATGCAACAGATCGCGGCCTTCTGTCACGAGCCTCTTGCCTTGGTTTAATTTTTTTGCGCCATCGAGAATCTTCTGTGCGATTTTTTCCCATGGGGAATTTGGAGGACTCATTAGCATCAGTAGATTGCCTAAATCAGCCATTTCTTCACCAAAATCTGCCACCTTTTCGTGGCCGAGAAGTTGTTTTAGGCGATTTGGTGGTAAATGCTCTTTCAGAAACTTTACAACTTTTTCAGCTGATCTCGGACCCTTGGCCGGTTTGGGTTTTGCATGCTTTATTTTGTCATCAAGGGCAAGAAGTTCTAGATCTGCTTAGGGTTGCAAGTGCAACATTTAAAAGTGAGATTAAGTTCATCAAATGGTCAATTAGGGTTCGGGAAATTTAGGGGAGAGGGTTCAACTTATGGGTTAAACACACTACAACTATCAATTATAGATAGTTCATTATTTACATCAAGGGAGTTATCTAACAGATCTCATTCTATATGGTTTTGTTTTAATTTGGATCCCGAAATACGACAAAATCATTATTTTATTTATAAGATATAGGATCATTCAATTTGTTTTATTATAAAAATCTTTTAATTTATATGTTCAATTCAACCAAATATTATACATCTTATGGGTTTTCTATAATAAACACCAATTCAATCTAAACTTGCTTAACAGAAAAGAGTTCAACATAGCCCTTGGGCACTTCGTGTACTCAATGATAACAATAACGACAGTAAACGTGTACAGTCAATTACCACTTTGCACCGAAAATGCTTTATGAAAACCTAATATGAATTTTTTTTTTTTTTCATGAACTCGTGATCCGTGAATGATAAGGAAATATAAATTATAAAAACTAATAATTTAATAGCCAAACTCGTGAAAGAAAAGGACAAAATAAAATGTTTTTCAAAAAATCATTAGAGGTTTTACCTAGTTTTGAGTTGCCTTGTGGACCATCAATTCCGCCGGGATAACATGCCTTGCAGTTGACGGTTGCCCTAGCCACTACTAAACTAGTACTCGAACTCTGGATCTGGAAGGAAAAAATGGACGGTGAAGGGGACCGCGAACCATTGAGGGCAATGGTAGCCTGTTTTTTAGACGGTGGTGGTGTTGGCGTCGTCACTCTTGTTGTTTGGGTTTGATTTAATCTCATCATATGTCCTCTTGACGAGGCGTTGGACTTGATTGTCACTCTGTCCAATTTGAAATGGCGCAAAACAAGATCCAAAGAAACGCAAAGTCTTGTCTTGGGCATTGCTTCAATCGTCAATTTATACATTAGAGATCGAGACTGGTTTAGTCAACCAACACCTTGTTGATGCATTTACTTGTTAAAAAAAAAAAAAGGAACAAAATGAGACAAAACTATGTTAGTTATTGAATAATCCAATGTATACGTGTCCACTCATCACAGTCTTAACCACTCATTCTTTATCACCAGCCTGTGAAGTTCAATTCTTGTGAATAAATGCCTCGAGGAAAAGTCAACGCCAATGTCAATGTCACGCTACGGACAAAACCAAGGTAGTTGTGAGTGGAATGATACAATATAAACTTTTAAATAAATGGAGCGACGATTAAATTAAGAATTAAATAGGTAAATTTTAATTTATATTAATTTATTTTGATCAATTTTTAATTAAATATTTATTCTAATAAATCAAAATATAACTATCATATAAAATTTTATTTATTTAGTCACTAACTCACGCGACTCATACAATAATCCTTCTACCGATATAGGTTAGTTAGAAATCAATTTTTAAGTTTTAGTTTCAGTTTTAGTTTTTTTTTTTTTTTTTTTTTTTTGCATGTTTATAACAATAAACAATGTGTTGTGATAGTTAAAATCAATGCATCACTTAGTTTTGCAGCTTAATCACCCATCTTCGATTAGGACGCCTGATAAGGATTCTGCTCTGCTCTGCTTTTCCCTGTCCCGGCCACAATGGTCCTTGGAAGACGATGACGATGAAGACAAGGTAGCCGCAGTCAAGGTAGGTCTCCTCTTTATGGTAATGCACAATCTCATGTTCATTGGTGCTGCTATGTTTAGAAGATAAAAATACCCCAATTCACATGATATCAGGTGGCAATATAGATACGCCCGTGAGAAGGCTAACAACCCTTGTAGGCAAGAATTCAAGTATGAGCTGGTTTGTCACTCTGTGCGACAATCCATTACATGTCTAAAGGCCAAAAATATTGGAGTTAAGAGTGGTATTCTAGAAAGGACTCTCATTTAAAAAAAGAAATACAAATTAATCCTTCATTAAAGATTTCACTACCTTAGTACCATGTTTATTACATAAATATGCATTTATGTCCAATACAAATATAAATCTTAAGAAGCCTGCTTCACAAATAATTATTTTATCTTGTATCATTCCACCATTATACTCCTCTTGAATAAGATTTTTTTCCTAGAAAAGTGGGGGAAGGAATTATGCTCATTTTGGCTAATCTGATGTAATTTTCTTTTTTTTTTTTTTGGTATTCTAGATTTAGTCCATCACCTGATTTCTGGAGATTTGCTCCAACTATTTTGAGTCGAGCCGCTGAAGTCCCTCTAGGGGTAGAGCTCTCCTAGCATGAATTGCTTCATCCGAGACTTGAACTCAAGTTCTCTAGATAGGACTTAGCGACTTACTTATTAAGCTAACACATGTTGGGTCGATCTGAGTTAAATACTTCACACACATTGTTATCATGAAATTAAAAATTTTATTTCTTTTTTTTTCGGGGTGAAAGGATCATCCTCTACATGTTGGGTTAATCTTTAATATTATTTTTTTTTGGTATATTAAAGATTTGCACAAATAATATTAAAGAATTGTTAATCAATTTTTTTGGGGTATATTAGGTTAACTAATCATAAGCTTAATTTTTTATTCAAAAAATTATCAAACCATCATTTTTCACACATAATAAAGAATTATTACTTCATGCAGGTGATGCAGCGAACCATGCAATAACGACTACATCTTCCAGATTTTAAATTTGCTTCTCTGGCAGGGATGAGCCCTGTTGTTGTACCGAAAGAGTAAAGAGGTGGGTGGTTGGTGATGTAAGCTTCTAATGGATTATGAATAACATAATTAACTTGAGGATGGGCATTCAAAATTTAAATTCAAAATGTGTACTTGTGAATTTTATGAATCTGTTTATGATTCGAGTCATGCGTCTCCTGAGTTTCCTCATATTTGAAGAATAGAGGCTGCTTCTTCCTGTCACTAATAATCAGCTGCAAAAAAAATAATAATAATAGAAAAAAGGTGTTATGGCAACCAATAATTGAAGAACCATTACATTGTGCGGTGCATTGGGTGTGAAGGATCTGTGGGGGTATGTTCAAATAAAATGGGCATCAATCCCACCAAAGAAACTTGTAAAAGTTTAAGACTTGCATATAAACACGAATTTTGAAAAGGATGGATACCATACTAGGTTGCACTTTTATAAACATAGGACTTGGTTATAGTTGGGAGTGGGTTAACTTTTCATTTCAAACTTTTCATATAAATTTTATTTATTTTTTAACATAGTGACAATAGTTGGTTGCACTTGAGTATTTGTTTGTATTGATTTGCAAACTCACCAATGTAATCCAAGTATTGATTTGCCAAATTTTTCAGTAAGATGTCAAAAATTAGATTGGTTACTCTTATTTAACAAAAGCTATTTACTACTGTTTATTTGTATTCTTCTAGCTTGCTGATTCTGAAAATGAAGTGGTCTAATAAACAACGTCCCAAAGGCCAAGACTCCTCAAATATATTTGCATGCAGTTGCTCCAAGTTTTATAGTTATCATCCATAAACCATAAGTACATCATGCTCAGAAAAATGGAACTCATAAGAATTCATACAAGAAAACCATACAAGTAGAAACCATTGATCACAAAAAACAACACAAAATTTGAGAGAATTACCTGGGGCAGGGCTACCTAGTTCTGGGGTGCACACAAATTGTGAGGCCAATTGAGAGAGAGAACACTATATATCAAATAATTCAATGTTTGTCTATTTGAAAAAAAAAAATTAGAATTAGACTCGAGGAAAATAAGATGATGTTTTTAGTATTATAAATTATTGTTATAATAATATTTTTAATTATTCATTAAAAATTTTGATTTTTAACTTATATATATTATTTTAAAAAATCACTTTAATTCAAAGATGTTATAAGTAAAATATAGTTTGAGACCTCGAGACCTTGGCCCAGTGAGAGATGCTATATGTTGGAACCCTTAAGGCCAAGTTTATTTTAATTCAAAGATGTTATAAGTAAAAATTTGATTTTTAACTTATATATATTATTTTAAAAAATCACTTTAATTCAAAAATATAGTTTAAGTCTTCTTCGATTCGAAAATCTCCGACATTTATTTTCAAGATTTCTCCAAAATTTTTTCAATTTAGAAATGTCATAATTCTTTACACTAGTCTCATACAATAAAAGATTCTGCAAGACTGGCAATGGATGTACAATAATGATCATGTCTGAGGTTCAGAAAATTGGGGACCATAAATCATGAGTTCATGATTTCTACGATTTTGGACAAATTTTGAAGAATTCTTTTGATGCGAACACAACAATGGTTTAGAAAGACTGTTCACATACCTTGAAAAATCTACCAGACTGCTGTGAAAAAAATTGTTGATGAATTAGCACGAAATGAATTGTCAGTAATGCAGAATGAACTGCTGATAATGAATTATATTAGCACGAAATCAACATCACCTTATTTTCTCATGATAGAGGATTAGGTTGAACTCCTCTGAACCAACAATCTGTAAGAGAGGATTCTTAAATTCAGCCAAGTAGAACAAGTTGGAAGAGAAGAGAGAAAAGGCCTGCATAAATAAGGTGTCCTGAGTCATGTTGATTGGATTGACTCTGACAATCTTGTCAATGTTAATCAGATCTTGGATTTTCCATGGCTTTGGCATTCAGCTTCTTCGACCTTCATCTCAACTTTTAGAGGAAATGACTGTAGAGACTCCTTAATATGGTTCCCAAATGGATACTTTCGACCAATAACTATCTCTATCCTCCGGGGATCAGCTTCAGCCAGAGCACCAAAGGAGTTTATTCCCATTGAATATGGTGCCTAACATATTATTAAAAAGAAGATAATCGGAGGAAAACAAAACTTAAAATGTCAAGCATTAAGAATTATGAATCTTCAACCTCTCTCTCTCTATAAAGAAAATCAAATTAAAAAGGAAAACCTTTGCTGAACCAAACGCTCTATAAAGACTCCTTAATACGGTGATTGTGGGGAAGGGGGTCGTAAGAGATTTTAGTTTTCCTTTGTCTTTTTGCTATACAAAACGCTCGAACAGGGGACAAGGTTCACCACTTAGGTCAAGGAGGGTTGGTATACCACATTTTAATTACAATTATTCTCAAATGTTAACAAAAGGGACTTTATTGTGTTTAAAAAAAATAAAAAATAAAAAATAAAATTTACAAAAGTGTTATGTATTATACTTTTTTTCTTCTTTTGCCCTAAATTATTTTTACTAGTCTGTGCTTATACTTTTTTTTTTCCCAACTCTTTATAATAAATCGGAGTTTGTACATATAATATTAATTTTTGACTGTTTGTTTGAAGATTTGGTTCACCCAATGTAAAGATTGTCATTACGCCCAACACATTTGATAAAAGGTTTCCAAGCTCGCCATATTTCAATTTTTTTCAAATTTGAATGGATTAATATTATTCAAATTAAAAAAGAAAATAATTAAATAATTCAATGCTT
This sequence comes from Dillenia turbinata, assembly GCA_037126225.1. Taxonomy (NCBI): domain Eukaryota; kingdom Viridiplantae; phylum Streptophyta; class Magnoliopsida; order Dilleniales; family Dilleniaceae; genus Dillenia; species Dillenia turbinata. Next base: position 2,283,216 of record JBAMMX010000003.1, on the reverse strand, counting down.
GTCTATTTGAAAAAGAATTAGAATTAGACTCGAGAAGAATAAGATGATATTTTTAGTATAACAAATTATTATAATAATATGTTTATTTTTATAGAGAAATTTGATTTTTTTTTTAATTTATAAAACTATATATTATTTTTAAAAAATTCACTTTAATTAAAAGATGTTAGAAGTACCATATTAAAGCAAGTTGAAGTTTCCTAACCCCCTGCATAGACTTATCAGTGATGTTGGCTTTTCGGATTCATGAAATATTTTTGGTTTCATGCAATTGGGCAGCCTATCCATTAATTACATACTAAAAATAGCACTTGCCTACGTCTGATTCATTTATTACATGGTAAAAATAGCACTTGCCTACTTTGTTTCTTATTAAATCAAACATCGGATCTGTTGGCAATGGCATTTACGAGGTTTATAAACAAAATTGGAAAAATCATTCCGTGGGAGTTGGCATGTCAGACCCAGCATCACGCAACAGATTGTGACCTTCTGTCTCAAGCCTCTTGCCTTCTTTTAATTTGATCGCGCCATTAAGAATCTTCTGTGCGAACTTTTCCCACTGGGAATTTGGAGGACTCATTAGCATCAGTAGATAGCCTAAATCAGCCATTTCTTCACCGCAATCTGCCATCTTTTCGTGGCCGAGAAGTTGTTTTAGGCGGGTGAGAAGATGTAGTAGTAAATGCTCTTTCGGAAAGTTAACAACCTTTTCAGGTGTTGAATTATTATCAGACTATTTCTGAACCTTGGCCGGCGGAGAATTTTCTTTGTCATCAGGAGGAGGACGTTTTGGTCGAACCGCTTAGGGTTGCAAGTACAACATTTAAAAGTGAGATTAAGTTCATCAAATGGTCAGGGAAATATAGGGGAGAGGGTTCAAATTATGGATTAAACACACTACAGCCATCAATTATAGGTAGTTCATTATTTATATCGGGGAGTTATCCAATGGTTCTCATTCAATATGGTTTCGTTTTAATTTTGATTCAAAATCATTATTTTATTTATATGATAGGGTCATTTAATTTATTTTATTATAAGAACTTCATCAGTTGGCCAGCACTACTTCATAATTTATCTTATGTCAATTTTATTGTAACTGTCCTATTAAATTTTTTTTTTTAATTTATATGCTCAATTCAACTAAATATTATCCAACATATCATGAGTTTTTTATATATATTTAAAAAAAAAAAAAAACAATTCAAACTAGACTAGTTTAACAAAAGAGGGTTCCAAATTAAATTTTATTGGCCCTAGGGCAAGTCGTGCACCCAATAATAACAATAACAACAGTAACTGTACAATCAATTACCACTTAGCACCGCAAATGCTTTATGAAAACCTACTATGAATTTTTTTCATGAACTTGTGATCCGTGGATGATTAGGAAATATAAATTATAAAAACTAACAATTTAATAGTTAAACTCGTAAAAGAAAATGACCAAGTAAAATTTTTTGTGGAAAAATCATTAGAGGTTTTACCTGGACCTAAAGGGGGTGTTGGGCGGACCGGACCCCCCATTCCAAAACTACATCCATCGGGGTTGAGGATTGCCATAGCCACTACTAAACTAGTTCTCGAACTCGGTAGGAAAAATTAAACGGTGAAGGGGACCGCGAACCATTGACGGCGATAGTGGCCCATTTTTTAGACGGCGTTGGTGTTGGCGTCGTCACTCTTGTTATTTGGAATTGATTTGATCTGATCATATGTACACTTGATGAGGCCTTGGACTTGATTGTCACTCTGTCCCTAAAACAAGATCCAAAGAAATGCAAAGTCTTGTCTTGTGAATCGTTTCAAATGTCATTTTATACACTAGAGATCGAGACTGGTTGAGTTCACACCTTGTTGATGAATTTACTAGTTAAAATGAAAATACAAAATGAGACAAAACTATGTTTGTTATTGAAAAATCTAATGTATACGTGACCACTCATATCAGAGTCTTAACCACTCATTGTTTATCACCAACAAGTGAAGGTCAATTCTTGTAAATGAATGCCCCGAGGAAAAGTCAATGTCAATGTCAATGCCATGCTACGGACAAAACTATGGTTGTTGGGAATGGAATGATACAATATAAACTTCTAAATAATGGAGCGATGAGTACACTAAGAATTAAATGGATAAATTTTAATTTATGTTAATTTATTTTGATTAGTTTTTAATTAAATATTTATTTTAACAAATCAAAATGTATTAAAAAAAACTATCGTATAAAATTTTATTTATTTTATCACTAACTTATGCAACTCATATAATTTTTTTTTTTATACATGAGGAGCGAGGAATTTAATCTCTAAAGAAAGCTATGCCTCGGATATCACTTAAAAGAACTCTATAAACCTTGCTAGGAAGGGTTAACAAATCATGAGTTCCATGAGGCATCGAGTGCCCCAGTTGAGCAAATATATCAACACATCTGTTACCTATATAGGTAAGCTAGAAATCAAATTTTTAGGGTTTTTTTTTTTTTTTTTTTTGCATGTTCATACAATAAAGAATGTGTTATGGTAGTTAAATTCAATGCATCACTTCATCCTGCAGCTTAATCATCCATCTTCAGCTAGGACACCCGATAAGGTTTCTTCTATGCCCAGCCCTGCCCTGCCCTGGCCGCAATGGTCCTTGGATGACGATAACGACGACGACAACGACGACAAAAACGAGGTAGCAGCAGTCTAGGTAGGTCTCTTCTTTATGTTAATGCACAATCACATGTTACTTGGTGCTGCCATGTTCAAAAGATGAAAATGCCCTAATACACGTTCTCTGGTGGCAATATACATAAGCCCATGAGATGTAGAATAACCCTCGTAGGCAAGAATTCAAGTATGAGCTGGTGTGTTGATTATTATTATTATTTTAATTGTTCACATCTCAGGTGCCCCATTTCTCCTCGCCGCGACACAAAATTTTGTTCTCCCTCTCTACTGTCTGCTTCAATTTTTATTTTAATCCGGTGGTTTAATCACTCATCTTTGAGGGTATAAAAAATTATATGCCAATCTGGTAGGAGTGAACATAAAGTTAAACCATAATCGAAATTTATACAATTTTCATAATTATAATCTAACCTAATAAATTAAAAACCGATCGATTATTTAACTAAATTAGACAACTAATTCGGTTCAATTATCTAAATTAATTAAATTATTAAAATCTTTTACTATATATTATTTATATGAATTTGTGGTTATAAAATGTAATTTTAAAATTCAAAATTCATTTATAACTTTAATTTACTAAATGTCATTTTATAAATTTCAAACAAAATAATAAAATATGAAATTTTCAAACTAAAATTGGAGGAGAGGGAGAGGCTAGAGATGTGGATGAGCATTAAGGTTTTAAATCTGGAAGTAGAAAAGTCACGTTAGAAATAGAAAGATCAAATCAAAAGGTAAAATTTAAAAACTTTTCATTAATTATTTGTGCACTCTCTTTATTTTTTCTCTTATAAAATAGTCATATTAGAAATAGAAAGATCAAATCAAACGATGAAATTGAAAATTTTTCATTATTTTCATACTCGTTTTATAGATTTTTTCTCTTTTAAAATAACCCCATTGAAAATAGAAAAATCAAATCCAAAGGTAAAAATAAAAAACTTTTCCTTAATTATACACTCTTCTTTTTAGATTTTTTCTTTTTTAGAATTTTTTATTAATTATGATATTTTTCCTCTTTTAAATTTTAATTATAATATTATAATAATATTTATATAAATAAAAATTATCTAAAAAATATATAATATTTTTAATTAATTCAATTTGATCGAAATAAAAATTATTAAAATTGATAAACATCCAAATAAACCAAATTAAAATTTGATTTTACCGAAACCAAATCGAATACCTAAAAGATCACCCAAAATATATATATAAAAAAAAAAGAGTCAAAAAAATAATTTTTTCGATTTTAACCAAATAATATTCACCCTTACACCATGTGCCACAATCCATCACATGACTAAAGGCCTAGAATGTTGGAGTTAGAAGTGGTATTCTAGAAAGGACGAGAGAGAGAGAGAAGACAAATTTATCCTTAATTAAAGATTTCACTACTTTAGTACCATGTTTATTACATAAATATGCATTTAAAGCATAAAGTACAAATATAAATTTTAAGAAATCTGCTCCACGCAATCATTTTATCTTGTTTCATTCGACCCATTAAAGTCCTCTTGAATGAGATTTTTTCATGGAAAAGTTGGGGTGAGGATTTATGCTCATTTTGGCTAATCTGAAGTAAATACTTCGCACACACTTTGTTATCCTGAAATTAAATATTTTATTTTATTTTATTTTTGGTGAAAGGATTATCCTCTACATACCCACCAAATGATAAGTAAAAAGATTACATTTTATGATAAACTAATCAAGAATAATATTATTAAAATATATAATTAAATTTTTTGGTATATTAAAGATTTGCACAAATATTACAGAATTGTTAATCAATTTTTTGGGGGTATATTAGGTTAACTAACCAAAGTAAGCTTAATTTTTTATACAAAAAATTATCAAACCTTAATTTTTTACACAAATATTAAAGAAATATTACTTCTTGCAGGTGATGCAGCAAGCCATGCAATAACGACAACATCTACCAGATTTTAAATTTGCTTCTCTCAGGGAGGGATGAGCCCAGTAGTACCAAAGAGTAAAGAGGTGGGTGTTTGGTGATCTAAGCTTCTAATGGATTATGAATAACATAATTAACTTGAAGACGGGCAATCAAAATTTAAATTGAATGTGTACCTGTGCATTTTATGAATCTGTTCATGATTCGAGTGATGCATCTCCTGAATTTCCTCATATTTGAAGAAGAGAGGCTGCTTCTTCCTGTCAATAATAATCAGCTGGGGAAAAAAAAAGTGTTACAGAAACCAATAATTGAAGAAATAGTAAATTGTGCAGTGCATTGGGTGTGAAGGATCTGAGGAGTCTGTTCAAAATAAAATGGGCATTAATCCCACGTAAGAAACTTGAAAAAGTTTTAAGACTTGCATATAAACATGAATTTTGAAACAGATGGTTGCTATACCAGGTCGCACTTATATAAACATAGGGCTTGGCTATAGTAGGAAGTGAATTAAGTTCTCATTTCCAACTTTTCAAACTCTCCAACAAATTATTTAAAGACATCTTTTGAAGATTATGTTCTCGACTCGTGGTGTATCGAATTTCAGCTGGGATCTCTGCCACTCAGTTCCCTGCCAGATAAGCAAAGGATTAGCTTCATCCTAAGTAGTTTTGTTACCAACAAAAAAAAATCCATGATGCAATAATCTTAGTTCAAATGGTCACTTAAAAAAAATGATGATGCTTATGGAATTGAGAACACAGAAAGGTAATAGAGGAGAACCTCTAGAACAAACAACCAACCTACTTGCAATATACGAGACTCTGAATTTAGTTGGCAACAGCCCCTAAAATTTTGGCCTTATATACAATTATGAGCAATTCATCCATTCAATTGCTGGTGTAATATCAAAGACCGTAAGTTGAACTTTCTCAGCAGTTAGATGCACCGTCATGAAAGATGGCCACCACAAAAATGAAAATCAAGAACAGTTAAACAAAATGAATAAAAATATACATCATAATTCATCACTAACTTGAGCAAAGAATGAAATATGGAATTCCAGACTAGACATACTGTGATTCCACCACCTCACAACCATTTAGGAGATTCTCATACCGATGGACCTATATTACAACCGAACGAACAAACATTACAATGATTGAATAGACGGAAAACTATAAATGTAATGGCAGGAAGGAGAGAGGGAGGGAGGGAGGGAGGGAGGGAGGGCGATACAGTTTCTCTTCTTGTCACAATTATAGCCATTCCAGTATCATCAAATGGAGGATGGCCAGCCATACATCTGCATAGAGAAACTAAGTGAAGTAAAGCACTCGAAAGAGTAGCAAGATGAAAAGTTTGCATGATATCAATATGGCAAAAAATTGAAGTATGGTGCATAGAAAGTAACTTTGGACAGATCACCCTATCTTCCAAGGTGGCTTGTAGTTAAAAACTAAAAATAAAAATAACAATAACAATAAAAAGTAAAATTAAAATTAAGCCAAAAGATATTATACAGTTACCAATGTCCAGCATACATTGCATCAGATTTTTAGTTTCCTGGACTATCCTAGACTGACGTGTGAATTTCAGAGATTAGACTGCTGGATGAAGGGGAAAATATCAATCACACCAATGAATGATCATGTATGTGGTTACATAAGTGTCCTATTCTCATACAATCAAAGATGCCGCAAGATTGACAATGGATGTACGAATACAAGGTAAAACGGGCATGGAGCTGTTCTCTCGCAAAGACCAACAATGATCATGTCTGAGGTTCAGAAAAGGAGGGACCATAAATCATGAGTTAATGATTTCTACCAATTTGGACAAATTTTGAAGAATACTTCTGATGTGAACACAACAATGGTTTAGAAAGACTGTTCACATACCTTGAAAACTCTTCCAGCCTGCTGTGAAAAAATTTGACGATGAATTAGCACAAAATAAATTGTCACTAATGCAAAATGAACTGCCGATAATGAATTACATTAACACGAAATCAACATCACCTTATTTTCTCATGATAGTGGATTAGGTTGACCTCCTCCGAACCATCTGTAAGAGAGGATTTTTAGTTGCAGCTAAGTAGAATAAGTTCAAAGGGAAAAGAGCAAAGGCCTGCATAAATAAGGTGTCCTGATTCATATCCATACCATTTCATCATAACATCGTTTTGTTGATTGGATTGACTGTGACAACCTTGTCAATATAAGTCAGATCTTGGATTTTCCTTGCCTTTGGCATTCAACTTCTTCTACCTTCATCTCAACTTTTAAGGGAAGTAACTGTAGAGACTCCTTAATATGGTTCCCAAATGGATATTTTTTGCTAATAACTATCTCTATCCTCCAGGGATCAGCTTCAGCCAGAACATCAAAGGAGCTTATTGCCATTGAATATAGTGCCTAATTTATTATTAACAACAACAATAACAACAATAACAACCAGATCCTTAGTCCCAAAAATTTGGGATCGGCCATGAGAAACAAATATAAGATAATTAGAATATATATATATATATAATAGTAATAATAACGAAAATAATAATAAGAATCTTCAATCTCAAGTATTAAGAAGAAGATAATCTGAGGAAAAAAAAACTTAAAATGTCAAGTACTAAGAATTATGAATATTCAATCTCTCTCTCTCTCTCTCTCCCCCAAAAAAATCAAGTTAAAAAGGAAAACCTTTGCTTTCACCATTCTGACTGTTTCAGCAGATAGGGGCTCTCATCCAAAAGCTTTAGATGCAAAATTTGGCTAACAAGTTTGTAGTCAAAGCTTCTTGTAGTTTTTTCTGTAAATGAAGTTGTCTTTCATGCACTTGGATATTCTACAACCTTTTGCACAAATTGCATTCACATCCTACAATAAGCACAACACAATACAGTAAGTAAACCTCAACCATAAGAAAGATTTATGCTTGCATTCCACTCCTAGCTTCCCAATTTCAACCACTATAGTTTCTGAAGAGAATAACTAGATATAGGAATGAAATACTCATGCCAAGAACTGTGAAATGAGTTATGAAAATTGAGGCGAAAAGACCTAATTCAGTAATAGCTCAGGAATGGCAGGATTACCAATCAAACAGTCGTTTGTCAAAGTAAATGCATCATTTAGAAGCTTTTTCTCATTGTGTGTGAGTTGTATCCCTTCAGTTTCAAGTAAATGCATCGTTCCACCACTGTTTTATATACAGAACCAGTAGTAATCCTTGCTGGCATGTGTATATACTTGCAGGAAATTTGATCGGCATGGGAAATAACATGCATCGCATCTTCTATGGTGCAGTTTTCAAAGGCCTGCAAAATGTGTGTCATTATGTTGAATTTAAGATAATACATTGCCATAAGCCTTCCAGGGTGACAAGAAAAAACCATGAAGTCAGGTCATAAACTATTTATATTTTCGAGCAAGAAAACTGCAAAATACTAAATTTAAAGCTCCTACCATTGGGCTACAAAAGAAAGCCATACTCATCTGCCAAGATCATTTGATATCTTGATAGCATATTCACTTTCTAAAACATATCTCTAGAATGATGCTAAATAGTCATTTGGCAGGGAAATGAACAGAAATCCCAACAAGTTGGCTGGAAGGTCTTTAATAGCACCTTACTTAAGCTTTTATAAATGATCAAGAGGAATCCATTTCTTAAATGCATATAGCTGAGGATTCTTATAGGCAAGCAAATATCAGTGGATCTGCAGGAAAAGGATACCCAAATTATGTTCTCTGGGCAAAAGAACCTTTTTCATTCTCATGTACAAGTATGATCACTTCATTCGTTCGATTGCTGGGGTAATATCATAGACCGTATGTTGAACTATCTCAGCAGTTAGATGCACCATCATGAAAGATAGCCACCAAAAAAAAAGTAAATCAAGAGCAGTTAAACAAACTAAATAAAAATATACATCATAATTCATCACTAACCTAAGAAAAGAATGCAATATGGAATTCCAGGCTAGACATACTGCAATTCCACCACCTCACAACTATTTAACAGATTCTCATACAGATGGACCTATATTACAAACAAAGGAACATTACAATGATTGAATAGACGGAAAACTATAAATGCTCATATCTGAGTTAATGGCACAAGAGAGGGGGAGAGAGAGATACATTTTCTCTTCTTGTCATGATTATAACAATTCCAGTATCATCAAATAGAGGATGGCCAGTCTTGCCACACATCTATGTAGAGAAACTGAGTGAAGTGAAGCACTTGAAAGAATAGCAAGATGAAAAGTTTGCATGATATGAATATGGCAAAAATTAAAGGCATATTGCATAGGCAGCAACTTTGGAAAGACCACCCTCCCTTCCCAGGTGCTTAGTAATTAAAAAGAAATAACAATAACAATAAGAATAACTATAAGAATAAAAATAGGAATAACAATAATAATAACAACCACAATATAAATTAAAATTTTAAATAAATCAAAAAGAAATTACACAGTTGTCGGTGTCCGACTATAGCATATATTGCACCAGATTTTTAGTTTCCAAAACTATCCTAGACTGACATGAATTTCAGAGATTATACTGCATGGATGCAAAGGAAAATATCACTCACACCAAAGTGAGCAAAGTAAAAGAAGGCTAAAATTCATGCTCTTCAGCACAAAGCAATGTAAGAATTTTCTAAGAAAATTTTCAACCCTAATCCTTAATTGTAAACCACAATATGAGCGGGAAGATTAATGATATGCACTTGAATATTATTGAAAAAAAAAAAATTGTTCTAGAAAGTGACTATCATTGGAAAGAGATCTTTTTAGAATAATATTTAGAAACTAGTAAAAAGGAAATATTTAAAAAAATAGTAATTTCCTTATCAACCAAAAATATATTGCATTCTTTTCTTAGGTTGCAATCATTTTAAAAATAGTAATTTCCTTATCAAAAAGGAAATATTAAACCAGACCCTCTTTGAAACTTTGTAATTGCTGTAGGCTTTTTGACACATTGTAAATACTATTAAAAAATGCAGGGGCATCGGAAAACAAAAGGAGATAGCCATATCAACCAAAAATATAGTTTTGAAGCCGCTGGAGGCAATAACAAACAAAAGAATATTCAGAGAAATTAAAAGAGATTCAACATCTCAAAATGATGGACAAGAAATTTTATATTTGTCAACTGAAAAAGCTTCTACAAGGGTGAGAATGCCAATCATGCAAAAAGAAAACAAGTTACTAGCATAAGCACTAACCTTTTCCAATAGAAAGTCGTTTTATGCAGCGTATAGCCTGCAAACATAGTAATTGCAAGAGTTAAAAGAACAGAAGCAATGAAAGTGATAGATGGACTACTTATCGTCAAGCTGCTGTTAGTGACTGCTTCAAGGATTGTCCTTGATCGTTCCCTTAGTATTGATCCCAATGCCAGAGCAAACAGCAAGTTTAAAAGGGGTAATATTAAGTTGTGCATGAACTTTGGATCAAATGGTCACCAAAAGGCATTGAACTCCTAACCTGTGATAAGCTCCAAGATTAAGTCCTAGCCCCCCTCCTTGTCAAGCCAGGAGTAAAAGGCCAAATATCAAGGTTTCTGTAGTAGGTCAAAGATCAATCAGATAAAGAGTGAATCTTAATCTTCCTAATTTAACTTTTAAATGGCAAACATATATGAGCAATCTCAACATAGTATTGTAAGTTTTGAATGAGGACAGGACATAGTTGCACCATGTAAAAAACACAAATGGAAGCTAATTTTGGAATGATAATATCAAATTTTCTGCATACCATAAACTTTTGTTGTCAACTTCACAGGTCTCATTTCTTCTCCAAACCTCAACAGGAGTCAAAGCTTTAGCTACATATGCAGAATAGAGGCTTATGAGGAAAAAGACATAAAAATTACTCAAAAGCAACAATTCAGAAAAAAAGAAAAGAACCTTTTCAATTTCTTCAACAGACACTGAGAGCCACTCCGTTGAGTAATTTTGATATGTAGGTGCAATAATAATAAATATTTTATAATCACTATTTGAGACTAAATAAATGTATTCCTAAAAAAAAGCCACTGAAAAAACTACTTACCAAGATCCTTGATATTTGGGATAGTGGCAGAGAGAACTAAAATTGAACATTGGATATGCTATTTGAGTTCATCTGAGATTAGCGAGCAAGTGTCTTAATTCTACTAACTATTGCCTTCAATGCAGCTCCGCGTGGCTCATTCAACCCGTGAACTTCATCAATTAGAAGAAGTAATATATCAGTGAAAAAGCTCAGCCCTCCATCTTTTATGCGATATTGAGTTACTGGACCAAACTTCTGCAAAGAAGAAAAACAAATGTTTAAACCAAACTCCAAAAGGGTGAAGTAGATTAGAAGGATACATGCAAAGGATTAGGCACGCTCCAACACCATCTGCCCATTCATGCAAAAGAAAAAAATATCTGCTAAACTCAGAGTGGTCAGAATAATGTATGCATCTTGTATATTCTTAATGTTGTAAAATTCATTGTCACCTGTCAGTTCCAGGCAACCAATCCCCCACGATTCAAGCTTCTGATTCCAGTCTCAAAGCTTCTTGTGAACTAAGGTCTTGGATAGGGCAATATAGATCTTCACAACAAAAATTAAACAAGCAAACTAAATCACTAATTGCTGCACAGGAAAAATAACAAATGCAAGCAAATACTTGTAGGTTATATGAGTTCCTACATCATTATTAAAGTGTGCTGCTTGAGTGTCCTAAAATATAGATATCAATAAGAAGCCTATTATATTACTTAGAAAAAGAGATTTTGACAAATATCTGCCATGAAAAAGTGCCCTTGCAAACCACGATCCAAATGTCTTACTGGACTACAGCAAATCGTACACTTCCCCATCCAGTCAAATTAAGTATTGGTTTTAAGGGTCTTACTCTCTACATCATTGAGAATAAGACATGCTGATTTTAAGCTTCCCTCTGCATGGTTGAATATCCTCTCAGAAGTAAACCTTGATAGGAGTCGCAAGATGCAAAGTTCAAAGAGAACAGTATTACTACTTCTAGTAGGTGCTGATATGACCATGTTTATATTGGAGAGAAAACATGCGGGATAGCATTCACTCTGCAGCAAGTTAAAGTACCTGCAAATAGAATGTGACAATCAAAGATTAGTAGAACCATATAGTATCAACAAGCATGTTAATGTCTGGAAGAGTGATGAAGACAATTATGTAATGTCTGGAATTCAAGTTCCAAATCTATCGACAGTTACTGTCAACCTTCAATGGGTATGATTGGAGACTTATAATTTGAAGAGCTAGACTAGGGGACCTTTTAAATATATATAAGCAGAGGTTCCTTGAGGAGAAAAATAAATAAATTGCAGATCCTAAATCGCTTTACATGCCTCAAAGCCTTGAAACATCCGGCTAATGTTTTCAAAATCAGGATTTCTATGCAAATGGCTACTCCTATAATGCAAAAACATACGCAAATAGGAAGATTCTCAAAATAATTCAAATACTACATCCATGATTCTGATACTGGAGATGCAAAAATATTCATACCAAAATTGTTGCAGTTAACTATCCCAATGAGTACATGTTAATATTCAAACACCAAAAATATGAAATGTAAAGACCCATACAATGGAATCAAGTCTCTGTAAAGAGAAGCTATGAGAGCTTAACTATTGTATTTTTATTTTTTTTTTTTGCTAATTATATCTTTATCTACTTGTTTGGAAATTTTGTTTCACTGTCAATTTATGGAATACACCAACTCATAAAGCAAACTCAAACATAATTAGGAAAAAAATCCCTTTTGTGAGTGCTAGAATTCATCAAGAGAGATGTTCTGTATTCCAGAGATATGTGTGCATGAAAAGCAATGAAGCATGATTTTCGATCATCTCAATAAATTTATAACAGTACCTGAAATTAAATATTGAATGGAATGGAGCAGCCAAATATAAAACAGACCTTAATAAATATGAATCCATCCTAGAAAATACTTTCCTGTTCGATCTATGATTTAACAAATTAGATCAATATCACTTCCATAAACCTAAATATACTTGAGAACAGAAAGATGGAAAAAAAAAAAAAAAAGTTGTTCGCATATTTTTATAGCTTCTATGGAATGAGATTCATAATGTTGATGGGGCTAATATCCTAGCAAGATCAAGAAACTGGAATTCAATGGTGCTGATCATGCATATGTTTATGTGTGTATGAGTGTGATAGAAAGTGAGACAATGCTTTTTTGTCCTTGTCTTCTCAGACATGTAACCACAAGAAATTCAGATAGAAATCAAACGCCTACTGAGTTGCAGCAGTGTTGGTGCAGATAGAACTTGACAAACTTGAAAGGCAAAGAATCATAGCTGTTAAATGAGGCAAGAAGTTGCGGAGAGATTTAAATCCTATTCAACAATATCCACACCGTAGTTCAAAGCAATTACAGGATGAACGTCAATACATGGCAGATAGATGTGTTTGTGTGCCCAAAATTTTAGATTACGCCCGAGAATATCTATGGAGAGATAATAATTTATCTGATCACCGCAACGATTACCGCAGAGAATTTGTGAAGACGACAATGAATGTGGCGAGAATTTGCTGAAACAGAGAGAGAGAGAGTTTGTAAACCCTAATCACCAAGAAACAAATACACGGCAAAGAGAGAGAAAACCATACCAAAGAGAGAAATCAAACACAACACCTGCGAGTGAAATATAAGCAGTGATGAGAGATATCAAGAAATTGCAACAATGTCGGTGGGGGGGAGAGAGAGAGAGAGAGAGAGAGAGAGTTTGTAAACCTTAATCACCAATAAACAAATACAGAGCGAAGAGGGAGAAAACCATACCGAAGAGAGATATCAAACACAACACCTGCGAGTGAAATATAAGCAGTGATGAGAGAGATCAAGAAATAACAACAATGTCGGTGGGGGGAGAGAGAGTGAGAGGGATTAAACCCTAACCACACTACAATTCAAAAGATTAAGAGAACAAAAATAAGAAACTGGACTGCAATGACAGATTTGTGAGTGTAAGAAAGCCGATTTCATCAAGAACGTGTAATTAAGAGAAATTCTTATAAGAGAGAGAGAGAGCCTGAGAAGGAAACCGATGAGGCGATTATAGAGAGAAAGAACTTGCAGAGGCCCAGAAATCAGAAACCGGCGACGAAGTTGCAGTGAAGGAGGAGAGAGAGAGAGAGAGAGAGTAATGGGAATGGCGAGTTTGTTATTGTTTGGGGAGAGAGAGAATGCAATGCTGGTTCAGACCAAACGGTTACTGTACAGCTGTATTTTTTTCGTTCTATTTTTCAAAAGCTGAATTTTTTCAATTTCTTTTATTTTTTTTAAAAAGCCTGTATTTTTTTATTTCTATTTTTTAAACTTCTTTCTATATGGATAAGAAGGTAACGGTAATTTTGAAAGATAAAAAAAAAAATAGTTTTACTTTTATTTATTTAACTAAAATATAAAATGTTAAGAAAAACAAATTTTTTTGTGCTTAAAAAATCATTTCTTTTTAAATTAAGACTATTTATCATATAGCAGGATAATTCGTTGAGAAAGTGCAATGCTTGTCCAGACCTAACGACTACTTTGAGGCCGTTTCTTGTACAGCTGTATTTTTTGTTTCTATTTTTGTTAAACTTCATTTAGATCAGAAGGTAACCCCTATTTTAAAAGATAAAAAATTAAATTTTATTTTTATTTATTTAACACTTTAATGTATTATTATTTATTTAAATAACACATAAATTGTACAACAACAACAATCAAATTTGATATTTTATAAAAATTTACCTTACAATTTTTTATAGGCTTATATTAATATGATACTTTTCTTTTAAACATGCTCAAATAAGAACATTAGACTCGATCATTAAGCCAAATTATAATGTCTCACGATGCTATACATGTTTTCAAAGCATCCAAAATACATTGAATTTCAATTGATCTTCTACATTAAAATTTAATTGTTTTCCTCTCAAATTCTATCTCTTAGTGTTTTTGAGAATCGACTTCAGATATAAGATAGGATTTAAGGGATAAAATTTAATTGCTTTCTAAAAATGACAGGAAAAAAAAATTGATGAAAACCCAAAATCAATTCCTAAAGTAAGAGAAAATAATCCTTTTAAGTACATCAAATGCAAATTAACATCCTTTTAAGTACATCTCACAATTCGAATTGGTGGCTTTAAAAACAATTTGCATTTGATGGATCTTCATAATCTTTAATTTGATATATATACCATGTGTTCCTAGCTTCTCTGCTATGTTTATTTTGGTTTCCAATGTGATTTAAATATAAGAATCTCTTGGATGAGTGTCATGATGCAAATTCATTGTATAAAAGCACTTCAACTGGAATACAAACACATAGATATATTGTTTCATTACACAAGTAAGGATTGCATAGATGATTACAAAGCTTTGAATAGAAGAAGCCTATTAGCACAGCAGAGCCACAAGCAATGACATACAACATTCATCCTTATAAATCACTGCATAACTTGTCTGCAGCTTTCACAAAAGACGCCACCCCACGGAAATTGCAATCTCAATAAGTAGGGGAAATTGTGAAAATGCAAACAAGATGACTGGAATAGAGGCAACCAAAATGATCGGAATATATATCAATGGCATTCTCTGATAGAACACAAGAACAAATGCAGCACCGAAGCACATCATCATTGTGGCTATAGAGAAGAATAGGGTCGAAAGTCCAGTGATCAATCTTAAAGGCAGAGATCTGAGGAAGTCTTCTTCTTGACAACGTGAGGTGAGAATTCTCAAGAACGTCAACATTGCGGTGGCTGAGGAGAAAAATGATGCTGCATCCGACATAACAAACACCACATAAGCATTTTTTCCCAAAAAAAGAGGCGCCCCTGTCATCCCATCAGTGCCACCAGGTGAAGTGAACATTGCTGCAAACATAATTGTGACAATGAGAGCGGCAACCACGCTGCAGGAATTGGCTGCGTCCTTCAACCATTTTTCTCCGGCTTCTTTTAATTTCTGGTGGCTCTCAGTAAACAACTCTCGTGGAGTTTTATTTTCTGCATTTTTGGCTTCCTTAAGTCTTGGCTGCACAAGTTTTTCCACTTCCTACAAATGTTGGTGAATAATTAGAGAGAGAGAGAGAGAGAGAGAGGCAGAGGCAGAGACAGAGACAGAGACAGAGACAGAGACAGAGACAGAGAACCTGAAACCATTGTAGCTCTCTCTTCATCTGCAAGGCTGCCCCTGAAATGCGATCAAGCTGAGAAGAAGGTACTAGTGTCGCAACAAGATGTAACACACTGTTACCATCTTTGTCTACGGCCGATGTAGCCAAAGCCTTCCCGGCATCTTTCCTATCGAGAAGAGTGAAAACATTTTTCTGGCGCCGCATGGCCGCAATTGAGAAAATAGTTTGCCCATTTTCATTTCTAAAATTTAGGACTCCAGGATGAATATCTGCTATCTTGTTTATGATCTCCACAATGCCACTCTCTGCAGCAGAGAATGCTATTTTGAAGAGTTCCAAACGAAGCGCCACCGTATCCAATTGCATCCCTTTTTGGAAAATGCGGCTGAGTAATTCCTGGACAAGTAAATGTTTCAATTTTTCTCTGTGTATAGCCTTCCCACCAGGCACTGTCACAAAAACAAGTCAGAACATGACATATATCTGTAATGTAACACCAAGGTTAAAGAGGATGAGTTTCACGTACCAAAAAAAATCAGGAGATTCCAAAACCATTTGTGCAATCGATGATAGGCTGCAAATGTCAAGCTTCTCCTTTTTAGATTCTGTTTGGAAACTTGAATTTTGATTTCAAATATGAAAATTTCAAATGGATTGATTTGAAATATTATAATTAGAAATATCTTGTTTCAATGTATTATACGACGACAGAGAGATTCAAAATTATTGGAATCCAATTATATTTGTGATTTATATAACTGTTACTCACAACCAAAACACCCACACTAAAGTAATGTTTAATTTTTGAAAATTGGATGTAAAGATTATAGTTGAATGTTTTAGAGATAGAAAGAAAGAGATGCAAAGTGAGAGAAACAGATTTAAAAAGCTAACTATTTTCTGTAGATAGAACGAGGAGAGAGTTGAAAAGTTGAGTATTTGTTAGAGAGAGATAAAAAAACATAGAAGCTATATATATAAATATATATTTGAAAACAGTGGTGGGATTGAAAGGAATTGAAGAATTGAATAATTTCTTGAGAGAGAGAAAGAGAGAGGTTCAAAAAATAATTTTTTTTTCAGAGGGAGATATTCATAATGCACATTATAATAATTATAATTTAATTATATGATTTATAATTTAAAAATTAAAAGTGTCTAAGATAGAATACCAAATGACACCTCTCATTGGATATTTGAAGACTCTAACCTTAGTTTTTTTTTTTGGATTTGGATAGGGATTTAGTTCATATGAATATCCAAAAAATAATTTGGATTTAGTAAATCCATATTCCCAAAGAAGACACTATTTTTATTTAAAGCTAGAATGAATTCAAGTCAGGGACCAACAAATTTTAGCATACCACGTGCGATCATGTCTTGATTAGTTGTCTGACCCTCATGGCCCGTCTCAGGATCTCCTCGAGAAGCTTTAGAAGCAGCATGGGGGAGTTCCACAGGCATACCTTGAAAGAAAGTTTAATCATGATCATGATCAGTAAGATTGAAATTAATGAGCACCTTCGAGTAAACATCTAAGGATATACTTGGCACACTATTTTTTTTTTTTTTTTTTTTTTGTGATCAAGTGGTAAACTAGAAATACCCACAAGAATAGATCCATTGTTTCCAAAATACGCGTTCCTTTCCACTTTGAAATGCCAAAGGTTTTGAAGCCAGCTTTTGCAGAGCCTCTACACCGGATTTCTCTCTTCCACTTGCTAATTTTGGAAATCTTTTGGCCAGGTCCAAGGCAATATCTTCAAAAAAGGAAAGGGACAGAATTAGCAACCATAATACAATAGAGGTAGCCCCCAATTGTTAAGGAATGTCGCTTGCATACCAAAAAATTCATCATTAATACAAGAAACAAGGAGACGTGTTCCATGAGGATGTCTTGGGTCATATCTTGGGTGATCCGGATTTAGATGTTCCTCTGGAGTCACAGAGTAAAGATACCGCACCGTAGATTTATGGCCAAAGTGTGCAGCCACAACAAGGGGTATGTCCCCAACTGCATTTCCAATTGTGACCAACTCTGGACAACTTTCTATAATGTATCTAGCAATTTTCTCGTTTCCTACTCGAGCAGCCAGTAGGAGAGCGGTGTCGTCCATATCATCTTTCTGTTTTAAATCCTCCGGGGTCAACTTCTTTACCAAATCCTTGACAACATTTTTTTGCTGTTGCATGGTTGCAATATGAAAGATTGTCTGACGGTATGGAGTAATACATCTGCGCAGCTCATCAGGTACAGTCTTTGACTCGAGCAGCTGCCTAATCATTGGGTTCCCAGCTTTCTTAAGATCATGGTATAATGGCAGGTACGGGTCCACTGCAATCGTTTGCCATTTTTCTTATGCGGTCTTTTTCAATGTTTTTTTTTTAATCCCTATTAATGCAATTACTTCAGGTTAAAAATAAAATAGATACCTCTCTGTATTGAGGCTAATTTTTCCCAAGCAGCTTTGGCTGAGTTGAGATCTAAAATCTGATGGAGAGTGTTTTGTCCACAAGAGATCTGAATATGGTGAAGGGCCTTGGCATTTTTCTGCTCCCAAATCTTGGAATGCTCGTGTATTTCTTTATCAACAACATCCCAAAGACCAAGACTCTCCAGATATTCTTGCATGGACTTGCTCCAATTTTCATAGTTATCATCCTCAAGTACTTCATGCTCAAAAAGTGGAACTCATTAGATTTCATATGAGAAAAGTACACTAGTTTGATTCACAACTTTAAACAATTTTATATTAGAAAAGGAATTCCAAGCATCCTTAAGTAGAAGTTTAACTCTTGTCTCAACCAATTAGCAAAAAATATGTATATAAGTGAATATTTTTCTTTGGTTAGGTAAAATATGTTCACCCCACCACTCTTTCAAAGCAACAGGAGAGAATGGGCTGATCACAAAACAAAACAAAACAAAATTTGGGTGAATTACCTGGGGGAGGGTTAACTGGTGGTCGTGTGCACACGAAATGTGAGTACAATTGATTCCACGCAGTTTGGGCGGACTTGAACTCATTAATATCAATCCTCTGACGTAAATCAAACCCACATGAACTTTTAATAACTTCCAGGGCCTTGGCATCTTTCTCTTGAGAATTTTCTTTGCCAATGACAACGTCCCAGAGATCTTCCCCAGTCAGATAACTCTTGATACACTTGCTCCAAATTGTGTAGTTATCCAATCCAAGAAGTTGAGGGACGATTTTATCTGACTTCATTTTCCAGTATATTAACTAATTTTATGTACATATATATATAAATATATATATATATATATAGAGAGAGAGAGAGAGAGAGAGAGAGAGAGAGAGGAGTCAACGGGGTGCATGTATAAAATCAAATCATATATAAAAACAAGGAGGATCGCTTACATTGACTGTTAAAGGGAGGTTTGAGATGAGGCACGATATTGAAGTCTCTTATGGTTGGGCTTAAAGAGAACCAAGTTGCTAATATGAGTGGGTATGATGTGGTTATATTTATAGATTCGACCTCTTGAACAAATGCTTTGGTTTGGAAGACTTCGGCGATGACTTCGGACTGGAAGCAGAATCATGGGCTATAAAAACAAGGAGGATCGCTTACATTGACTGTTAAAGGGAGGTTTGAGATGAGGCACGATATTGAAGTCTCTTATGGTTGGGCTTAAAGAGAACCAAGTTGCTAATATGAGTGGGTATGATGTGGTTATATTTATAGATTCGACCTCTTGAACAAATGCTTTGGTTTGGAAGACTTCGGCGATGACTTCGGACTGGAAGCAGAATCATGGGCACAACCACCATTCTCAATTATTAACAACTAGGAGGATTACACCGCGTTACGTGCGGTGCAGAGTTTTAAATTTGATTAAGAAAGATTTGATTATGTATCTGGTGTTCTTCTTGATCAAAACTTTTCGGTACAAAACTTTTCGGTAAAAAAACTAAAAATGTAAAAACTTCGTGGTTAAAAACTCTCAAGTTCTCGATATATGAAAACTCTCCGATACATAATACATTTCTCTCTCAAAACTTCCCGATAGTTTTTCGATAATATATCGATACTAAATCTTCCCAGTAACCATTTAAAAAAACTTTCCAGTAATTTATCAGTACAAAAACGTCCCGATAGTTTATTGGTGCAAAAGTTTTCTGGTAACCGTTTAAAAAAACTTTCCGGTAGTTTATCGGTACAAAACTTCCCGGTATTTCATCGATACAAAAACTTCCCGATAGTTTATCGGTACAAAAGGTTCCCGGTAACCGTTAAAAAGTTTCTTCGTAGTTTATCGGTATAAAGTTTCTGGTAATTTATCGTACAAAAACTTCTCGATAGTTTATCGGTACAAAATCTTTCCGGTAACCATTTTAAAAAGCTTCTCGGTAGTTTATCGGTGTAAAAATTTTTCGGTAACCGTTTAAAAGCTTTCCGGTAGTTTATCGGTACAAAAACTTCCCGATAGTTTATCCGTACAAAACTTCCCGATAGTTTATCGGTACAAAAGTTTCCCGATAACCGTTTAAAAACTCCCGATAAAAAGTTTCTTGATAGTTTCCCCATACATAATTTTTTTCTCTCTCAAAACTCCCCGATAAAATTATGTTTTTTAAAAATTTCATTAAAAAAAAACAAAAAGAAAAATGACGAAAAGAAAAAGAAAAAACAAAATAAAAAAAATACAAGATCCTTAGTCGACTAAATTTCCTTAGTCGACTAAATTTCTTTAGTCGACTAAAGCATCCCTTTTTTTTTTATGTTTTTGCATTTTTTTTTTAAGCTTGTTTTTCCTTTTTTTTTTCCTTTTTGTCTTTTTTTTTTCTTTTTGTTTCCTTTCTTTAAAAAATATCAAAAAAATATTATAAATATTTTTTTAAAAAATAGTTTGAAAAAATTAATATTTTTAAAAAATATTATTTTTTTAAAATTTTGAAAAATATTTGTTATAATTTGTGATAGTTTTTATAAAATATTTTATATGTTTTACAAATATTATACATGACTTGGTTTTTATATTTTGTGATACTTTTAAAAATATTTTGATTTTTTTAAATTAAATATGGTATTATAAAATGTAATTTCGTTATAGAATTTTGCAAGTATATTAAAATTATTAAGAATGTGTAAAATATTTATGTATATATAAAAAACTTCAATATTATAGCAGTTAAAAAATTATAATTATAAAAATAATAAGTAAAAAAAATTCAGATATTTTGACGGTTAAAAATTTTTAAAATTTTTTTCGATCAATGATTATATTAAAATAAATGATAAATTTATAAAAATATTTTATCGGTACAAAACTTTCCGATAGTTTATCGCTACAAATCTTCCCGGTAGTTTATCAATACAAAAATTTTCCGATAGTTTATCAGTGCAAAAGAGCTCGAGTAGCTGAAATTCAAAATGTTGTTGGAAAATTATCTCCAGTTCAAGAAAATATAAAGGTATGCAACATATTAAAACATTGGACCCTACCTCCATTGGTAAATAGTTCGCCTTTTCTGGTTCCCTACAGGTAGGCACAGGAGATGAGCATGTTGAATAATAAAACCATACATCAACAACTAACTTTATTGTTGAATTATCATCAACTGGGAACCTGAGTAAAGCAAGAAGCCATGAAATAAACAAGGGCACAGCATTACCATTACATAAAGCATCTTGTTTCAGCTTTGTTTAAGATATTTACATGGATAGAAGCCAAGTTAAACAATCTCTTGAGACATCGTTAAAAAAAAAACAAAAAAAAAAACAAAAACAAAATGAAAAAAAAATTATATGTTTAGTCGACCAAGGCATGCCTTATAGTCAACTAAAGAGACATGAGACACGGTACAAAAACTTTTCAGTAGTTTATCGGTAAAAAAACTTCCCGGTAACCGTTTAAAAAAGTTTTCTGGTAGTTTATCGGTGCAAAAGCTTCCGAGTAACCGTTTAAAAGCTTCCCGATAGTTTATCGGTACAAAATCTTCCCAGTAGTTTATCGGCACAAAACTTTTCGGTAGTTTATCGGTACAAAAGTTTCCCGATAACCGTTAAAAACTTCCGATAAAAAGTTTTGCGGTACACAATTTTTTCATCTCTCAAAACTTCACGATAAAATTATGTTTTTTAAAAATTTCACTAAAAAAAACAAAAACAAAAAAGACAAAAAGAAAAAGAAAAAGAAAAAACAAAATGAGAAAGAAAAAAAAAAAAACAAGAGCCTTAGTCATAAAGTTGATATTCTGTAGATTAATTGATTTTTAGAAAACTAGATTTGAAAATCTCAAAATTATAAAGAAAAATATACTCAAAAACCACCTGTCGTAAATTGAATTTTTAGATCATTGTCACAAATTGGTTTACGATAGGTGCTTTTTGAGTGTATTTTTCTTCATGATTTTGAAACTTTCAAATCTATTTTTCTAAAGGTCAATTAATCTAGAAAATATCAACTTTATAATAATTTAAAATTTTTAGAAAAATATTCACTATAAAGAGAAAAATTGAAACCCAAAAATGTTATTTTGAAACTGTTTAAAAATAATGTGAGATTGAATTTTTGAATTCCGGTGATAGTTTTTGGACCAGTGTTCTATTTTCTCACAACAAAAATACGCCCATCTCGGAACCTTTTCTATGATTAATTTTTAATTTTTAACAATTTTTAATTTTTGATTAATTGTTGATTAATTTTTGTAATTATCAGTTTATTTTTAATCAATAAAAGTTTATTGATTATGTTTTTTAATTAAAAAATTAATAATAATTTTTTATTAATTGTATATTTTCTTTATAATTAATTTTTAATAGTTTTTTTAATTATTGTTTACTATTTTAAATAATTTTTAATATTAGTTGATGATAATTTTAATTAATTTTTATCAATTTTTTAATTATTAATTTATCAGTTAATATTGATGGATAGTATTGTTTAATATTTAATTTTTTTAATAATATTGGTTAATATTTAATTTAATAATAGTTTTTTAATAATAGTTTTTTAATAATTTTTTAATAATAGTTGTTTATTAATATTTAATGTTTTATTAATTTAATATTTTTTTATTATTTTTTTAATAATAGTTTTTTAATAATTTAATAATATTATATAATATTAGATTAGAATTATTAAAAAAAAAAGACAAAAACAAAAAATGTTGGATTCCCTAGAAAGTACGTATGGTAGTCTCATTTTCTTTCATATTTAAAAAAAAAAAAAAGAAAAAAATCACGATTTTCCTAATTTTGAAATAAAAAAAAAATATCCAGGGAATTTAAAAGTAAGCCTCCAAAGAATGTCACCGGTGCAGCCAAATCGCCTCCATATGCAAATGATTACCTCGAGGAAAAGTCAATGTCAATGTGAATGCCACGCGACGGACATAACTATGGTAGATGTCAGTGGAATGATACAGTATAAAATTTTACATAATGGACCGACGAGTAAATTAAGAATTAAGTAGGGAAATTTTAATTTATATTAGCTTATTTTGATTAATTTTTAATTAAATAATTATTCTATTAAATCAAAATAAATTAAAAAAGACTATATTATAAAATTTTATTTATTTAATCACTAATTCATGCGATCCATATAATAATCCTTCTACCTATATACGTTAGTTAGAAATTAAAATTTTATTTATTTAATTACATAATTAAATAATTCATCACTTAGTTTTGCAGCTTAATCACCCATCTTCAAATTGAAATAAATTGACGTGCAAAGGATTGTCACGGGTGTATCCAAATCGCTTCAATATGTAAATGAATGCCTCGAGGAAAAGTTAAATGTCAATGTTGATGCTATGCTACGGACAAAACTATGGTTCTTGTGAGTGGCAGTGGCGGATCCGCGTGTCGTCTTTTGAGGGGGGCAGGGGGAATGGCCCCCCCCCCCCCCCAAAAAAAAGACTTTTGAAAATCTTTTTATTAAGCATAAAATTTAAATTTTTAAGTTTTGTGGCCCTCGAAAGAAAAATTGTCATCTCTCCAGATGTTTAAAACAATAAAGATTTTATATTTTAAAAGTTTAGAATAATATTATATTTGATATTTAGATTTTATGAAATCTGACCCTTAAATTTAACCCTAATTTAATAAAAATATATAAATTTTTCTTTCACTCATTTTTTTCAATTTTTTTTTATAGAGAACCATAATATATAGTAGTGATTTTAAAAATTAATGAGCAAACCATAATGTATGACGGGGATTTTAAAAAAATTAATTGTATTCTTAAGATGTTACATTTTTTAAGATCTCTACGGTATAATTGAATTTTTTAATGGAACTTGTTAAATATTACTAATGAATATATATAAATCAATTTTTTGTCGGACTCTCTCTCTTTCTCTCTTTCCCTCTCCGTGGAATAAAGGGAGATCATATTTTATTGAAAAATTTTAAAAAATCAGTTAACTTGATCGAATCAACACCACTTTTTTTCCTTGCTAACTTCTTTTCTTTCCAACAAAATCCAATTATGCTTTAATGTATTAGTGATAAAAATTCCCATTTAATTTTATTAATTACTAGAAATTTCTTTCATTTATTATTTAAATAAAAATATTTAAGATTTTATTTAAAATTTATTAATGTAATTAGATACTAAATTAGTTACTTATTATTTTTTAAAATTTATCATTTTTCTTTACAACTAATAATATAATTATGGTAACAATGTATTTTGAATTGAAAAAAAAAAAAACTATAATATCATATATATTGCCACATTTACAATTGCAAATAATTTAATTATTTATATTAAAAAAGAAATTACTAATATTTTTAATCCAGAATCGATTATAGATAAATTTGAATCGATGAAGAAATGTAGAGCACAATTTTTATAAATTATTTACGTTATTTAATATTTTTCGTATTTTTAATTAGAATTATATAAATTTTTAATAAATTTTTATTAATTATTATTTTATGGCCCCTCCAAAAATGACTTTTGTGGCTATGCCTCTAGTGAGTGGAATGATACAATATAAACTTTTAAATAATGGAGCGACAAGTAAATTAAGAATTAAATAGGTAAATTTTAATTTATATTAGTTTATTTTGATTAATTTTTAATTAAATATTTATTTATATTAAAAAGACTGTCTTATAAATTTAATTTATTTAATCACTAACACATGTGACCCATATAATAATCTTTCTACCTATATAGGTTAGTTAGAAATCAATTTTTTTTTTCATGTTTATACAATAAACAATGTGTTATAGTAGTTAAAATCAATGCATGATTTAGTTTTGCAGCTAATCACCCATCTCCAACTAGAAATAAATTGTCATGCAAAGGATTGTCACGGGTGCATTCAAATCGCTACGATATGTAAATGAATGCCCCGAGGAAAAGTCAATGTCAGTGTGAATGAATGCCACGCTGCAGGCAAAACTATAGTAGTTGTGAGTGGAATGATAGAATATAAACTTTACAATAATGGAGCAACAAATATATTAAGAATTAAATACGTAAATTTTAATTTATATTAGTTTATTTTAATTAATTTTAATCAAATATTTATTTTAATATATCAAAATATATTAAAAAAAGGCTGTTTATAAAATTTTATTTATTTTATCAGTTACTCATATGACCCACCCACATAATGCACCGCCTAGTTCTGCATCTTAGTCACCTACCTTCAACTAGAAATAAATTGGCACGCAACTCACGGCGTGTCAATTTGTAAACGAATGCCCCCAGGAAAAATCAAATGTCGGTGTTCAATGCCAAGCTGCCGACAAAACCATGGTAGCTGTGACTGGAATCATACAATATAAACTTTTAGATAATGGACCGACGAGTAAATTAAAAATTAAATAGTTAAATTTTAATTTATATTTGTTTATTTAGATTAATTCATAATTAAATATTTATTTTAATAAATCAAAATATATTAAAAAAGATTGTCTTATAAATTTTATTTATTTAATCTCAAACTTATGCAACTCTTATAATAATCCTTCTAACCATATAGGTTAGTTTCAAATCAATTTTTTAGTTTTTATTTTTTTCTTGTTTATACAATAAACAATGTGGCATGGTTGTTAAAATTAATGCATCACCTACTTTTGCTGCTTAATTAGCCATCTTCAATGAAGACGCCTGACAAGGTTTCTTCTCTGCTATGCCCCGCCCCGCCCCGGCCGCTGTGGTCCTTGGATGATGATGACGACAAAGACAGGTAGGTCTCTTCTTTATGGTAATGCACAATCACGTGTTCCTTGGTGCTGCCATGTTCAAAAGATGAAAATGCCCCCAGTACACATGTTCTCAGGTGGCAATATACATAAGCCCATGAAGTCAGAGCTGGTTTGTTGATTATTATTTTCATATTAGTTGTTCACATCAAATTTTGTTCTCCCTCACTACTGTCTACTTCAAATTTTATTTTAATCTGGTCGTTTAATCACACCATGTTTGAGGCATATAAAAAATTATATGCCACTCTGTGCCACAATCCATCACACGTCTAAAGGCCTAGAATGTTCGAGTTAGATGTGGTATTCCAAAAAAAAAGGACAAATTAATCCTTAATTAAAGATTTCACTACCTTAGAACCATGTTTATTACATGAATATGCATTTAAAACATACTGTCGAACACAGATATAAATTTTAAGGAAGTTTGCTTCACACACAATTATTTATCTCGTATCATTCCACCCATTAAAGTCCGCTTGAATGAGATTTTTTTCCTAGAAAAGAAAGGGGGAGGATTTATGCTAATTTTGGTTAATCTCATTTTGACTCATGAATATTATTAAATTTGCTTCTTTGGGAGGGTAAGCCCTGTTTGTACCAAAGAGTAAAGATCTATTCTTTCAATAATTTTAAAATCTATTTAGAAGTTTCTAAACTTTAAAACCAAAACTTTTTTTCTGTGAACATATAAAATGTAATTGAAATAAAAAGATAATATAAATATCACCGGGAGAAAAAAGTAATTTTAAAACTCTCAATCAAGAGAAGAAGAGAATATAAAAGTCGGTGAGAGAAAAAAAATATAATTTTAAAATAATCTATAGGCACAGATTGGTTTTATCTTTGAGATTTATATTACCTAAACATGCTCACATCTAGAGTTTCAAAATGATTTACATTATCTAAGTAGGGACATATATAGATTCAGATAACTTTTTGTTTTTTAGAGAGAAATCACATGTTGATAACATGAAAGAATGACCACATCCGTTCGTTTTTTTGGGGCTGTCACAAGATGTGGATTATATTTTTTTCTATGTTTTTAAAAAGAAAAAGGACCTAAACAAGAAAAAGAAGTACCTGAATGAAAAAAGAAAGACCTGAAAAAAAAAAACCAAAACTGGGTAAAAAATAAAAAAGAAACGACCCTAATGAAAAAAAAAACAACATGAAGGATTTGATTGGGAAAAAAAAAAAGACCAAGAACTTAGGCAAAAAACTAGGGTAAAAAAAAAAAAAAAGGAAACACTTGAATGAAAAATGGGTAAAAAAATAAAAAATGAAGGACTTGAATAAAAAATGGGACTTGAACTAAAAGAAAAGACCTAAATGACCAAAAAAAAAAAAAGATCTGGATGAAAAAAACTGGGTAAAAAAATGAATGAGCTGAATGAAAAAAAAGGGACTTGAATTGAAAAAAAAAAAGTTGTGAAAGAAAGCAGCACGAAAGTGGGGCAAAAAAAAAAAGGTGAAAAACCTATATAAAAAAAGATAAAAAAAAAAAAACTTCAGACAGAAAAAACTATATCAAAAAATAAAAAGATGAAAAACCTAAATGGAAAAAAAAAAAAAAAAAAAAAAAAAGACCAACAATTTGGTCAAAAAAGTTAGGGTAAAATTCCTTTTGAATTTTTCCAAAAAATTCTTCAGGGGCTTATCATCTTTTTGTCGTAACGAGAGTAGAGAGGTGGACTTCCTCTTAGCTCTTCAATTGATTACGAAGTGAGTCTCGAACTATTATCGGAGTTGAGAGAAACTTTTGATGCTGAACGGGAAGAGTGAATTGAACCACGTCAGTGCATTACCTTTAAGGGTAATAGGGTAATGTTTGCACATGATGGCATCTATCGTATCCCTTGAGATCATCACTGTTACAAAGTGGGTCGCATAGTCATAGGGATCGGTTTTGTCGTCATACCTCTCCATGAGAGGTAAAAATATGTCTTGGGGTTCTGGTTTTGAGAAGATTTTTGGATCGAAATGTGACATACCGAATGTATAAAGAGGGGCATCGCTCCTTCCGATATTAGCTCATTTGAATTCATCCGCAACAAATTGTTCGACCTGCTTTCTCAAGTCATTAGGGTCATGACGAGAGGTAACCGATGGTTCATAGTTCAGACGAGAGGCGAGCCGCCGGGGGCACGTATGCCCCGATCCTTTCGAAGAAGATTGCCCTTTTGGGTCTAATAATACAACTGATTCCTTCTAGCTATCTGCTCATACTCCACAGTTTGGATTCTAGCCTTTCTAACTAGGGATGGGTGGACATTGGCACAGGGGGAACGACTGGATGTTCTTGAGGCGCAGGCTGTGTGATAGAGATAAATTTAGTGTAATATTCATGAATCATTTCATATTAATTTTGGGTAAATATTACGCTAATTTTGAGTATTTGTTATATTAGATTTGTTGGAGGCCAATTATGAAGGGAAGTGAAGAAAGTGAGCAAAATCGGTGATGATGCATGCAAAGAAAGAATTTGAACAGCATTGCTCAATCATAAACACAAAGGCACGCCAATTTCAAAAGAGTCAGATGAAAATTGGGAACATGAATATTGAAGATTTTCCTACTTTGAGTGGATTTTGGGAATTTAAAAATTTTAGATATTTTTATAATTTTTAGTCCCTTGAGTGTAAATAAATATTTAGAAGTTCCTCCTCTTTTATTTTTGTAACTCAAGATCTCAAGATATTTTTACCTTTTAGTAAAAAAAAAGGATAAAAGAGAGGAAACTTATTATTTTTAGGAGTTTCATTGCATTAGGAAGTTTCGGGGACTGTTGCTATTCTTTAGGAGGCAGGAGAAGCATATTTGGATTCATTAGGTTTTTCTTAGTTTTTGGAAAGAGAAGAGGGCAGCCGACTATACAAAGGAGGAGAGACCTTTGGGAGACTACACTCTTTCTGGCAGCTGTTTTTGGGAGGAGGCATTTTTTCTTTTCCAGACGACTGCTGCCTCTTGCATTTTTTTTTAGACGGCTACCTCTTTCGGTTTTTATTTAGCATTCGGTTTTCAATTGCAATCAATTATTTTGTGAGTTTTTATTTTTAATATGTCTTCATTTTAATTTATTTTTTAATTGAAAGCTAATTGAAATTTTGATTCATGATATTATAAAATCTAAATGTGTTTATTCATTCATCAATTATAGGTATTTATTTAATTTTCATGCTTCATGGATCATGATTTTCTAAGGTTTATTGAATAGATAGCCAATATTTAATAGATCTAGATTAATCTATAATTAATTAAAATGAAAAATCCGTAATTGTTTGTTAGTTTTAATGAAGTGGTAAATGACATTCATATCATAGAATTAAATAATCTAATTTAAATGAATCTGTCGTGTGTTTATTAATTAGAATTGGATCTCTCTAGATCTTAAAACTGTTGAGACTTTCAATCCTAAGAGTTTCTCTAGGGTTGTCTCTTGATTAGAAAAATAATTAATGAGATTCTCTTAACTATCTACGAAATAAGTAAAGATTGGTCGTTGGATGTTTGTCGACAACTATAACCAATTTATTTATGCATTGTTCAACTATCCTTGAATCAATGATCAATCGATTGAATCAAACTGAAAACGAACCTTTCAACTAGGTAAATTTATCTTGATTTCTATTCATTAAATTTTACCCGATTTTATTTTGTCGTTTTGCTATTTTGATTTTAATTTTTTGTTTATTTAGATTTAGTAGTTAATTTAGTCAATTCAAAACTTCCATATTTTATTTTAATTTTTATTATCTTAAAAGAGATAAATTTCTTTTTTCCCTGTGGATTCGACCCTACTTGTCCTAAACTCGTCTTTCGTAAAGTGGGTAATTTATTTTTATTAGTTTGCCATCCACTACTGTGGAACTTGCACTGGGCGAGGAGATTGAGGATGAATATTAGGATTATCGGTAGGAGGCCACTGACAAGGTAGTATTAGTCAGGGTAGTAGTGTGTCCATCTATAGTGGATATAGTTTTTGAGACGGTTCTAGTTCTCTTTTTCAGAGCCATAGTTATTTTGTGATTCAAAAAAATTGACTGAGTTGCTCTAATCTTTTCCTATGGACGACGCCAATAGGTTTTGGTTTCATAGATGCTGGTTTTCTTTGGCTCGAATGAAGGCTTCCTTGAATGGATTGAAACCTATAAAAGAAAATCGGAGAGTATTTCAACAGGGAAGTTCCGACGCTCAAGTCAGAAAAAGTGATTTTTGATAAGAAAAAAATAGATTGAGAGCAAGAGAGACAGAGAGAGAACTGGTCTCCCTGTGATTAGTATGTCAAGTGCGGGGATATCAGAGAACATACCTAAGTTTCGGTGTACCGAACATTTATATACATGGGCACCGCAAGAGTCATGTGTATCCGGAATGTTACAACTCTAATTTCTTTATCTAGGAGTCCAAAGATCTTGAATCTTATAGTCAAATATTCGGTATGATTAGTGATAGTTATCATTTAGGAAGTTCAGTAACATTGGGAGATCTCTTCTCTTATTGATTAGGTTCTGAAGATCTCCTTCATTATCTTGGAGATACAATTCGTGTCAAAATAGGAAACAGAAAATTAATATGAGATTTAGTCGAATATCACCTTTAATCAGAATGATTGGTCCCTTGGGGAGCGTTTGTTCATCGATCGAAGAAAAATGGGATATCGGTTTAGACTTGTCAAATGCTTTTATAAGCCAATTGGATTGCCCTTGTCGGGAGCTAACCAAATGATCAATTAGGATAATACCGATGGCATTTTCTTAGTGTGTCGCGCCGTGTTTGCCTTTCGGGGAGATTAATTCTGGTCTGTCGACATGTCTAGGTGTACCTACCTCTTTGAACCATAGGCTTTGTAGAATTAAACACTTTTCATATTGGATCTTTTAGACAAAACCCCATCAGATACTTTATGTATTAAGGCTAATTTTTCCCATGCATCTTTTTCTGAGTCGAGATTTAAAATCTAATCTAGAGTGTTTAGTCTACAAGAGATTTGATATGGTGAAGGTATTGGATTATTAATTCAACATTGGGCTTATAACTAAAATAGTTATATATTGCATACCGAGACCAAGTAAAAGTGATCTTCCAAATTTGATAGTTTGAGTTTAATGTATTTAATAGAATATAAAAAATAAATAAATATATGGATATCAGAACCTTTACTATTTGTGATGGGTTAATAAGAATTTCAAAAAATGATTTAAAGATAATTGAGAAGTTACCTAATTTATGTGAATTTACTAAGATAATTAGAATAAGCTGAAATGATAGATTTAGTTATGAATTTGGAAAAGAAAAGTCATCCCTACACTTATGGTTACAGTCCCCAAGTAAATGATCTAAAAGGCCAAATCTAAAACTCTATCCAATACTAGATGTCATTCAATTCAGTTTTTGGGTATGCAATTAACTACTCTTTAACCTGATTTAAGTTTTTAATTTTGGTGATTAGTTTTTAATTTTAATAATTTAACATGATATTTAAGATAATTTTGTTTCAAGTTATTTTCTTCCAACGGAAGGGCCTTGGCATTTTTCTACTCCCAAGTCTTGGAGTGCTCGTGTATTTCTTGATCAACAACGTCCCAAAGAACAAGACTCTCCAAATATTCGTGCATGTAGTTGCTCCAAGTTTCATAGTTATTATCCATAAGTACTTCACGCTCATAAAAAAGGAACTCATTAGATTTCATATGAGAAAACTACACAAGTAGAAACCATTGACCCACAACTTTCAATTTTTTATGAGAAAAGGAACTCCGAGCATTCATAAATAGAAGTTTCACTCTTGTCTTGACCAATTAGTAACAAATATGTATATAAGTGAATATTTTTGTTTGGTTAGGTGAAATATGTTCACATCCACTACTCTTTCTCAGCAACAGGAGAGAATGGGCTGATCACAAAATGTGAGGCCAATTGATTCCACGCAGTTTGGGCCGACTTGAACTCATTAATGTCAATCACAACTCCTAGGGCCTTTGCATCTTTCTATTGTGAAACTTCCTTGCCAATGACAATGTCCCAGAGATCTTTCCCAATCAGATAACTCTTCATACACTGGCTCCAAATTTCGCAGTTATCCAACCCAAGAAATTGAGGGATGATTTTATCTGACGTCATTTTTCACTATATTAGCTAATTATACATACATATATATATATATATATATATAGAGAGAGAGAGAGAGAGAGAGAGAGAGAGAAAGGAGTTAATGGGATGCATGTATGAAATCAAATCATGTGTAAAAACAAGGAGGATCATTAGCAATGACGGTTAAAAGGGAGGTTTGAGATGAGGCACGATGTTGAAGTCTCTTATGGTTGGGCTTAAAGAGAACCAAGTTGCTAATATTAGCAGCTATGATGTAGTTATATTTACAGATTCGAGCTCTTGAACAAATGCTTTGGTTTGGAAGACTTTGGCGATGACTTTGGATTGGAAGCAGATTCATGGGCACAACATCCATTCTCAATTATTAACAATTAACAAGCAGAGTGTATTTTATTTTAATTTTTTTTTTTTAAAAGGGGGGAAAAAAAAATTTTTTTTTTTTTTTTTTTTTTTTTGTGGGGTGGGGGAAAAAATTTTTTTGTGAAAAAAAAAAAATTTTTGTGGGGGGGGGGGGGAAGATAAAATTTTTTTTTTTTTTTTTTTTTTTAAAAAAAAAAATGAGGGGAGGGGGGAGAAGAATCCAAGGAGGGTTGGTATACCATATTTTAATTACAATCATTCTCACATGTTGACAAAAGGGGCTTTATTGAGGGAAAAAAAAATTATAAAAGTGTTACCGAGTTGAATTTTACTTTATGCCCTTTTGCCTTAAATTACTAGTCTACCCTTATATATAAATATATATATATATATATATATTTGGAACTCTTTCTAATAAATCGGAGTTTATACGTATAATATTATTTTTGACTGTTGTACGTTTTGAACTTTGAACAGACTATAATAAGGTTTGGTTCACCCAATGCAAAGATTGTCATTAAGCCCAAATTTTGACAAAAGGTTTCGAAGCTCGCCATATTTCAATTTTTGTAATTTGAATGGATTAATATTATTCAAATTGAAAACGAAATGCCCACCTACAGAATTAAATACGTCAACATTTGTCTCTTTGAAAAAAAAAATAATAGAATTAGACTCGAGGAGAATACGATGATATTTTTAGTGTAATAAATTATTGTTATTATAATAATATTTTTAATTTTTTACAGAAAATTTTGATTTTTTTTAACTTATAAAACTGTATATATTATTTAAAAAAATTTCACTTTAATTAAAAGATGTTATAAGTAAAATAAGACAAATGTAGGCTGAGCCATATTAAAGCAAGTTGAGGTTTCCTAACAACCTGCATCGACTAGTCAGTCATGTCGATTTTTTGGATTCATGAAATATTTTTCATTTCATGCAATTGGGCAGCTAATACATTTATTACATGGTAAAAATAGCACTTGCCTGCTTCCAATCCATTTATTACTAAATCAAACATAGGATCGGTTGGCATTCATGAGGTATATAACCAAAACCGGAGAAATCATTCAACGAAAGTTGGCATGTCTGACCCAGCATCACGCAACAGTTTGTGACCTTCTTTCACAAGCCTCTTGCCTTCCTTTAATTTGATCGCGCCATCGCGAATCTTCTCTGCGATTGTTTCCCATTGGGAATTTGGAGCCATTAGCATCAGTAGACTGCCTAAACCAGCCATTTCTTCGCCGAATTCCGCCATCTTTTCGTGGCCGAGAAGTTGTTTTAGGTGGATGAGAAGATAATGATGCTCTTTCAGAAACTTAGCAAAATTATCATCAAAGCATCTCAGCTTGGCCGGTTCGGCTATTGCATGCTTTCCTTTGTCATCAGGGGCATCAAATCTTGGTGGAATTGCTTAGGGTAGCAAATACAACATTTAAGAGTGAGATTAAGTTCATCAAATGATCAATTAGGATTACGAAAATTTCGGGGAAAGGGTTTAAATTATGGGTTAAATACACTACAACTATCAATTATAGGTAGTTCATTATTTATATAGGTGGTTATCTAAGGGATCTCAATCTCTATGGTTTCATTTTAATTTTGATTTAGAAATATGACAAAATTATTATTTTGTTTATATGATAGGGACATTTAATTTGTTTTATTATAAGAATCGCATCCCTTGGCTATCTCATAATTTGTCTTATGTCAATTTTATTGTAATTGTTCTATTAAAAAATATTTTAATTTATACTCTCAATCTAACTAAATATTATCCAAGATTTTATGGGTTTTCTATGATAAACACCAATTCAAAGTAGACTTGCTTAAACAAAAACAAAAAGGGTTCGGCATTAAATTTTATTAGCCCTTGGACAAGTCGTGTACTGAAATATAACAACAGCAGCAGCAATTGCACAATCAATAATCACTTTGCACCCAAAATGCTTTATGAGAAACTACTATAAACTTTTTCCACGAACTTGTGAATTTGAGGATGATTAGAAAATATAGATTATAAAAAGTAATAATTTAATAGTTAAACTTGTTAAAGAAAAAGACTAAGTAAAATTTTTTTTCGAAAAATCATTATAGGTTTTACCTGGAGCAAAAAGGGGTGTTGGTTGAACCCCATGTTCTCTTTGATGGCATTCCTCTTCAGAAAGACTTCCGCATCGATAAAAGGCCGAACCATCGGCGCCGATGGTGGAAATGCAAAACAAGATCAACAGAAATGCAAAGGATTGGGTTAGATTTGGGTTTGATTTAATCTCATCATATTTCCTCTTGGTGTGGTCTTGGACTTGATTGTCACTCTGTCCCATTTGAAATGGCGCAAAACAAGATCCACAGAGATGCAAAGTCCTGTCTTGAGAATTGATTCAAATGTCAATTTATACAACAGAGATAGAGACTGGTTTAGTCAACACCTCGTTGATGAATTTACCTGTTAAAATATAAAATACAAAATGAGACAAAACTATGTTTGTTATTGAAATATCTAATGTATACGTGTCCACTCGTAATCACTGTCTTAACCACTCATTGTTTAGAACGTAAATAAATGCCTCGAGGAAAGGTTAAAGTCGGTGTCGGTGCCAAGCGACGGACAAAACCATGGTAGTTGTGAGTGGGATGACACAATATAAACTTTTAAATAATGGACCAACGTGTAAATTAAGAATTAAATAGGTAAATTTTAATTTATATTACTTTATTTTAATTAATTTAAAATTAAATAATTATAATTTTTCTTATATCAATTTTATTATAACTATTCTATTAAAAAATATTTTAATTTACATACTCAATCCAATCAAACATTGTCGAAGATTTTATGGGTTTTCTATAAAAATTCATCATCATAGATTATTAACCAATTTTGATAATTTCTCGCGATGATTCAAACATGCTTGTATAAGGGGAGGGATTATCTAATTAACGTATTATATATATGTGTATATATTCAGTAAAAATAATATAATTTATAGTTTTATATATATTATAATTTATTTATTTGTATTTTATATAAGAAATAAATTGCCATGCAAAGGATTGTCACCGGTGCATCCAAATCGCTTCAATATGCAAATGAATGCCTGGAAGAAAAGTCAATATCAATGTGAATTCCACGCTACGGCCATAACTATGGCAGTTGTAAGTGGAATGATACAATATAAATTTTTACATAATGGAGTGACGAGTAAATTCAGAATTAAATAGGTAAATTTTAATTTATATTAGTTTATTTTGATTAATTTTTAATTAAATAATTATTCTATTAAATCAAAAATATATTAAAAAGACTATATTATAAAATTTTATTTATTTAATCACTAACTGGTGCGATCCATATAATAATCCTTCTACCTATATATAGGTAAGTTTGAAATCAAAATTTTATTTATTTAATTAAATAATTAAATAATTCATCACTTAGAGAGTGTTTGAAATTATTTATAAATTAGTCAAATTAAATTATAAGTTAAAATTAAAATTATAACAGTTTAGTAATTAAAATTTATAAAAATATTTATAAATCCAACAAAATATTTATAAGCTAAAAGAAAATAAACTGTTCCTATTAATTTTTTTATTTTGATACTTTTAAATATAATTAAAATAAGTTATTTTGATCAACAAAATTATATTTTTACTCTTTTGTATTTAATAAAAATTACAATTATACCACATCATATACCTACTATGATACTTTTTTTTATTTTATATAATTTATAAACACTCATTTTATCAAACAGTTAAATATTTTTAAATAATATTTATCTAAATAGTTAATTATTATTTTTTAAAAAACTAAAATAAATTTATAAGTCAAAAAGTTAAGTGCTTATGAGCATTGTTTTTAAAACAATTCCAAAGTCTCTTAGTTTTGCAGCTTAATCACCTATATTCAATTAGAAATAAATTGGCATGCACACACTATTAAAATTGGCATGCACACACTATTAGTAAAAGGGGTATCAGTGATGGAAATATCCATCGCTGATAGTAAATATTTCGTCCCTAAAACTTTTTAGCAACAAAAAATTAGAGACTAAAATTTTGTCACTGAAAATCACATCGCTAAATTTAGTGACGGAAATATTTTCAATGAAAAATTTAACGACAGATTAGCGACGGAAAATTTTCATTGCTAATGGTAATTTGAAAAGTGCGAAAATGTATTATCGACGGATTAACGCCGCGGAATTAATTTAATATTTTTCAAATTATTCCAAATTACTAATGGATTAGCAACGGATATTTTAGCGACGACAAATTTCCGTCGCTAATCTATCGCTGAAAGTCGTGCGCCATAAGCGCATGCGTCCGCACGCCCATGTCTATGCCCGCCCGCACTTGTGCACACGCCGCTACCCATGTCCGTCCATGCCCGCCTGAGCACACGCACAAGCCGTTGCCATGCCCCGCCCATACCCGTCCACACATGCACAAAGACCGCTACCCACTCCCGCGCCCTTGCTTTTTTTGTTGAAAAATACTCTCACCTAAATTCAAATCTTGATTTTCAAGCATATTTTGAATTATTTTAACAACTATTTCACAATGACTTTTGTATTATTTCTTTTTGTTTTACTTATTTACTTTTTATTTCACTCTCACCATTTAAAACATAATACCCTAATTTAATAAAAATATAAAATTATATTTTAAAAATATAAAATTATATTTAATAAAAAAACCTATACCCTAATTTAACAAAAGTAGAAAATACAAAATTATATTTAATAAAAATACAAAATTATATATAATAAAAATACAATACCCTAATTTAATAAAAAATCATATTTAATAAAAATATGAAATTATATTTAATAAAAATACAAAATCATATTTAATAAAAAAACACTCTAATTTAATAAAAATACAAAATACAAAATTATATTTAATAAAAACACAAAATTATATTTAATAAAAAATATCCTAATTTAATAAAAATACAAAATACAAATTATAATTAATAAAAATACAAATTTATATTTAATAAAAAGAAAATACCTTAATGTAATAAAAATATAAAATACAAAATTATATTTAATAAAAACACAAATTTATATTTAATAAAAACATAAAATTATATTTAATAAAAATACAAAATAATATTTAATAAAAAAATTATACCATAATTTAAAAAAATACAAAATACTAAATTACATTTAATAAAAACATAAAATTATATTTAATAAAAATATAATTTTTTTCAAGTTTTAGCGACGGATTACGGCAATTTGCCAAATTTTTTTCAGTTCTGCGAAATTAGCAAGAAAATAATCTTAATTTTAGCGATAAATTAGCGACGGAATTTTTAGTGATGGATTTTTTCATCGTTAATTTGTCCGAAATTTTTTTTCAAATTTTTATGATGGATTACCAATGAAAATAATTCCATCGCTTAAGCAACGAAATTATTTTTAATGGATTTTTCTATCGCTAATTTTATTATTAATCGTTTCGTCATTATTCTGTCATAATTCTATTACTCATTAATAATGGATAATTATCCATCATTAATTTTTGTTACTGATATCATGTTTTCTGATAGTAACATGATGGTCATAGGTGTATCCAAATTGCTTCAAAATGTAAATGAATGCCTCGAGGAAACGTTAATGTCGATGTCGATGCCATGCTGCGGACAATACAATGGTTGTTGTGAGTCGCAGTGGCAGATCCACGTATTGTCTTTTTTTGGTTGGTTTTGAAGGTCTTTTGCCCCGGAGGCTTTTGAAAATCTTTTTATTAGGCATAAAATTTTAATTTTTAAGTTTTGTGGCCCTCAAAAGAAAAATTGTGATCCCACCAAATGTCAAAAACAATAAAGATTTTGTAATTTAAAAGTTTAAAATAATATTTATTTGATATTTGGGTTTTATAATATCTGACCCTCCTGTTTAACTGTAATTTAATAAAAATATAAGATTTTTTTTTATTCAAATTTTTCTCTTAACTTTTTCTTCCCAGTAACTTTTGATTTTTTTTTATTTTCTCCTTCAGTGAATCATAATATATGATGGTGATTTTAAAAATTAATAAGTGGATCATAATATATAACGGTCATTTTAAAAAAAATGAAATTTAAAAAATATTAATGGTACTTTTAAAAGTCACATTTTTTAGATTTCTAGCGGTATGATTGAGTTTTTTAAGGAAACTTGTAAATTGTTACTAATGAATATATATAGATCAAATTTTTGCTAGACTCTCTTTCTTTCTTTGTTACGTCCCGACCCTCGAGTCAAACACGTGACAATCGCCGTGTTATCTCGACATACGGGCAGAACCTCCCCATATACCGAAATACTGTAAGACGTTCAATCTATTAAACCTATTTTAAAAATTAGCTCAACAATATTTAAAGGACCATCTCAATCCATTTTATCACAACAGGCATGCATAAGGTCATCCCAATCTGTCAAAATCAAACGTATGCATAAGGCCATGCCGGCTAATCAATGAATTTTTAATAAAATTTTTCACAAAATTCCAAATATCTCAAAATTCACAATAAAATCCAAATGTCCCAATAATATAATACAACAACAACAACAACCTAGATTTTCTGTCCCAATAACATAATAAGTTTTACAAAAAAACAAATTTAAGCAAAAGTTTACAAAATTTTACAACAATCAAGTAAAGATTTTACCAATACTTACTCCAAAGAAAATAAAGCAAGTATCGATTAAATTCAAACCAAAATGAAGAGTATAAAGACTCCTTCCACGATTCATACCATATTAACTCAAAAATAATATTTACGTCATCAATACTTATAGCAATTCAGTAAAAATATTTTCAATTAACTCCAATAACGTCTCCCACCTAAGCACCCTCTGAAAAAAAATATAGAAAATAGGGGTGAGTATAGAAATACTTAATGAGTCGAGTGCAATGGCACGATTGTGTCTATAAATGAGAGGTGAATGTGGAAAAATCAAAACATATTTCATAAACAACTTTTTAAATATAAAATAGTCTCAACAAATCAGAATAATTTCAAACAAATATGCATTCACAGATTTCAGACTTTTTGAAAATAATGAGGTCTCCCTAAAAAATCACTCCCGTCCCAAGTTTGACTGAATCCGGACGAAAGCCCGCCAAGAGATTTTTAATCCATATATTTCGAAATACTAAATTCCCTTCCTTAGCGTTGATTCGTATCTCATTGGGGTACGTTCAGATATAGCACGACTTCGCAGAGGGAGCCACGACTACCTTTCCCGCTTATCCAACTCCAATCACGTCACCCCGTCGGGTCGCTCTATGGAGAAAATAACTATAACCATTTACATCACATGTACCATTATTTCACAAATATCCAATCCTTATTCAATATGTCATAATACCAACAGTCAGATTTTCAAATCACATATCACAATCATGAATACAATTTCAAATTTAGTATGACACAAGTTCATTCACAAATAATATGGATGCATATATAGTTCAATTCTCATTTCAGGACATCCTACAATCACAAAAATTTATATAAAAATCATATAAAAACATTTAAAGCTATTTATAAAAAGAATTAAAATCATTTTGTTCATTTAAGAC
Organism: Dillenia turbinata; assembly: GCA_037126225.1. Classification (NCBI taxonomy): domain Eukaryota; kingdom Viridiplantae; phylum Streptophyta; class Magnoliopsida; order Dilleniales; family Dilleniaceae; genus Dillenia; species Dillenia turbinata. The sequence goes on along the minus strand of JBAMMX010000003.1, from coordinate 2,243,166 downwards.
ACAATGAACCACCCAGTTACTTTTTAGGAGAGTAATCACTCTCAAATTTCAAATCAAACAAAATCTAACCCCTCTTTTGATTCCGAATGTCTTAACCTAAAATATTGATCACAAATTAATCATTAAATCCTATACCAATACTAGAATAAATTGGTTTTTCTCAATATGTCACAAATTCCTAACTTCTCAAAAAATTTTCGACACAACATGTTATAGAAAAATGCCTGTATCTTGATCTATATTTCTCGGATCATGGAAATTCTATTTTTTGCTAAAAGATTAGACCTAAAACTAGAACTTGTATGTTTATATCCCAAACTCATTCAAATCATATAAAAATATCTAAATTTATGAACTTTATAGTCCAAAATTCATGATTTATATTTGCGCAGTTATAGAGAAATTATCATAACTTTCACTATACGTATTGGATTTATATGGTTTAAGTCTCAAAGTAAATATAAGATATAGATCTTTCATGTTCAGAGTTTAAACTAATTCAACCTAGAAGGCCTCTCAAAATTAAAACAAATGATTCGGCCAAAACAAGACAAAAACAGAGTACATTCTGCAGAATTGGTCTATTTGAAAAATCATAGAAAATTCAATTCTTATCAAAACGTCTATTGTAATATATCATTTTAAAACTCTGTAAGTTTAATTTCATGAGAAGAAAACCTCACATAATTTGCCTACACATAGATGAAGTTATAATGAAAAGACCACAACATGCACAAACTGTCCCATTTGCAGAAAAATCAAGGTTTCAACTAGATTCTCACTTTCCACCATTATTCTGAGTTCAGATCATTAATCCACACTTTGTTTACATAATTACACAATTTTTCATTCATCCCAAACCCTAAACCTAATATTTCATAATCCTAGATTCAATTTCCCAATTCAATTCATCCAACCCTAAGAACAAAATTCAAATTTGTAATGAAAAGCTATAATATAAATTTAGGGAGGAGAAATTATCTCTATTTCATGATTAATTTGAGTTGAGAATGTTGGATTTTAAAAATCCCTAAATTTTTCTTCGTGTGGAAACCCTAAATTTTTCTTCGTGTGGAAACCCTAAATTTTTCTCAAAATTGCTTCCATCACAGACTTCATTAGGGTTTTGGGAAATGATTGAGGTATTTAATTAATGGAGAAATAAATTTTTGAAGAAGAAATGAGAGAGAGTCGAGAGGAAGGGAGAGCTGTGAGAGTGCGAGAGGGATGAGAGAATGAGGGAAAATGAGTCCCGGTGAGGAGAAAAGAATGAGTAAAAGTGAGATTTTTTTTTTTTTTTTTTTTGACTTTTCTTTCCTTTCTTTTTCCCCTTTCAACCTTTCTGCTTAGTGCCACACTCTTTCTCTCTACGTGGAATAAAGGGAAATTATATTTTATTAAAAAAGTATGAAAAATCAGTTAACTTGTTTGAATCAACACCCTTTTTTCCCCTCCTGACTTCTTTTCTTTCCAATAAAATCCAATTATGTTTCAATACAATAATAATAAACTAGACATTCTATCCCAAAATTATACTTCAATGTATTAATAATAAAAATCCCCATTTAATTTGGTTAATTACTAGAAATTTCTTTCATTTTTTATTTAAATAAAAATATTTAAGACTTTATTTAAAAATTATTATGTAATTAGATACTAAACTGGTTACTTATTATTTTTTAAAATTTATCATTTTTCTTTATGACTAGTAATATAATTATGGTAACAATGTATTTTGAATAAAAAAAATATAATACCATATTTGTCATATTCACAATTGCAAATGTTTAATTATTTATATTAAAAAAGAAATTATTAATATTTTTAATTCAAAATCGATTATAAACAAATTTGAATCAATTTTTTTTCTTTTTTTGGTGAGAAAAAAGAAGCAAAGCAACAAAAGCAGACAAGAAAAAAACTCAGGGAAGAGAGCAATAAACAATGGGAGCTTCTCCCTTCCTTCTAACCCAGGACACGCCCTCAGCATCAAGCTTCAACAGATCCCATAAAGCTACTGGGCGACTGCTGACTTCGTGAATGCCAGCCTCAGCCAAGAAACCCATCTCTGCCAACTTATCTGCACAACGGTTAGCTTCCCTAAAGACATGCTTTAACTCCGTAACTTCCAGCTCCTGCATTGTCTTTTTGCAGTCACTTATCAGGTTCTTCCGAGGATGCATTTAAAAAAAATATAGAATTAACGACGGATTTAGTGATAAAAAAATATACGTAACTAATAACACGTTGCAAAAATTTAAAGACGGATTCTAATACTTGTGGCTAAATTTCATATTTTATTTTTTTTATTTTTAGAGCTCGCCGGCCCACCCACCGGCGGCCACCCTGACCCCTGCTACTTGCCCGCTCGCGTATGAACCAACTTCCTGTTGTTTTATAATTTTGTAGAAAATATGTATTTGTCTAGATTCGAACCTGAGACTAAGAAGACGTCTGTAGTGTTCTCAACCACTATGTCATATTAACTTATCTGATATATATATTCTTTGTACTTCATTACTTTCTTTCTAATTCTTACCATTAAAAATATAATTTCTTAATTTAATAAAAATACAAAATATAAATTTATATTTAATAAAAATATAAAATTATATTTAATAAAAATCAATACCCTAATTTAATAAACATATAAAATACAAATTTATATTTAATAAAAATATAAAATTATATTTAATAAAATTTTAATAACATAATTAGCGACGAATTTAGTTACGGATTTCAGATCCGTGGCTAAATTTAGCCACGAATTTCAAATTCTGTGATTAAATTTAACCACGGATTTCAAATCCGTGACTAATTAGCTACGAATTTAAAATCTATGGCTAAATTTAGCCACGAATCCTTAAATCCGTGGCTAATTAGCCACGGATTTTTAAATCCATTGTTAATTAGCCACCAATTTGAAATTCGTCGCTAAATTTAGCGATAAAGATAATCCATCGCTAAATTTAACGACAAAAATGTAATCCGTCGCTAATTAGCGACGGATTATATATTTTATCGTTAAATTAGCGATGAATAATTATTTTCGTCACTAAATTAGCGATGAAAATTAATTCGTAACTAATTAAAAACGAAATTTGTTTCGTTGTAAATTTTATCATTAATTTACGATGAATTCGATTTTTGTCGTTAAATTCATAGTTAAATAGTGATAAATTTTTTCTATGATTAAATTCTATCGCTAAAATTATGTTTTTTTTTTTTTTTTTTAGTGATGGCTTTACCCTAACCCCCCCCCCCTCAATTAGTAGCTCTATCCAAAACCAAAGAGTCACTTTCCACTTTGAGAGCGCCAAGTTTCCTTTTCATGGATAATTGCAGACCTCTTCCTTGAGGCCCCAAAGCTCAGCCATGTCACAATCTATTCTGTCTACGTTAATCCAGAAGCCATGTCACCAGAGCCCAACCAAAGAGTCACTTATCAGGTTCTTTCGACTTTTATAAATTATTTACTTTATATAATATTTTTTGTATTTTTAATTAAAATTATATAAATTTTTAATAAACTTTTATTTTATAGTTTTCCAAAAAAGAATTTCCTGACTATGCCCCTAGTGAGTGGAATGATATAATATATAACCTTTTAAATAATGGAGCGACAAATAAATTAAGAATTAAATACGTAAATTTTAATTTACATTAGTTTATTTTGATTAATTTTTAATTAAATATTTATTTTAATAAATCAAAATATATTAAAAAAGATTGTTATATAAAATTTATTTATTTAATCACTAACTCATGCAACTCATATAATAATCCTTCTAGGTTTTTTTTTTGTTGGTAGGTAAATCAAAATGTTAGTTAGAAATCAAATTTTTAGGTTTTTTTTTTTTTCCTTCCTTGTTTATACAATAATCAATGTGTTATGGTAGTTAAAATCAATGCACCACCTAGTTTGCATCTTAATCACCCATCTTCAATTATAAATAAATAGCCAGGCAAATCACAGGTGCATCCAAATCGGGTCAAATATGTAAATGAATGCCTCGAGGAAAAGTTAATGTCAATGTCAATTGGTGAATCCAATAACTCGCTTTTTTCCTTTGACTGCTTGTCAACATAAGTCATAAGTACCTCTTGGGGAGCAAGAAAAGACGTTTCAGTCATATAAAAAATGAGCACGATCGTGCATTTGGCTTCGTCCCTCCATGAATAATTCTGGGGACTGTATTGTATGTAGGAGGGACACTAGTTGGGATGTAGAACTCATGAAGAGAACATTCGTCATAAATTTAGAGGATCACTCCATTTGGTCAGCTATATGCTGATCGGGCAATCGGTTATTCATTTGGTTCGTTTTCCTACGACGGGACGTATCGATCAAGAGACAGTATATTCCTCCCTTCCATACTGGTGAATCTTTGCAACTTTCAGCTTCGAACCAAGAATTCTAACTTGTCTTTGAGCTTTCTACACTTGTTTATCATGTAACTATAATCTCGATGAAAGTAACAATACTTAGTTTTATCTTTTTTAGAGTCATCCTCCATAGAACAGGGAGGCCACCTTATATACGATTTGTTTCTGATTTGGAGTAGGACTTTATTGGGGTCTCATTCAAAAGAGTGTAGGTATTAAACCTTTACTGAGATGGGGTCCCTGTAGGTTTTTCTTTGGCAAGAGTTACCAGAGTAACCAACTGTGTTCTCTTCGGAACAACCGGTTTCTATGTCTATCAAATTCTTTAACATATTCAACCATTATGTACTTCTCAACGTGGGCGTAGAACCCCAGAATGGTAGAATTCGTGATAAATATTTTCATACCAGAGGGCGTAACCCTGTAAGCAGAGCGGCAACGCAATAAAATGATCTAAGGCTGGGACCTTTATCATCTCGACTTTGAATTTGTCTAAAGTCTCTCAAAGGTTTATCGTCTCTCTGTCACAGATATAGTAAAAAAGTAAACTTTCTTTTGCCTCCCTGACTAATCACAAAGTGGATTTCGAACTGTTGTCGAAGTTAAGATAAACTTTTGATATTGAGTGGCGAAAACGAGTTGAACCATATTAATGCATTGTCTTTGAGGATAGAAGGAAAATGCTTGCACATAGCAGCATACCGTCTTACCTCTCCATGAAAGGCAGAAGTATATCTCGGGACACCGATTATGAGGAGACTTTCAGATCAAAAGGTAATAAGTTTGATGAATAAAGGGGGTTCGTTCCTCCTTGCATTGGCTCATTTGTGTTTATCAACAACGAGTTGCTCGAACTGTCTCCTTAAATCATCAGGATTGCGCGGGAGATTACTGAGGGTTCATAATTCAGATGAAGTGGGAGCCGAAAGCGTGCATGCCCTGATCCTCCTAAAAAAGATTGTCCCTTTGGTCTAATGGCACGATCGAGTCCTTCTAGCTGCTTACTCATGTTCTATATTCTAGATTCTAATCTCTCCAGTGAGGGGCGATTGGCTCTCTCCGGGGATGTTGGCGTAAGAGCTACGACCGGGTATTCTTAAGGTACAGGTTGTGAGGCCTACTCTAAGCGAGGGAGTTGAGAATGAGTGACAAGGTTGTCGACAGGGTGAATAGATGTCGTCGGCAATGCAATGTCTGTTGGGGTAGTGGTATGTTCATCTGCAACGGATGTAGCCTTTGAGGCGATACTAATCCTTCTTTTTGGAGGTATAGTTGTTTGACAATTCGAGACGTTCGCTGAGGTTGCTCTAGTCTATTCCCATAGACGGCACCAATCTGTTAGAGGTGAGTTTTGACTCCATAGATTTTGGCTCCTTTGACTCAAATGAGTGCTCTAAAGGATGAATTAAAATCTACAAAAGACCACCGGAAGGTGTTCTAATGAGGGAACCTTTGGTACTCAAATCAGAAAGAGCAGTTTTCAAGAGAAAAGAAATAAACTGAGCAAGAGAAATGGGGTTGAGGATGAGAGCCCTGTGATTTGTGTGTCAAGTGAGGTGTACCAAGAGAACATACCTAGGTGGTAGCATGTTGGATGCCTGTATAGATCGGTCTCTCATGAGTCATATGCATTCCGGCGTTACAATCTTAGTTTTCTTATGAGAATGTCTGAAAACCTCAGGACTCCATAGTTAAATATTTTCAGGAGATTTATAATTTTTATCACTTAGGAAATTTAACAAATCAAGGAGATTCTTTATTTATCGATTAAATTTCAAAAGTTTCATTCCTCGTAAAAAAGGTATTAATATTGCCTCTAGCCAATGAGATTAAACGATCAATTTCTAATCAAAGTTATCGATTGCAAAACGAAAGGAAACGTCTCGTCTTGAGCTCGTCGAATGTCTTTAAGTGTCACGGACTGATTAGGTCACTATCGATAGAGATTATCTAAACTATCGGGCCGTGTCCACCTTTCAAGGAGATAGATCTCTACTGATTGACATGTCTGGGTATGAAATATTTGTTGGATCATGGGCTCATAAAACAGAATGTTACTGTAACGGGCTCTCAGGTTATGTTTCATCAACAACAGATATAAGATGAAATCTAAGGCAAAACATTTATGAAAATCTAAAGAAGTTATATTTATACTAAAATAATTAAATCACCATTATCAACAAGGGTTCACCTGGTTGCAGGTAGGGTCTATCATAGATGAGTAATATTACACAAATTAAATGAATAAAAAATTAAATTAATCATATTGCACATATTACTCAATGTCTTAGTTTAAATAAATATTTAATAATTATTTCATACTTGCTCATAAAAAATTATATATTTAAAAAAAACTGAAAAAAAGTCGAACCATTGTTTCTTCGATAAGTGATCCAATGGTAATAAATTTAAAAATATTAAGAAATTAATAAATATAATACTTATAATTAAATAAATAATAAATAATAAAAATAAAATTATTTTATGTGATATAACCCTGTTCTACTTAGTTGCGATCTGTTTAAAAACCCATCTAATGTAAATCCTCTGACTTCATCTCACTATTTTCAAAAAAAAAAAAAAAAAAAAAAAAAAAAAAAAAAACCATCTCTACTTCCCAAAATGACTAGAAAAAATGATGAAAACCTATAATCATTTCATAAAGTATGAGAAAATAATCCTTTTTAAGCAGATTAGCATCCTTTTAAATACATCCCACAATTCGAATTGACGGCTTGGAAAAAAAAAAAAAGCATTTGATTGGTCTTCTTTTTTTGTGAAATGAGAGGAACAGCAACACAAGGGAGCTAAAACAGAGCACTGGAAGCAAACAATCTTCGGGAACCACTGCCCATAGTGTCGCTCTAGAGAAGACAAGCTAGGGCTGCTGGAGCGGCCGTTGCTTCATGAATACCCAAATTCGCGGCTTTACCCATCTTGGCAAGACTGTCCGCACAAGCATTAGCTTCTCTGAAAATATGATGAACCTGCAACACGTTCAGCTTCTGCATCATGCGAATACAGTCTTGAATTATGCTCCTCCAGGGGTGATTCAATTCAACGCCTTCGTTAATGGCCTGGACTAACTTTAAGGAATCAGACTCTATGACCAGCGGGAGAAGACTGTCACGCATTGCAATTCTAAGACCCTCACGCAAGCCCCAGAGCTCCGCCCAATCCCCTTCCGTCGCACCCACATTTAGCCAAAAGCCATGAACCCAGCTTCCCTTGTGATTCCTGAAAATTCCTCCAGCCCCTGCCTGGTTGCCATCAACATTTGCTGCTCCATCAATGTTAAGCTTTAACACTTTCATATCGGGACAACTCCAGCTGACTTCTTGAAAAGATCCAGGCTTTTCCTTGCTCTTGCGATTTGCCTTCAGCAGGGCTCCCCAACTTAGGACTCTATTAATTATAGATTGAGGGGGCTCTTGAAATTTTTGGAACACCATAGTGCAGCGAGCTTTCAAAACTTCCCACACTGAGAGCACAAATATTAAGTCCTTCCGCGCTGGACCTGAACTGTAAGCTCCTAGACACCCTTCTTTCAGCCAGAGTTGCACTTTTTCGCACCAGAATTCAGAGAGCTTGGCAACACCTGGCAGCAACTTGTACCAGATCCCTTTGGTAAACTTGCAATCCCTTAAAGCATGTTCCTGCGATTCCTCCTCTTCTCGACAAATGCTGCAGTGTCCGTCTTCCACGATGCCCCTCTTGACAAGCTCTGTTCTCGTTAGAAGTTTTCCACTGGCTGCTAACCAAATAAACATATTCACTCTCTTCGGGCACTTAAGATTCCACACCCAATCCCAGCTACCGATATTCCTCAGACTGGAATTCTCGCTTTTCTTTTGCAGCCAATACGCTGACGCTACAGAGAAGTTTCCATCTGAGCTATCTTTCCAAATCAAAGTGTCAGAGTACCTCTCATTGATAGGGATAGGTATGGCTTGAATAAGATCAACCTTCTCCCTTGGAAGCACAGCAAGCAACTCATCAACCTTCCAATTCCCATCTTCTGACCAGAAGTGAGCCACCTTCATGTCATCTTCCATAGGGCTCAGGGTGGTTAAAGCTTGGTTCCTTAACTTCTCCTCACCAATCCAAATATCATCCCAAAACTTTATGGATCTTCCATCCCCAAGCCTCCACCCTAAACCCTTAAACAGGCAGTCCTTGCTAGCACAAATCCCTCGCCAAATAGATGATGACCCACTCTTCATAGCATGATCCAAAAGCACCTCACCCTTCAGATATTTGTTGTGCACGATCTTACACCACAATGCATTGTCATCTTTAATTAATCTCCAGCCCAACTTCGCTATAAACACCACATTTTGCTCCCTCATGCTTCTAATGCCAAGCCCCCCCTCCTTCTTTGATTTACAAATTCTGGTCCCATTGACTAGATGAACTTTCTTTCTTTCTTCCGTGCTGCCCCAGAGAAAGTCCCTATTTAATTTATCAAGTTGACGACAAGTATACTCCGATAACCAACCCGACTGCATAGCATACATGGGGATCGCTGCGGTAACTGCTTGAATTAGAGTTTTCCTCCCCGCGATGCTAAAGAGGCTCGCTTTCCACCCACCAAGCCTATTCTGGACTTTCTCAACCACGTAGTGATAGAAGTTCTTGTTAACCCTTTCGTGGATAACTGGGACACCTAAATACCTTCCCAGATCGTCAGTGAGACTAAACTTGCTGCAAGCAGCCAGCGAAGCCTTCAGATGCCTAGGGGCCCTATTAGAAATCCAAATTTTGGATTTACTCGGGTTAATTTGTAGCTTGCTTTCCTCTAAAAACTCTTTTAGGCAGTTGAGGATATTACTCAAAGTAAGGTGATCGGCCTCCCCGAAGAGAATCAGATCATCTACAAAAAAGAGATGAGAGATAACGGGACCCCCTCTGGTGACCTTGATTGCCTTCCAAATAGCTTTTTGCACCTTCTCTTGAATCATGTAGAAAAATCTTTCCATCACCAAAATAAAGAGATAGGGGGAAAGAGGGTCCCCTTGTCTCAACCCCTGACTAGATTAAAATGACGGGAGGATTTTGCCATTCCAAATGATAGACGTATCCCCATTAGACACTATAAACATGATAATCCTAACTAACATTATTGGGAACCTAATCTCAATAAGAACTTTTGCCAGATATTCCCAACTAACGTTGTTATAGGCCTTCTTTAAATCAATCTTTAGGACCATCAAGTAGTTAGAGCTCTTGGACTTTCTAATAGAATGCATAACTTTTTGAAGCGCCAGAATGTTGTCGAGAGTACCTCGACCAGGAAGGAAACTATTCTGCTGTGGGCCAATGAGATTCTGAAGAATGGGTCTTAATCTTGCCATTAAGCATTTGCTTAAAATCTTGCATGAGGTATTAAGTAGACTGATGGGACTGAAATCATTAATATTCTCCGGGCTACTAACCTTGGGAATTAGAATCATGTGGGCTTTGGCAATCTCAGGAAGAAAATAACCATGGCTCAAAGCTTTATTGACAAAGTTGCAGACCTTATGTTTCACCGTAGTCCAAAACCTTTGGTAGAACACCGGCTGGATGCCATCAGGCCCGGGAGCTTTCAAACCCTTCATAGAGAACACGGCTTGCTTAACTTCTTCTTCCTCAAAAGGCCTGCACAACTCTTCCTTATTTTCTCCGCTAATTATATTTCTTCTCCCCAAGAACCTGCTACTGGGCTCTGCCACTCTTTTGGCTTTGAAGAGATCTGAAAAGTAATTAATGGCATGGGTTTTCAGGAGATCCTGGTCTGAACACCAAGTCCCAATAATTTTAAGACCTGTAATTCTGATGAAGCTTTGTCTCATCTTAGTTGTTGTATGAAAAAAATTTGGTATTTTTGTCACCCTCTGAAAACCAGCTGATCCTGGACTTTTGATACCAGAATACCTCTTCTTGCTCCAGGACTTTGTGGTATTCCTCCAATAGCATCCTCTCCAAATCCTACAGGCACACCGATTTGCTGTACTTGACAGATTTCTGAATGCCGCCCAACCTAGCCTCCAGCTCTCTCTTGCGCCAAAAGATGTTACCAAAGATCATCCTATTCCAAACCTTGGCCTCTTCCACCACATTAGATATAGAGTTTTCTATCGGGCCCTCCCTGTTATTCCATGCCTCCTCAAAGAACTCCTTGAACTTGGGATGAAGGAGCCACGCCTCCTCAAAACGGAAAGGTTTCTTGTCCTTACTAGGAGGAGTTGTTGCGCTAGTGTTAAACTCACAGGACAGTGATCCCCGTAAAGTCTGGTTAAGACTTGCGCATTCATTTCTGGAAAGGCCATTTTAGCCTCTAAATTGCAAAAAACCCAATCCAACCTTTGGTGAAGACCAAATCTGTCTTTGTTCCTTCTAGACCAAGTATATTTCGCCTCACACATTTTAACATCGATCAAATTGCATTTTGATTGGTCTTCATAATCTTAGATTTGATGGCCGTCCAGGTCATGGTGGCTCAGGCTCCATGACTAAGCCCATTCGAGCAAAATAAAGTGAAAATTAGGAATCAGACCCAAACTCTTCCCAACCTCGAGTCAAAGGCCAAACAAACCGATCATTCCAAGTCCAATCAAGTTCTAGATCAAGCCCAATGCACATGAAGTCCGAGCACACAATTTGCACCCAGTCCAAGCCCATGGTTGCTTCAAGCCCCGTGCCCAGACACGGAAGAACAGAGCTGTGCAAGCCTAGCGAAGACAGGCAAGAGCTGAGGCCGGATGCAATCTAAGATTGTGCAATTCTCAGAATTGGAAACAAAATCTTGCAATAGAATCGAAGAGAAGAAAGGGGAAACAAACATGATTAAAAAAGAGAATGCGCAGAAGAACAGGGGAAATCTTCGGCTCCTGACAGCGTCGGAGAGAAGAAGTTCGATCACCGTAGAATTTATTTGGCTTTTACTGTTTGATTTTACTTCAATTTCATGCTTTTATTCTTCAATTCTTGTTCAGTTTTGCTCCAATTCCTTGCATAGATTTCAATTTTTTGTCCCTGCTCAAGTTCCAGAATCGTCATCGCCTCTGTTTGATTCCACCATCGAGTTAGGATTTTATCTCCGATCACCTTCATTTGCCGTCGAGTCTTCACTCACCGCCAGTCAACCTGTGTTCGCCTTCGATTTCACTGTTACTGACGATTGAATTCTTCAGTTACCAATTTGAATCATCAGCCGAGGAGTTCAGTCGCCAATTTCACCATACGCTGTCTTCGATTTCCAGTTGATCAGTCGCCGTCACCTGCAGTTCTTCACCGCCTTTCGATTCCGCCGCCGAAACTTCAGTTGCCTTCGAACCCAATCGCCACCGTCTGATTCGCCTCTCAATTTTCGCCACCGAAGTTGCGAAGTTCTCACTTTCGATTTCTCCACCTCCGGTCTTCGTTTGCCGTTGCCGCTTGTTCGTTTCCAGTTCATCCTCGCCTCTCGTCGCCGGAGTTCTACTTCTTTCCCAGTGCAGCCGAAGCCTTTTTCTCGGTGGGAGTTCTTTGTTGCCGTCATTAGTCGCCGGAGACGTTCATCAGTCTTCCCTTGTCCTCTAACGCATCGAGGCCTTCCAGTGCGTTTTCATTTTCAGTTTCCCATTTCACATTAAGACATTGTTAGGTTTTAACTTTTATTTATTTTGGTTTTCACTGTTTTTATTATTTCAGAATCTCATCGCATTTTGTTGTCGGATTTTATTTTGAAACTTATTTATTTAGGATATTAGTTTCATTATTATACCTTCAATTTTTTAAAATAAAATAAAATTTCATAAATATTATATTTAGGTCTCAGTAATAATTTAGGGTTGATTGGGTTTTAGAGTTGGTAATTTCTTATCTTATAATTTAGGTTAAGAATTATTATTAAAATTTATTATTTAGTTGATTTTAATTTGTTTATTATTATTTTGTTTATTTGAATTTTAATAGACTTCTTTATCATATTGATAATTGATTAATATTCATAAGTTTGACAATCCTATTTATTTAAAAATACCATATTATATTTTCTTGTCCTTAATAAAACTGATTTTTAATGGGTAAATTATTTAGTGAGCAGTAATCCTGAAAGTTAATCCATGGCTATGTGAATTTCAAAGCTGGTGGTGTTGATTTTTGCCTCCACGCTGGTGGGAAGGATGTGATTGATGCTACAGGGAGGAGTCTTGATTGAAGTGTGGATCATGTTTGCATCCATAGCGGTGGGAAGGCTGTGATTGATGCTGCAGGAAGGAGTCTTGATCTAATTGAGTATGATCTCGAGCCGTCACGCATGACTTTGTACGGATAGGGCAGTACTTCGGCTAGTAGCCAGTGGTACACACCTGGTTATATGGAACCCAAGAAGAGGATCAAGAAAGGTGATTGGGTTTTCATGATAAGGTTTGGAGCAGGTTTCGAGTGAAATTGCTGTTTGTGGGAGGTGGTGAGAGATTTGGGGAATGCCCATGTTTGGAAGGATTGCATTGATGAGTATGCGCTGGAAAATATTTCCAATCCTTTTTTGGGTAAGTGTGGTTGGATCAAGGATGAAGATGCCAGCATTAGAGTAAAAGAAATTGGTTTGAATAGTTGGGTTCTTTATATAATATTTATATATATGTCCGATTATTGTCTTGAAGTCCTTTTTGTCTTAGCAATAAAGAAAGCTATAAAACTCCGGCTACAAATTCCGTGAAATTAAATGGTTGTTGAAATCAAAATCTTCAAATCACATCCGATGGATAATTAAAAAATACCTTCAAGAATGATGTCGGGGAAAAAAAAAATTCTGAGCATGAATCAAAGAAGATGTGGAATTTATTAACCACGAAGGCAAAAAAATTGTATTTCCAACATGAAGTGAAATTCGATATTGATATTTTCTGCCTCTGAGAAATCTCATTAGAAAGCAAAAATGTCATCAATAATGGTTGAAATCATGTTCTTGCTCCTATGCAGATGTGGTTTTTTCTTCCTCAGAGAAATCAATTACTTGACCGAAAATTGTTGCCAGACGAAAAAAGTCGAAGGGGACAGGATTCAGGATTCTTTTCAAGCTTCCAGGAAATGATAGGCCAACCTCTCGATGAGGCAACATCCTTCAGTTTCCCATCCGGGTTCACTGCATGAGGGCACCCGACCTGGACAATAGACAGCAATTGTGAAATCTTGCATTGTTCATCCACTCCACTTCAATCAAAAGAATTTAGAGACTTACGGTCTCAAGCATGCACAAATCTGCAATACTGTCTCCAAATGCCAAGCTGCTAGAAAGACAAATCTGGTGCATCTTTGCGTATCTCTGCACAAAGTTGGCTTTCATTGAACTCCTTGCACCAGCACCTCTCACTTCACCTGTGAACTTCCCATCTTCCTCAATAAGCTCACTTGCATATACAAAATCTGAAATTCTATCCTGATTAATGAAGATAAGTTTGATATTGAGTATATATCTGAAATGTCTGGTCTCTCTGTCACAGGCTAACCTGCACCAAGATCATGTGCCAATGGAGCTATGAGGAAATCAAGACAACCAGTCACCAGCACAATGTGGTAGCCGTGATTCTTAAGAAGTTGAATCAGCTCCACTGCATCTCCAAATATCCTGATTTAATGGCACCCTTTTAGCATATAGTCCGTTTTCGTTTTTCAGTCAATTGTAAAAGTTTAAGATTTTTATTGATACCTAGGCCGGTAATAGTTCTCATATATTGTTCTGGCAATTCTCATCTTGTCCTTGGAAGAACGATCCTTAAACAAGGAATAGAAAAGGCGATTAAACATTGTCCTGTCAATCTGATCAATTATTATATATAGAATGCAGGACAACGCAAACCATGGAACCCAAAACAACCAGGCAGCCTTTGGGATTTCTCTCAAGCGGTTAACAAAATAAGCTGCAACGACATTTGTCCTGGTGATCGTGCCATCCACATCGAAAAATGCAGCAACATTCTTTCTTGTTCCCTTGAAAGTTGAGTTCGTGCCAACACTGCATATACTAGGACATCTTTTTGGAGTTCTTTTTTCATCTGGAAAAAATATACATGGCATAAACAGAATTAAGAAGGCAAAATCAGTAAAAAAAAAAAAAAATGTTAATCTACAGAAGGGATGCAATATAAAAACCTGGTAAACAACTTTGGGAGGAGCTGAACAACTGTTTAAAGATGCCATATTTATGAAACTTGTAATAATTTAGCAACGTGGGTTGAGAGACCAAAGACATGATCATATGAATTATTTTTTAAACCAAGCTTTTTGGAGTGCTTGAGGGATTTATCTGAAACTATTCTTAATAATGTGATGGGGGTTTCTCTTTTTATAAGGTTAGGCCATCTCCAGAGAGACACAACTACTAGCATTGCCAATGGAAAAGTGATTCCCTTTCGTTGATGATAACAATGCGATCAATGTTCTCATCTTGGTCTCATTGCATGGTACAAGTGAACAAGACAAAAGTTGTTTTTGTTGAAAAGCACCACCTACGGCTAATGATTCCCAGATTAAACCGTTGGGGGTTGCGAACCAATTTTGAACGTTGCTTTCCTTTTTGGCATAAAATTGGTATGACGAATTGATCAAATTCTAGAATTGGGGAAATAGTGGAAACCGCCTTTATAGGTTGCAGATTCCTCAACCATCCTCATGTTATGATTGGAGCAACCACCTTTGACACTAACGTTCATCCTAGATTGTGGTAGGTAACATCCACAAATTTGTTTGCAAATGAACCAGCAGCCATTAGCATATCTTGTCATTAGTATTTGAACATTTTGTTCAAAGATGGCGAATGACCTTATAAGAAAAGGGGATTGATAGAGGCTAATTTCCTTTGAATAATATTACATGGATCCAATAAAGTTAATAATTAAAAATCTTTTGTGATAGTCTTATGTTTATTTTTTTTTCTCGATTTGAATTCTGATTAATTAAAAATTACTCAAATTTATGAGATTTTTTTTTTTTAATATACACTTTCATATAAATTTTATTCGTTTGGTCATCGACTCATTTACTCCATGTATCATTTATACAATGTGATTGAAGGGTTAATTTGTTGTTTTTGTTTATACAAGGTGATTGAAGCATGTTTTTCGGTTCCAACACCCTCAAAACCCCCTGAATGCAAAAAATTTACTATAAACCATATATAAAAGTTGTGGTTGAACTATTTTGAGTTCAAGCTCAAGCTTTGTAGCAAACTCAAACTAGACTTGAGTTCAATACACATTGAAATTAGACTTCACTTGACCCTTTTTTTTCTTCTTTTTACAAAAATAATTGAATTATATAATAATTGTAAATTGAGAAATTCTATCAGAAGAGATAATTGACTCACATTTTTTGTATTATCTTTTAATTGTCTTCCAAAAAATTTATCTTTTTAGTTTTCTTAATAATGTTGGAAACATTGATCGCTAGTTTTAAATAAGTTTCATATGTAAACTCAAAGATTTAAGACGTGCCTATGTATCATTGGAAATACAATTCAATATTAAAGTTTGGTTCTTGCTCCGGCGTCTAGTTGGTCTCGTGACTAAATATTTGAAGCCCATAAGTAAGTTGAGTCTTGTGTATGAAGAAAATATATATCCAAAGAGTTTTACTCTTTAAGAATCTAAGATGATTTCAATCGGATTTAATCGTATAAAAAATAATTATCAAATACTAGTGATTAATATAAAAAAATATTAAAATAGTGTCACCGGACCAAGCGCGATGAAAGAGGCGGGCCAGTCCATTTTTATTTGGACCCTAACCTTGTGGGTGGCTCCATATGGGCCTAAAGGAGGAGAGACGGGCCCAAAGATCTGCGTGCCGATCTTTCTCCTCTCTTTCATCTCATAAAACGGCTACTTCAATCCAATCGGCCCCTTATCCTTTTAGAAACAAAAGCTGAGCCATGGCTTCGCTGATTCTCAACGGAGGAACTCTTCTTCCCCTCCACCTCTCTTCTCTCTCCTCCATCTCGAAACCTCAATCCCTCTCCATTTCTCTCTCCTCGTCTTCTCTTTCTCTCTCTTCCTCTTCCTGTCTCTCTCCTCTCCCTTCCGTTTCACACTCTCTCTCTTCTCTCTCTTCTCCTTCTCTCCATATAATTTTCCCTCATTTGTTTTTCCTTCTGCTTCAGTGTACTAAGAGGCGACAAGAAGACGGCGAAAGGAAAGGGACTCCCCCCCCTTCCGGGAAGTTTTTTTTTTTTTTTTTTTTTTTTTTTTTTTTTTATTTTTATTTAAAAAAAAAAAAAAAAAAATTTTTTTTATTTAATTTTATTTTAATAAATTTTTATATTTTTTAAAAAAAAAAGGGAGAAGGGAAAAGGAAAAAAAAAAAAATAATACAAAAAAAAAATATAAAAAAAGAAGAAAAAAAAAAAAAAAAAAAAAAAAAAAAAAAAAAAAAAAAAAAAATAAAAAAAAATATAAATATAAAAAAAAAAAAAAAAAAAAAAAAAAAAAAAAAAAATTAAATATAAAAAAAAAAAAAAAAAAAAAAAAAATAAAAAAAAAATAAAAAAAAAAAAGAAATAAAATAAAAAATTTTTTTTAAAAAAAAAAAAAAAAAAAAAAAAAAATAAAAAAATATATTATTTATATATAATTAAAAAAAAAAAAAAAAAAAAAAAAGAAAAGGGGGGGGGGGGTTTTGGTCCCGGCGGGGCGGGGACGGGGGGGGGGAGGGGGGGGGGGGGAGGGAAAAAGGGGAGGGAAAATTATTTTTTTTTTAATAATTTATTTTTTTTTAATTTTTTTTTTTTTTTTTTTTTTTTATTTTTTATAAATAATAAATTATAATTTATTTTTTTTTTTTTTTTTTTTTTTTTTTTTTTTTTTTTTTTTTTTTTTTTTAAAAAATTAAAATTTAATATATCATTGAATTTTTGCTTCCAGTCCTATTTCAGTGACTTTGTTGCCGGTGCCTTTGATGGGCATTTAGTGAATGAGATGAGTGTTGGCTTGTTTTCTTTATACTATTGTATGATCTGGGGATTTTCCTCTGTAAATGTGTTTTAGCAGTTGAAATTATGTACCCTTCCTTTTTAATACTACCCGTTTGGTCATTTTTTTCAAAGTTTTAGTGTCCAATTTGACAACATTGTTGCTACTAATATGTTGGATGAATCTTAATTATAGTAGTTGTAACAAGTTTTGGTGGAGTTACAATGCTTGCAATTGTAAATATTTTTAGATTTGGATGAATAGGCATTTGAATTTTCAAGGTTGATACATATACTGATTCACTACCATGGCCTCCCTCTTGTCTCCACCAATTTGTAACAAATATGTATATAAGTTCTTTGGTTAGATAAAATATGTTCACACCCACCCCTCTTTTCTTAGCAACAGGAGAGAATGGGCTAATCACAAAGAAAAACAAAACTTGTGGGAACTACCTGGAGCAGGGTTAACTAGTTGTCGTGTGCATAGGAAATGTGAGGCCAATTGATTCCACGCAGTTTGGGCCGACTTGAACTCATTAATGTCAATAACCTGACGTAAATCAAACTCACATGAACTTTTAATCAGGGTGTGTGGTTTGAGTTAAACCTTTAATTCCAATTGTATCGATTAAAAATTTTTGATTCGGTTTTATTTTTTTTTTAAAAAAGAAAATTTGATTCAAACCAAACTAAGCTGAAATTATTTTAATTCAATTTTAATTTTATTTTTAAAATTTGATTCAGTTAAATTTGAACCGAACTAGTATTATTTTAATATTTTTATATTAAAAAATTTAATTTAATTAATTTTTTTTATATTTTTATGATATTGAAATGATAGATTATGTTATATTATTTAAAAAAATATTATTCATAAGAATATTTCTTTAAAATTATTATTGATATGATTTAAATAAAAAAATATTATTTTAAAATCTAAATCAATTTAAAATTATTCTTAAAATTAAATCCTAAATAGTTCTAAAAATATTATATTTAGACAATAAAAAAAGGAACTCATGTTTTTTTACACACTAATGATAAATGATATCTCCTTTACCTAAAAAAAAAATATGATAAATAGAAAAAAAATTTCGGTTTAAACCAAACCAAATCAATCCGTTTTTGGGTGGGTGGTTTTTTAAATTTGATTCGATTTTCGATTTAAATTTTTTTAAAATTTTAATTTTTGATTTAATTTGATTTAAATACTAAATCAAACCGAATCTAATAGTTTACACCCCTATTGTTAATTACTTGTAGGGCCTTGGCGTCTTTTTCTGAAGGAGCTTCTTTGCCCGTGACAACATCCCAGAGAGAGATTGAGAGAGAGAGAGAGAGGAGTCGCTGGGATGCGTGTATAAAATCAAATCATGTGTAACAAGGAGGATCACTTACATTGACAGTTAAAGGGAGGTTTGAGATGAGGCACGAAGTTGAATTCTCTTATGGTTGGGCTTAAAGAGAACCAAGTTACTAAGATTAGTGGTTATGATTAGTGGTGATGATGTAGTTATTTTTATTATTATTATTATTATTATTATTTTGTTACAACAGGTAATCAAATCTACGTTACAGAATTGAAAGATGAAATTGTTATCATTTGGCTGACTGTCCTTTTAGAGATAATATACTTATAGATTTGCCCCTCTTGAACAAATTCTTTGGTTTGGAAGAATCGACCATACCTTTCACGATCTTTTGGCTAAGATCAAGACTCGGTGATGACTTTGGATTGGAAGCAGAAGCATGGACACTGTCACCATGCTCAATTATTAACTATTAACAGTGTATTTTTTTTTTATGATTTAGTTTGGTTTTATTTTACAAAAGCGATACATTAATTTGGTTTGGTTTTACAAAATTAATACAATAATTTAGTTTGATTTTTTTACTTTGATGAGTTGCCATTGCCAACACCTTGGGAAGGAAGCACAATAACGTGACATTACTATGATTATGGGGAAGGGGATCATAAGAGATTCGAATTTCCTTTGCCTTTTTCCTATATCAAATGCCCGAACCCGGCACAAGGTTCACCACTTAAGTCAAGGAGGGTTGGTATACCATATTTTAATTACAATCATTCTCTCTCTCTCTCTCTCTCTCTCTAACCGCACAGTTTTCAAAGTTTCGTTCTAATTGATTTGAGATAACCTATTGTTGGGCTTTTTTCAGGGAAAGATCTTCCGACGTGGATTGGCCCGTTCTCATGGCAAGTTGAACCCGTGCATAGTTAAAAGATTTTAACTTCTTTCCCGTTGAACCAACCAATATTAATATCTCAACCATTCTCAAATATTAAATCAAACTCTTGTGAATGTAATAGTAGGGAGTTACACTTCCTTAAACATAAGTTTCATATTCGACTCATAGAAATGAAAAAATATGATTTAAGATAGCTAACTCTTTAATGGATCTCACAATACTCAAATCGGATTAATTGATAAAACTTGGATGCGGGTATGTGAAAACAAAAAAAATATATATTAATATTAATAAAAGGGATTTTATTGTTAAAAAAAAAAGAAGAAAATTACTGAAGTGGCACAGAGATTTGTATTATACTTTTTCTTTTTTTCCTTAAATTATTTTTACTAATCTACACTTAATAAAGTTTTTGAACTCTTTCTAATAAACCGAAATTTGTACGTATTATTACTTTTTAACTATGTCTATATTTTGAACTTTGAGTAAACTAAAATAAGGTTTGGTTCACCCGATGCCAAACCTTATGTATGCCAAAAATTGTCATTACTGCTAACTAAACTTTTCAAACTCTCTATGGTTAACAAAAGGGACTTTATTGTAAAATAAAAAAATATATATATACAAGTGTTGCAGAGATTTGCATTATACTTTTTTCTTTTCTTCTTTAAATTATTTTTATTAATCTACCCTTATATATATATTTTTTTTGAAGTCTTTCCAAAAAACCGGAGTTTGTAAGTAAAATATTATTTTTGACTGTATCTATGTTTTGAACTTTTAGTGGACTAAAATAAGACTTGGTTCACCCAACTCCAAAGATTGTCATTACCCAACACATCATATTTCAATTTTCATTCAAATTGAAAAATGAAACACCCATCTACAAAATTAAATAATTCAATGTTTGTCTATTTAAAAAAAAAAATAGAATTAGATTCAAGGAGAATAAGATGATATTTTTAGTATAATAAATTATTGTTACAATAATATTTTTATTTTTTTATAGAGAAATTTGATTTTTTTTTTTAACTTATAAAACTATATATATTATTTAAAAAAAAAACTTCACTTTAATTAAAAGATGTTATAAGTAAAACAAGAAAAATGTAGGTTGAGCCATATTGAAGCAAGTTGAAGTTTCCTAACACCCTGTATCCACTCGTTAGTCATGTTGATTTTTTGGATTCATGAAATATTTTTCATTTCGTGCAATTGGGCAGCCAATCCATTTATTACACAGTAAAAATAGCACTTGCCTACTTCCAATCCCTTTGTTAAATAGTAAAAATAGCACTTGCCTACTTCCAACCCATTTATTACATAGTAAAAATATCACTTGCGTACTTTGTTTATTATTATATAAAACATAGGATCGGTTGGCATTTACGAGGTATATAAACAAAACCAGAAAAATCATTCAACTGAAGCTGATATATCAGACACAGCATCACGCAACAGATTGTGACCTTCTGTCACGAGCCTCTTGCCTTCGTTTAATTTTATCGCACCATTGCAAATCTTCTGCGCGATTTTTTTGCATCGGGAATTTGGAGGACTCATTAGCATCAGTAGATTGCCTAAATCAGCCATTTCTTCACCACCATCTGCCATCTTTCCGTGACCGCGAAGTTGTTGTAGGCGGGCGAGAAGATTTGATTGCAAATGCTCTTTCAGAAACTTAACAACCTTTTCAGCTGTTGAATTATCATCAAACAAGGCTCGTTCGGCTATATCATCCTTTTTTTTGTAATCAGAGGGAGGAAGTATTGGTAGAGCTGCTTAGGTTTGCAAGTGCAACATTTAGAAGTGAGATTAAGTTCATCAAATGATCAATAAGGGTTAGGGAAATTTAGGGGAGAGGGTTCAAATTATGGGTTAAACACACCACGACTATCAATTATAGGGACTTCATTATTTATATCAGGGGGTTATCATTTCATTTGACTTTTGATTCGGAAGTATGATAAAATCATGATTTTGTTTATATGGTAGAGTCTTTTAATTTGTTTTATTATAAGAATCGCATCATTTCACTATTTCATAATTGGTTTTATGTCAATTTTATTGTAACTATTCTATTAAAAATTATTTTATTTTATATATTCCATTCGACCAAATATTATCCAACATGTTATAGGTTTTCTATAATGAACACCAGTTCAAACTAGACTTGCTTAACAAAAACAAAAAAGGGTTACATTAAATTTTATTAGCCCTTGGACAACTGCACATTCAATTACCACTTCGCACCGAAAACGTTTTATGAGAAACTATTATGAATTTTTTCCACCAACTCGTGAGTTTTGAGGATGATTAGAAAATATAGATCATAAAAAGTAATAATTTAATAATTAAACTCGTTAAAGAAAAAGTCCAAGTAAAATTTTTTTCGAAAAATCATTATAGGTTTTACCTCGAAGTGGATTGTGTGTTGAGCACCCATCCAGTCCACATAAACAAAATCCCCCGGAGCAGAAGACTGCTCCTCTCTCTGCTAATAGAGTACTCGGACTCTTGTTGGAAAAATTGTACCGCGATGGGGACGAAGAACCATCGTCGGCGGCGTTAGGAGCCTGTTTTTTAGACGGCGATGGTGTTTCTGGAGAAATCTTGTGGCTCTTGTCATTTGGGTTTGATTTAGTCTCATCACGTTTCCTCTTGAGGTGGTTTTGGACTTGATTGTCACTCTGTCCCATTTGAAATGGCGCAAAACAAAATCCAGAGAAATGCGAAGTCTTGTCCTGAGAATTGTTTCAAATGTCAATTTATACACTGGAGATCGACACTCAATACGCTGTTGATGAATTTTCTTGTTTAAAAAAAAAAAATCCAAAATGAGACAAAAATATGTTTGTTATTGAATAATCTAATGTATACGTGTCCACTCAAATCACCGTCTTAACACTCATTGTTTATCACTAACCTGTGAAGGTCAATTATTGTAAATGAATACCTCGAGAAAAAGTCAATGTCAATGTCACTGCCACGCTACGGACAAAACTATGGTGGTTGTGAGTGGAATGATACAATATAAACCTTTGAATAATGGAGCGAGTGTAATTTAAGAATTAAATAGATAAATTTTAATTAATATGTTTATTTTGATTAATTTTAAATTAAATATTCATTTTAATAAATCAAAATATATTAAAAAAGACTATCATATAAAATTTTATTTATTTAATCACTAACTTATGCGACTCATATAATAATCCTTCTACCTATATAGGTTAGTTAGAAATCAATTTTTTTTTTTTCATGTTTGTACAATAAAGAATTTGTTATGGTAGTTAAAATCAATCCATCACTTAGTTTTGCAGCTTAATCATCCATCTTCAATTAGGACGCCTGATAATGTTTCTGCTCTACCCTGCCACAATGGTCCTTGGAAGACCATTTTTTTTTTTTTCGGGTACGTGATCGGTCTATATTTAAAATTATATTTTGACTAATTCAATTCAAATTATTACAAAATCCTATTTACGGAGGAACACTTCCAATATAATTCTTTTTATTTTCAAAATTCAAACTCAAATGTTGGTTAAGGGATATAATGCCATTCCCACTGAACTTACTGTCCCAGGGTGGTATTTGGAAGACGATGACCATGAGGACAAGGTAGCAGCAGTCTAGAAGGTCTCTTCTTTATGGTAATGCACAATCACATGTTCGTTCGTGCTGCTATGTTCAAAAGATGAAAATGCCCCAATACACGTTCTCAGGCGGGAATATACATAAGCCATGAGATATAGAACAAACCCTGTAGGCAAGAATTCACGTATGAGTTGGTTTGTCACTGTGTGCGACAATCCATCACATGTCTAAAGGCCAAAAAAACTAGAGTTAAGAGTGGTATTCTAGAAAGGACTCTAATTTATTAAAAAAAATCCTTAATTAAAAATTTCACTACCTTAATACCATGTTTATTACATTAATATGCATTTAAAACATAATGTCCAATACAAATATAAATTTTAAGAAGTCTGCTAAAAATACAATTATTTTATCTTGTATCATTCCACGCATTAAAGTCCTCTGGAATGAGATTTTTTCCTGGAAAAGTTTTTTTTTTTTTGGGGGGGGGGGGGGAGAGGATTTAAACTCATTTTGGCTAAATCTGATGTAAATACTTCACACACACTTTGTTATCATGAAATTAAAAAATTTTATTTCTTTTTTTATTGGGGGTGGGGAAGGATTATCCTCTACTAAGTAAAAAGATTACATTTTATGATAAACTAATCAAGAATAATATTATTAAAATATATAATTAAATTTTTTGGTATATTAAAGATTTGTACAAATATTACTGAATTATTAATCAATTTTTTTGGGCTTTATGAAACCTTAATTTTTTTTTTTTTAATTACTTCTTGCAGGTGATGCAGCAAGCCATGCAATAACGACCGATCTGGGAGGGATAAGCCCTGTTGTACCAAAGGTAAAGAGGTGGATGGTTGGTGATCTAAGCTTCTAATGGATTATGAATAACATAATTAACCTGAAGACGGGCAATCAAAGTTTGAATTGAATATTTGACTTGTGAATTTCCTCATATTTGAAGAATAGAGGCCGCTTCTTCCTGTCAATAATAATCAGCTGCAAAAAAGGAAAAAAAAAAGGATTGGTTTTACGGAAACCAAAAATTGAAGAACTAGTACATTGTGCAGTGCTTTGGGTGTGAAGGATATGTGGGAGTATGTTCGAAACAAAATGGGCATTAATCCCACGTAAAAAATTTGAAAAAGTTGAAGACTTGCATATAAACATGAATTTTGAAACGGGTGGATACCGTACCAGGTTGCACTTATATAAACATAGGACTTTATTATACCAACAAACGAACGGTGGTATAATTGGATAAGAACATCTTCATTTCTTAATCATGTGAGGGTTTGCCTCTCAACATGGACATTAAAAAGCCCTTTGTTAGGAGACCCGCCCCCACAAAATGGATACACAGTGGTCGATCAAGATTAATCAGGACGAAATCTCGAATATCGGGCGATTGCTTAGCCAAGTACCAAAAAAAAATAAAATATAAATAAATAAATTGGACTTGGTTATAGTTGGGAGTGGTTTAAGTTTTCACTTCTAACTTTTCAAACTCTTCAACAAATTATTTAAAGGCATCTTCTGAAGATTATGTTCTCAATTCGGGGATTATCGAATTTCGGCTGGGATCTCTGCCACTCAATTCCCTGCCAGACAAGTAAAGGATTAGCTTCGGCAACTAGTTTGGTCAAAAATTAAAAATCTATGATGCAATAATCTTAGTTAAAATGGTCAATTTAATAGGATTAATTTCATCCCAAGTAGTTTGGTCAAAAAACAAAAATCCATGATGCAATAATCTTAGTTCAATGCAGCCATCTGATGAATACATAACGAACCATAATCTTAGTTCAAATGGTCAATTTATTAAAAAAAAAAAAAATTATGTTGCTTATGGAATTGAGAATGCAAAAAGACAATAGAGAGAGGAGAACTTCTGGAACAAACAACAAACCTAATTGAGATATATGAGACTCTGAATTTAGTAGGCAACAGCCCCTATAATTTTGGCGTTATATGAGCACTTCATCCATTCAATTGTTGGTGTAATATCAAAGACAGTAAGTTGAACTATCTCTGCAGTCAGATGCACCGTCATGAAAGATAGCCACCACAAAATAGAAAATCAAGAACATTTAAACAAGCTGAATAAAAATATACATCATAATTCATCACTAACCTGAGCATAGAATGCAATATGGAATTTCAGGCTAGATATACTGCTATTCCACCACCTCAGAACCATTTAAGATATTCTCATACTGATGGACATATATATATATTTTTTTGGTTACATAGGACCACGATAATTGCGGAATTCCACGCGCTCACGAAAATTGAAATACGAGATGAAAAGTTTGCATGATATCAATATGGCAAAAAATTAAAAGCAAGGTGCATAGGAAGTAACTTTGGACAGATCACCCTCCCTTCCAAGGTGCTTAGTAGTTAAGAACCAATAATAATAATAATAATAACAATAAAAAGTAAAATTAAAATTAAAATTAAAATTAATCCAAAAGAAATTATACAATTGCCAATGTCCAGCATACATTGCATCAGATTTTTAGTTTCCAGAGCTATCCTAGACTGACGTGTGAATTTCAGAGATTATACTGCATGGATCGACTGATGGATGATCAATTCTGTGGTTACATACGATCGATGATCATGTCTGTGGTTGCATAACTGTCCTAGTCTCATACCAAAAAAGATGCTGCTAGATTGGCAATGGATGTACAAACACAAGGTGAAACGGGCATGGAGCTGTTTTCGCAAAGACCAATAATGATCATGTCTGAGGTTCAAAAAGGGGGGACAATAAATCATGAGTTCATGACTTCTACCATTTTGGACAAATTTTGAAGAATACTTCTGATGCAAAGACAACAATGGTTTAGAAAGACTGTTCACATACCTCAAAAACTCTACCAGCCTGCTATGAAAAAATTTGATGATGAATTAGCATGAAATGAATTGTCAGTAATGCAAAATGAACTGCTGATAATGAATTACATTAGCACCAAGTCAACATCACCTTATCTTCTCGTGATAGAGGATTAGGTTGACCTCCTCTGAACCAACAATCTGTAAGAGAGGATTCTTAGTTGCAGTTAAGTAGAATAAATTGGAAAGGAAGATAGCAAAAGCCTGCACAAATAAGGTGTCCTAATTCATATCCATACTGTATCAGCATTACATCATTTTGCTGATTGGATTGACTCCGACAATCTTGTCAATGTTAATTAGATCTTGGATTTTCCTTGGCTTTGGTATTCAACTTCTTCTACCTTCATCTCAACTTTTAGAGGAAGTGACTGTAGAGACTCCTTAATGTGGTTCCCAAATGGATACTTTCCGCCAATAACAGTCTCTATCTTCCGGGGATCAGCTTCAGCCAGAGCATCAAAGGAGCTTATTCCTATTGAATATAGTGCCTAAAATATTATTAAAAAAAAGATAACTGAGGAAAACAAAACTTGAAATGTCAAGTATTAAGACTTATGAATCTTCAATCTCTCTCTCTCTCTCTAAAAAAAAAGTCAAAAAAGAAAACCTTTGCTTTCACCATTCCGATGCCAGGTAACTGTTTTAGCAGATAAGGACTGTCATCCAAAAGCTTTCGATGCAAAGATTTGACTAACACGTTTGTATTCAAAGCTTCTTGTAGTTCTTTCTGTAAATGAAGTTGTCTTTCATGCACTTGGATATTCTACATCCTTTTGCTCAAATCGCATTCACATCCTGCAATATGCACAACACATAATACATTAGGGGTAAGTTTGATTCGTGGGAGCGGAAGGGAGAGATTTACTTCAATGAAAATAAATATATTTTTTTCATTTTTGTTTGGTAGAGATTGAAGGGAAAGAAATGGATGATACTTTTTGTGTTTGGTTTGAATAAAAAGCGGAAGAAAATAACACTATATTTGCTATTATATCCTTATAAAATAATATTTTTAATATTTCTTACAACATAATTTTTTATTTTTTAATTTAATTTAAAATATTTTTCTAAAAGTATAATTTCTTCGGAAAATAGTTATTTAATATATTTTTCTTATTTTTATAAATTATTTTTATTATTATTTTATATTAAATAAAATTAAAATATTAATGTAAAAAATTAAAAAAAAAAGTAAAATTAGAAAAAAATAATTTGTCCAATAAAATAAATAAAAAAATTAAATTTTGTTATTTTATATTAAATAAAATTATAATAGTAAAAAATAATAGACAATTTCGTAAATATTAAAAAAGAATAAGGACAAAATTGTCCAAAATTTTTATTTCTTTCTATTTTCGTCCACTTTAGGATGGAAATGATTTCTTAAGAAGGAGGGAAAAGGATTACACCCAATTTTTATTTCCCCTCCACTTTTCCCTTCTTACCAAACAAGTGAAATCTCGCATTTCCCCCCACTTTTACCTCCCCTCCCCTTTTCCATCTGGTTTTCCTGTGAAATGAGTTACGAAAATTGAAGCAAAAAGACCTGATTCAGTGATAGTTCAGTAACGACAGGATCACCAGTCAAGCAGTCACTTGTCAAAGCAAATGCATCATTTCGAAGCTTGTTCTCATTGCGCCTGAGTTATATCCCTTTATTTTCCAAGTAAATGCATCATTCCATCACTGTTTTATATACAAAACCGGTAGTAATCCATGCAGGCACATGCATAAACTTGCAGGAAATTTGATCGGCATGGGGAATAACACGGATCGCATCTTCTATCGTGCAGTTTTCAGGGGCCTACAAAATGTGTTTCATTATGTTGAATTTAAGATAATACATTGCCATAAGCCTTCCGAGGTCTGTAGACAAGAAAAAACCATAAAGTCAAGCCATGAACTATTTATATTTTCAAGCAAGAAAATTGCAAAATACTGAATTAAAGCTCCAACCAAGGGACTTCAAAAGAGAGCCATACTCATCTGCCAAGATCATTCGATATCTTGATAGCACATTCACTTTCTAAAACAGATCTCTCGAATGACACTAAATAGTGGTTTGGCAGAGAAATGAACAGAAATCCCAGCAAGTTGGCTAGAGGGTCTTTTATTAAACGATCAAGAGGAATAACTTTCTTAACTGCATATAGCTGAGGATTCTTATAGGCAAGCAAATATCAGTGGATCAGCAGGAAAAGGATACCCAAATTATGTTCTCTGGGCAAAAGTACTTTTTTTATTCTCACATACAAGTATGAGCACTTCATCCATTCAATTGTTGGTGTCATATCAGAGACCGTAAGTTGAACTATCTCAGCAGTTAAGGATAGCCACTGCAGAAAAGAAAATCAAGAACAGTTAAACAAACTGAATAAAATATGCATCATAATTCATCACTGACCTGAGCAAAGAAAGTGAAACTGCTGCTAGTGACTGCTTCAAGGATCTTCCTTGATTGTTCCCTTAGCATTGATCTCAAAAACAGAGCAAACAGCAAGTTTAAAAGGGGAAATATTAAGTTATCCATGAGCTTTGGAACAAGTGGTCACCAAAAGACATTGAACTCCTAACCTGTGATAAGCTCCAAGATTATGTCCTAGCCCCTCTCCTTGTCAAGCCAGGAGTGAAAGGCCAAATATCAAGGTTTCTGTAGTAAGTCAGAGATCAATTAGATGAGAGTGAATCCTGATCTTCCTAGTTTAAATTTTAAATAGCAAATATATATATAAGCAATCGAAACACAAATGGAAGCTAATTTTAGAATGATAATATCAAATTTTCTGCACACCAAAAACTTTTGATGTCTGCTTCACAGGTCTCATTTCTTCTCCAAACCTCAACACAAATAAAAACTTTAGCTCCATATGCAGAATAGAGGCTTATCAGGAAAAAGGCATAAAAATTATTCAAAAGCAACAATTCAGATAAAAAGAAAAGAACCTTTTTAATTCCTTCTACAGACACTAAGAGCCATTCCGTTGCGTAATTTTGATATGTAGGTGTGATACTAATAAATATTTTATAATCATTATTTGAGACTAAATAATAAATATATTCCCAAAATATAAACCACTGAAAAAACTACTTATCAAGAACCTTGATATTCGGGATAGTGACAGAGAGAACTAAAAACTGAACACTTGATTTGCTATTCGAGTTCATCTGAGATTTGCGAGCAAGTGTCTTAATTCTACTAACTATTGCCTCCGATGCACCTCCACATGGCTTATTCAATCCGAGAACTTCATCAATTAGAAGAAGTGATATGTCACTGAGAAAGCTCAGCCCTCCATCTTTTATGCGATGTTGAGTTGCTGTATCAAACTTTTGCAGAGAAGAGAAACAAATGTTAAGACCAAACTCCAAAAGGGTGAAGTAGATTAGAAGGATACATCCAGAGGATTAGGCATGCTCCAATACCATCTGCCCATTCATGCAAAAGAAAAAATACATGCTAAACTCAGAGTGGTTAGAATAATGTCTGTTTCTTGTATATTCTTAATGCTGTAAAAATCATTGTCACCTGTTAGTTCCAGGCAACCAACCCCTCATGATCCAAGCTTCTGATTCTAGTCCCAGAGCTTCTCCTGAACTAAAGCCTTGGATAGGGCAATATAGATCTTCACGACAAAAATGAAACGAGCATGCTAAATCACTAATTGCTGCACGGTGAAAATAATAAATGCAAGCAATTACTTGTAGGTTGTATGAGTTCCTACATCATTGTAAAAGTGTGCTGTTTGAGTGTCCTAAAATATAGATATCAATAAGAAGCCTATTATAATACTTGGGAAAAGAGATTACGGCAAATATCTACCATGAAAAAGTGCACTTGCAAACCACATACAATGTCTTACTGGACTACAGCAAATAGCACTCTTCTGCATCCGGTCAAATTAAGTATTGGTTAAGTGTCTTACTGTCAACATCATTGAGTATGAGACATACTGTTTTCAAGGTTCCCTTTGCATGGTTGAATATCCCCTCAGAAGTAAACCTTGATAGGAGTCGCAAGATGCAAAATTCAAAGAGCAAAGTATTACCACTACCAGTAGGTGCTGATATGACCATGTTTATATTGGAGAGAAAACATAGGGGATAGCATTCACTCTGCAGCTAGTTAAAGTACCTGCAAATAGAATGTAACAATCAAAGATTAGTAGAACCATATAGTATCAACAAGCATGTTAATATCTAGAAGAGTGATGAAGACAATTATGTAATGTCTGGAATTCAATTTCCAAATATATCCACAGTTACTGTCAACTATCAATGGGTATGATTGGAGACTTATAATTTGAAGAGCTAGACAGGGGACCTTTCAAATTTATACAAGAAGAGGTTCCTTGAAAAGGAAAAAAAAATACAAAACAAAAAAAAAAAACAAAACAAAACAAAAATGCAGATCCTAAATCACTTTACATGCCTCAAAGCCTTGAAACATCTGGCCAGTGTTTTCAAAATCGGGATTTCTATGCAAATAGCTACTCCTATAATGCAAACACATATGCAAATAGGGAGATTCTCAAAGCAATTCAAATTCTACATCCATAATTTTGATACTGGAGATGAAAAAACATTCATACCAATACTGTTGCAGTTAACTATCCCAATGACTGCGTGTTAATATTCAAACGCCAAAAATATGAAATGTAAAGACCCACACAATGGAATCAAGTCTCTATAAGGAGAAGCTACGAGAGCTTAACTACTGCATTTGTTTGCTAATTGAATCTTTATCTACTTGTTTGGAGATTCTATTTCACTACCGATTTATACCATACACCAACTCATAAAGCAAACTCAGATATAATTAGGGAAAAAAATCCTTTTGTGAGTGCTAGAATTCATCAAGAGAGATGATGTTCTGTATTCCAGAGATATGCGTGCATGAAAAGCAATGAAGCATGATTTTCAATCATCTCAATAAATTTAAAACAGTACAACAACAAACTGAATTTTAATCCCAAATTTTAGAGTCGGCCTTTGAGAAACAAATATAGGTTTGAAGAAAAAAAAAATATATATATATATATATAGGTTAGTTAAACTTTCAATGACATTTTCTTACACCACTCTCGTTGCTATCTAAAATCATCTCCTCAATTAACCCTTCATAGATATATTACATCTAGATTTTCAACGGTTTATCTCGACGTATCTCGACGTTTATGCTTGCATTTTTATAGCTTCCATGGAATGAGATTCACAATGTTGATGGGGCTAATATCCTAGCATGATCAAGAAACTGGAATTCAATGCTGCTGATCATGTATATGTTTATGTGTGTGTGAGTGTGATAGAGAGTGAGACAATGCTTGGATTGTCCTTTACTTCTCAGACATGTAACCACAAGAAATTCAGATGGAAATCAAACACCTACTGAACTGCAGCAGTGTTGGGGCAGATAGAACTTGACAAACTTGATAGGCAAAGAATTGTAGCTGTTAAATGAGGCAAGAAGTTGTAGAGAAGATGTAAACCCTATTCAGCAATATCCACACCGTAATTCTAAGTAATTACAGGATGAACGTCAATACATGGCAGATAGATGTGTTTATGCGCCCAAAATTTTAGTTTACCTCCAAGAATGTCTGTGGAGAGAGAATAACTTATCTGATCAGCGCAACGATTACCGCGGATAATTTGCAAAGACGACAATGAATGTGGCGAGAATTTGCTGACAGAGAGAGAGAGAGAGAGAGAGAGAACCGTACCAAAGAGAGAAATCAAACACAACACCCGCGACTGCGAGTGAAATATGAGCAGTGATGAGAGATATCAAGCAATTGCAACAATGTCGGTGGAGAGAGAGAGTTTGTAAACTTTAATCACCAATAAACAAATACAAAGCGAAGAGAGAGAAAATCATCTTGAACAGAGAAGAGGGTTCGGAAGTGTTAATGATTTTATTCGGATTATTTAGATTTTGGGAGTATTTAACTTGATTAACAATTGTATCGAATAAAATAAAATCTGAATCAATTTATTAAAATTAAATTTAGATTATTCGATTTGAATTATTTAATTTTTATTTTCTCAAATAATCACGTAATATTAAAAAAAATTTTAATGATTTGAGTTAAATAATTTAGATTTTAATCGGATTGAATATGAAATAAAATATTATGTAAAAATATATTATTCGGGTTTTAGGCAGATCTCGAATAAAACTCTTTAATTTTATACCCGAATCATTCATTCAAATTTTTAATCGGTCGAAACCATTCATCCGATCTGATTTTTATTTATCCGAACTGAATAACCTGAATTTAATTTAGATCGGGTAAGTAAATGAATTCACTCGAATAGTAAACACCCCTATAAGAGAGATGTACGGATCTAACCCAATTTAAACAAAAAAAGTTTTTAAAACAACTATTAAAAAAATTATAAAATAACCCAACCAAGCATTTTTCTTTTTTTTTTTTTTCTTTTTTATTTTTTTTTCTTTTTTTTCCTCTGTATTCTAAACATAAGTCATATTTTAAAAATACCATTACATATTTAAAATGCGATAAAATATATCAAATTGTAAATTAGTGAAAAAAAAGGATTATTTTATGTTTTTTTTTTCGAAATTGTTTTAAGAATTTCTTTTATAAATAGGATGAGATCCATACATCTCTTGAGAAAGAAATCAAACACAACATAAGCGAGTGAAATATAAGCAGTAATGAGAGATATCAAGAAATGGCAACCATGTCGGTGGGGAGGGAGGGAGAGAGAGAGAGATTAAACCCTGACCACACCACAATTCAAATGATTAAGAGAATAAAAATAAGAAACTGGACTACAATGACAGATTTGTGAGTGTGAGAGAGACTAAATTTAAACTGATTTCATCAAGAACGTGTAATTAAGAGAAATTCATAGGGTGAGAGAGAGAGAGAGAGAGAGAGCCTAAGAAGGAAACCGATGAGGCGATTAGAGAGAAAAAGAACTTGCTCAGGCGCAGAAATCAGAAACCGACGAAGCAGTTGCAGTGAAGGAAAGGGGAGGAATATGTTATTGTTTGTGCGTGCGTGCGTGTGTTGGGGGGAGGGGAGGGGACAAATCAACTTGAAAAACGAGAATTCAGCACTGGTTGAGACCTAACGGTTACTGCACAGCTGTATTTTTCTCTTTCTATCTTTTCAAAGCTGTATTTTTTTCAATTTCTTTTTTTTTAAAAAAAAACTGTATTTTTTTTTTATTTTTTAAAACTTCTTTCTAGGTGAATAAGAAGGTAAAAGTAATTTGGAAAGATAATTTTTTTTTTATTTATTTAACACTCTAGTGCATTATTTATTTTACTAAGTGTAAGATTGATATATTTGAATTATAATATTTATTATTTTAATAAGAATTTTTTTTTTGTGAATTTTGATATAATGATTGAATTATTTTTTTAGTGATTTTAAAGTTATGGATTTAAAATATGAAAATAATTTTTTTATAAAAATATAAAAGAAAAATAATGTATATATTTATAAAATGTTGATTTTAATTATTGTGATTAAAATTTTAATCGTTATTATTGTCGGACTGAAGTGGAATTTTGAGCCTTTCCAGAAGTGGAGTGTAGGACTTCAGTGGGGAGAGAGAGAGAGAGAGGGAGAGGAGAGAGAGAACAACGGAAACGGGGATGTATGAATAATGGTGAGTTTGCAGGGTGCAACTGGTTCAGACCTAATGATTTTTTTGAGGCCGTTTCTCGTACAGATGTACTTTTTGTGTCTATTTTTTTTTTTTTTTAACAACTTCTTACACGAACTGCTGCATTTTTTTATTTCTATTTATTTAAAAAAAAAAACTTCAATTAGATCATAAGGTAACCCCTATTTTTGTGCCGTCTATGAAGGTCTTCATTGCTTATTAGAATATCAATACTTGCCTTTGGTTTTAGAACTGGATTCTTCTTCAGTGGTGCAAGCATTGACATCTGGTAATTTATTAACCCATTCTTAGTCTCATTTATTGAGAAAGTGTCATACGTTAAGTTGGAAGCTATCTGTTAGAAAGGTCATTCATAGTGCCTCAACAAGGGAATTTTTATGCCACGCAATTGCAATGATGAGTCATTTCTACTCTCAGGGTTTCATAAGTTTCACTCTCCTCCTAATGAGGTCTATTGTTTCTTGCTAAGAGATATGAAAGGTTTGGCCTCTTTCAAAGGCTAGTTTATTTCTTCTTTTCTTGTAATAAAACAAAAAGAAGGTAACCCCTATTTTAAAAGACAAAAAATTTTATTATTTTTTACTTATTTAACACTTTAATGTATTATTTATTTAAATAAAGTATAAAATGTAAAACAACAACCAAACTTTTATAATTAATAAAATTTAATATTTATATTTATAAAATCATGATCACTCTTTAAGGATAAAAAATGATATTTTATAAACTTATATTAATATGAAAGTTTTATTTTAAACAGAAATAAATACAGATATTAAACTCGATCATTAAGCCACATTACAATGTCTCACGGTGCTATATATTTTTTCAAAGCATCCACCGAAAAATATATCAAATTTCAATTGATCCTTTCGGTTTGTATTTCTACATTAAAATTTAATTGTTTTCCTCTCAAATTCTATCCCTCAGTGCTTTTGAGAATTAACTTCAGATATGAGATATGAGATGAGAACTAACGCATAACATTTACGAAAATCTAAAAAAGTTATACTTGTACTAAAAAAATTTGATCACGGGCTTACCTGATTGGGGATTCGGTCTATCAAAGATAAGTAATATTATATAAATTAAATAAATAAAAAATTAAATTAATCATTTTGTACATATTTCTGAATATCTCAATTTGAATAAATATTTAATAAGTACTTTATACTTGTTCATAAAAAAATTATATATTTAAAAAACTGAGAAAAGGCTAACTTGTGTTTCTTTGATAAGTGACCCAACGGAAATAAATTTAAAAATATTAAGAAACTAATAAATATAATACTTATAATTAATAAAGAAAAAAATAATAAAAATACAATCATTAAATTAAACATCTTGTTTGTTTATTTTCTTTCTCCCCTTCTCCCTCCCGCTTGCTCAATTGCTTTGACATAGCCCAGCGTGCTCATCTTCCTCAACCGTCACCATGGCCGCCAATTATCGCCGGTATTCGATAGGTACGTGGCTTCTCAGGTACGTGATTCCTCTCTCTCACTCTCTCCCCCTCTCTCTCAGGTTCGTACTCATCTCCCCCAAACCTTTTGTACCTCTCTATCTCTCTCTACTTCTCTCTCATTGCTCCCTACCCCAAATCTGTCCCCCTAATTTTTCGTCTTTGTCTACCTCTCCTTCGTCTCGTTCTCTCGTCTTCCCCCCGACAGTCACCTCCAGACCAGATCTGTCCACCACAGGGCCCAACCTCACTGGAAAAGCCAGATCCGACCCCTGAAAGCTTAGATTTGTCTCCATCCCTCTATCCCCTGCTTTCTCCGTCTCGTTCTCTCTCTCTCTCTCTCACTCACTCCCCCCGTCCCATCCTCTCTCCTTCCTCCTTGTGCCGATTGTTCTCTCTCTCCCTCTCTCTCTCTCTCTCTCCCCCGAAAGCCCGGATCTGCCCCCCAGACTTTTGTACCTCTCTCTCTCTACACCTCTCTCGCATCACTCTCTCTATCTGTGCCGATCACTCTCTCTCTCTCTCTCTCTCCCGACCACCATCTCTCATCCCTGAAAGCCCCCACATCTAACTCTCCAGATCTGCCTCTCTCTTTGCCTCTCCCGATTTCATGTTCCTGTGATATTTTTTTATTTGTTTATTTACTTATTTATTATTATTAATTTAAAATATATTATGAATTTAAAGTTATAAAAATTTAAAATATATTAAAATTTTATCGGTTTTAGATAAAGGTTTTAGATAAAGGAATAAGATTACGATAGGTTAATTATCGGTGTAAAATTCATTGTCAAAATATAAAAAATGAAAAAACAAATACGAGAAAAAGAAAAAACTTCAGCGCGTCCCCAGAAACGGCAAGCCACATTACTGCTCAATTGTGATGTCAAATAGGCAAGAGTTTTGATATTTATCTGAATAAGTGTGGATAAAGAAGTTAATCTATGAGAATAAGATTCGTCTAATCATTTAAGATATAGAATTTTTAATCAATAAATTAAGAGAGATAGGAGAAATAATGAATAGAAAAAAGATCAATATTATGTGTTTCAAAAAAAGTAAGTGGGGAGAAGACTAGACTAGTATAGCCTTATAAGCAAAAATTTTGATGTACAAATAGAGATAGAATTAGAAATGGGATAAGAATAATTGTCCATAAAAACTTGCGAGAAAATATAGTGAAGATAAGGAAAAAGAAAAATAGAATTTTACTTATTAAGTTAGTTAGTGAAAAAATATAATTAATACAATTAGTGTTTATACGTTTCAAATAAACAAAGATGCAATTAGAAAAAAAATAATTTTGAAAACATTTAGATGAATTTTTATAACTTAATATCTTGGAAGAAATCTAAATGGATATATAGGAGTGAATAACGATAGATTTGAAGTCATGCATGAAAATTTTGGCTTTGGTAGTAGGAATGAGACAGGAGATATCATTTCAGAGTTTGTCACAATATTTGATTTGATAGTCATAAATATTTTTTTTTTTAAAAAAAAGAGAAATACATAGTTATATATAGAAATGAGTCGAATATCAATCAAATAGATTTCTTTTTACACGAGGAGCGATAAAATGACCAATAAAAATTATAAGATTATATTTTTAACATGAGTGAACTCATGCTTTACCGTGCGGATGAAAGCCCTCGATGAATGTCATGGCCAGAATAAGACAGCTTCAAAAGATGCCTAATGAATTTGTATTCTTTTTGTAGTGCAACATGTCGTAGTTGATGATTCTCTGATTATATTATGGCATTGGCCCGCTATAGTTGTTTGATGGTTAGGTCTTCTGCTGTGTGTCTCATGGCCTAGTTGGTTTTTTCATCCTCTCCTCCCCCACCCCTTCCATATTTGTTGTTTGTATGGTGACTCACAACATCACTAGTATATTTGATTTGACCACCTTTCTTCTGTTCTTATGGATCTGGAATTTTATGAGTTGGCAACTACTGTGTCATGTTACTAGCGGGCAACCCATTTTCCTGTCTCTTTTTTTTTTTTTTAACAGCTGAATCTGCTATTGTTGCCATATCATCAGTGATGTTCCTGAACTCGTGTGCTTGTTCATTGGATTCAGGGCACAAGCATCGTAGCATGGGAAATTCAGAACAGACCAATTCTATTAGAACAAAAATCTCACACTTCTTTCCTTATAAGTAATTACAGAACTGGTGGCAAAGCAGCCCACCACTTCCTTGTCTTAGCTCCCCGGTCCCCAACTAGTTTTGTTCTGGTAGAATGAGTCCTATGAATTCTGATTCGCTCCTATTTCTTGAATTATCTATCTCTTTCATGTTGAAATCATTTTAATGCTGAAAATGTTTCTTGCTAAATTAACCCCAAAATTTTGAGAAAAAATTATAATATAAATTGAAAAATTATGGTAATATATGTTGCTCGACTCTTAAAAGTTAACCCGCTCCCTAAATTATAATCTTATATGATATAAATTCCTAATTTTCCGTGTTATCACCGGTTCAAGTTGGGACTCATACATACAGGTTGCATATATAGTGAAGTTTGACAGAACGTGAGCCACGTGCATATGATGAGTTGCCTTGTGGCTTGATTTCATGTAATGTACTAGTATTATAGTATTTATCCGTCTCACAATGGTGGGTGAGATGTTTAAAGCATGACCTGGTGGGTTCATCTTTAGTCAATTTTAGATGCAAACTTTAAGACACTTGGGCTTTCAACTAGTTCACGTATACATGTTGTCCTTATATTACCTTCAATAATTGTCCAAAATAATGAATGAGAACAGAAAATGATTTGTGCATGGACTGGTGAACGTAGCCTGCTTTATCGACTGTCATCGTTTCCTTGTTTGGTAGCACTCCTCTTCTTTATCTTGTTCCATTTTTTTTTTTTTTTAAATTTGGTTATAGAGCTTGGGTTTGGCAACACGTTGCTTGTGCTTGCCTCACAGGGGAACGCGTTTGCCTCTGTATTTTAAACGCTGTGGTAGTCTCTCTCTCTCTCTCTCTCACACACGAACCCTGTAATATAAAATTTAGAACAAGAACAATATTGAATCATGATCTCCAACTGGAACGAGTGCCTGCAGCTGCAAAAAGATTAATCCAAATGCTGTTTCTCGTGGTGATGCCATTCCATTGAATTGAGCAGGAAGAAAAATTGCAAAAGGACTCTGCTTAAATTGAGGAATTTGAGTGGTCACAATACAGAGACTCTTCTTTCTTTCTTGAAAATCAAGTATTTGAAAACAATGAAAAGGGCAAAATTAGAACCAAGAAGAGAGAGAGAGAGAGAGGTGAGGATCAAGATCGGTGAGAAGGATAAGAGAACAAGTTCTTCCGTAAATATTTCCCAGACGCCATCGCAACCAAAATCCTAGAAGTTTTTCTCAAACATGATTTAACCTTCCAAAAGAAAGGAAAATAAAATTGAGAATCGCTTTAATTAAACAAATTGTAAAAAGAGAGGAGGAGAGAACCTCTTCGGACCAAGAAATAGAAGGTGAATCTTGATCGGTTTCGTCTGCGGAATCAACAAGATTCCATGATCTTACGTTTTTGAGTGCAGTGAATCCGGCCAAAGCAATAGACAAGAACATGAGAATCAGTCGAAGCGGACACATGTTTAAACCCTAATTGACAACACTGTGTGTGTGTGTGTGTGTGTGTGGGTGGGAAGGAGGCTTTGAGTTGAGGCTGTCTCTTTGACAGCGTCCGAAAGGAAAACGTTTGAATTAATTCGATTATATAGTACGGAGATTCTGATACAAAAATTGGTGACAAAACTTTATTAATTCGCCTTCCTCCAAAAAAGAAAGCACTTTTATTTTATCATCCTTTTTTTTTGTAAAAATAAAAAATATCTTTTACACGTATTTTAAAATTATTGTGCTTCGCCCTGATATCATCAATTGTTCATAAGGCGTAAAAAAAATATATTTATTATTATTCTATAATTTAGTATGCAACAACCCTTAACATTTTGAATCAAAAAGAGAATTTGTATTTTTAAAAAATCATAATTTTTTTCTTGTTTAACTTTCAACCAATATATATGATATATACACACACGTATATTTAAAAAAGCTATGGAGAAGTTGAGCTTAGAATTAGAAATGACTTTTTAAAGTAAAAAAAGTGGTATACATATGATAATAGAATGATATTTTATTTTTTTAAAGAAAATTTAGCCCTATGTTTTTTCCTTAAAAATCTCTTACTTAAATCAAAAATATAAAATATAAAATAAAAATAGAAATAATTTGATTTTTCAGAACACTACCTTTATCACCTATTGCAAAAGTCAAAAAGGAAGTTAAAAACAAAAGGGTCAAAAGGAAGAATTGTTTCTGAAGTAGTGTGTGCGAGAGGAAGTGTCTAAATCATGGGGATCGTGACACTCAAAAACTGAAATCATGGGGTTCGAAATTCCATTACTTTGGTTGCACAATTGGTGGTGGAAGCAACTTTCTTCCTTCCAGTCTGCCATTATAATTATTATCATTGTTAGCGCAAGTAATGCTTTAAATTTTAAATATATATTTGGACGGAGGATTTGGACGAAAAAACAGAAGAAAAAGAGAGGAATTCTAAAGAATTTATAGATATTTGATAAAATAATTAATTGAAAGTGAGAAAAATTTTAAAAATTTTGATAAAATTCTTCGAATCTAATTTTTAATTCTATCAAATCAATAAATTTTGAAGGAAAGATATTCTATTTTAAAATAATAAATATTAAATTTACTTTTATATTATTTATTTTAAATCTAATAAAAATCAAAAAATAAAATTATAAATTTATGTATTTTTTTATTACATTTCCTCTCTTTCCTTTCGTCAAACCAAATATAAATTTTTATTTTACTATTTTTTTCTCATTTTTCATCACATATTTTATTACCAAACATAACTCTTTATTTTTCCTTCCTTTTCTATCTTTTCCCTTTCCAATCTTTCCTTTGGTTTTTTCACCCTTCCCCTTACCTTCCTTTCCCATGTCTTTGCCAAACAAGGGTAATGTCTACACTTGGCACTCAAGCCAGTTGATCTTATATTTCCTATATTGCTTGTTTGGATTTCGAACTTAGAAGGTCGCTTTAAATTATCGGATGGGACTCGAAAACATGTGTACTTGAGCAACCTTAGTTCTGTTCCTGCTGTTGGGCGAAATGGTGCCTGCAAATCAGCTGTTAGTGGAAAGTCCTCACAGGGAACATTCTCTTGGCCCAACACTTCTTATATCTGTGTTCATGCGTGCTGGCATGTGTTCTGCGTTTCTGTGCATTTGCACCAGCACGCATGCAACAAAAAGGGAAAACCATCCGCATTATTCATCCTCTCCTCCCCAACCCCTATTTGGTTTTTTGCTTTTTTTTTTTTGGGGGGGGGGGGAAGCCATTTTGACTTCATTAGTCTTTGATGTTCAGAACTTGGGACTTTGGTTCATTCTTGAGGTTGGGAATTTTTTAATATAGAATTCCTGATCAAAGCTTGTGGGTATCAGTAGCAAACGAAAAAATAAATTTAATAATTCAATACTTGAAGATGAAGAATTTCGATCTGCCTATGATGAAGGTACATCAACGGTCGAAGTTGGGAGGGGTATTGGGTGGCTTAATTATCTATTGAGGAAGAGGGCAGAACACTTTTCTACCATGCATTTTTCGGCCAACTCATTCTTATGCAGAGCGATTATACATTCCCTCGCAGATGACGCAGCAATGTCCGATTAACCGGTCTACAACACTTCCCTCTTCAATTTGCAATCTGCTAGTTTGTTTGTTCCATAAGTGTAAACCATAAGCGTGCTCTCTTAGCTGTTGCAGCTTTAGTTCCACCCATCTTGAACTGTTTCGATCTTTTGGCTGCACAAAAAGTCTGTCTATCCGTGTCCAGTCCACCAGGTAAAATGCTGTAGGTGGCAATATAGTGTAGTTGTATCCAGGTGTTCCTGCTATCTTCTCAACAACTCTAGAGACCAGGTAGGGTCCATTATAGCCCCATTTGTTTCCATCAAAGTTGGATGCAAATTCCTCTATGAACTTGAGTAAAAGTTGATGGTTTTTATCAAAAATAAGGACTGCATTGTTCAATCTTGTCCAGTGGCCACTTACTAAGTCGACACTCTGTGCACCAATTGAATTTCTTAAACCCGAAAAGCTTCTCAGAGCTATGATATCAGTGTCTAGATACACGCCACCATACTTGTATAAGATTGTGAGTCTGAGAAGATTAGAGAGATTTTGAGCTAACGGAATCTCTCCGGGGTTCTTAATTCCACTTCTCATCTCCTGAAACCAAGTTTCAGCTGGGGTATCTTTAAACAGGAAAGGCAAGTCAGGTGCGAGAGCAAGAACTTTGAACCCATGATTAAGTAGGGGTTTTAAGATTAAATACCCAAAACTAGAATCCATGGTTATTGACAGAATAATCAAGCATCCTTTGGGGTGTGTTTTGAAGAGAGACTCCAAGGCAAGTGTTTCTCTTCTTCTAAAGAACCTTGCAGGGGCTATCCATATCATGAAGAACTTAATCTTACAGTTTTCACTGAAGAATTTCCTGACCCGGTTGTCAAACTGCCTACTTTGTTTCGTCATCTTGAAGATCTCAAGCTCCTCCAACTTTTTCCTAATCCAAGCTGCCCTCTCTAATTCTGAGGCATTGACAAGTGCAATCAAATAACTCTGTTCATGAGTAAGTACCTGTTCAACATCAGCATAAATGGAAAGCGGAAAGATATGAGCTGAATGTAGATTATGTTGCTGTTGGGAATTGAGAGCTCCTTGCAAGTGGAAACTTCTATAATCTCTGAAGGCGATGGAATTGAGGGAAACATTGAAGATGTTGCCAATCAATGTGATGACTAGAAAGATTGTAGCAATGGAGATGGTTGAGAAGATGGGAAATTTTGCATGCCTGAGCCACCAGTTATGATGCATAATTTAAGACATTTGTACTTTTGATCTCAAGTGTTGCCTGTGCATATGATCTACTACTCTATGAGCTGTGATTGAAGGCCCTGGAGTTTAGACATTCTTGGACTGAAAATTTTGGCAAAACCAAAAGATTGCTTTAGAATTATATGACGATTGTATAATCTTTCTGGACGCACTTGAAGTAGGTGCAGTGGGAACTGGAGCTGTGATTGCAGTGAGAAAAGGTGTGCTTCTAGCACATGCATATATCTGACTCGCTTGTTATGTAGTCCGCATTTTCTGCAGAAAATTTTGGCCTGAAAAGCGGGTGTGGGAATTTTCTATCTGCTGATGCAGCTAGGGGCAAAGTTTCTGCCTATGGACACCGTAGTCTTCTTGTATGCTTCATGCTCCGGGTAATCGCAGGACAGAATAGGAATAATGGGACCTACTCCTTTTACCTTTTGCCTTTACATTATTTGTTCTGATTCATCACTTTGCATTATGCTCACTCTCTTTTTTTACTTTTCTGGAAATTATGATGTTACGTTGTCAACGTTTTCCTGCTGAGCCTCTCCACTCAGATATGTCTTCTATAGACCATCTTTTGCTTGGGACCTACGTACAGGTTTTCCAGCTTGCTTCATATGCAAAAAGTAGGAAAGAATGATTAGTGAGGAGGATCCAATAGTGGAACTCAATGACACTGTATTAGAAGTATCGGCTAATTATGTTTCATCCCAACCAAATTCTGTGTTCTAGATTATGTTTGTTAAAATCGAAATATTGGTATTACTTCATCAGCATCATTGATGTCCACATGACATGACATGGTCAAGTAACAAGACACTAGATCCTTCTGCAAGAAGTAAACTGTGAGTCAACGTTAAGAAGCACTATGGTGGTTGCAAGCTTGTCCTTGCAAGTGCATGGGATGGACAAATCACAGGAATTGATATGATCGACTTGGAAATTTTTGAGGCAAAAACTTTACAATCATTCTTGCTGGAATTTCAATAGGCAAAAATGAATGGAATAGGGAATTTTTGAGTCAGTTATTAGACAACTGGTTGAAGCATGATAGAGAAAGAAGCAACAACCTCACTTTTTGCTGCGGTCAACCTCAACTGATGAAGCAATATCGCAGTGAAAGTGGTAAAGCAGTTTCTCAAACACCAGAAGGTTTGACTCATTTAACTACAATTTTGTTGGATAGCCTACCAATTACCAAGCTGACTC
This sequence comes from Dillenia turbinata, assembly GCA_037126225.1. Lineage (NCBI taxonomy): Eukaryota > Viridiplantae > Streptophyta > Magnoliopsida > Dilleniales > Dilleniaceae > Dillenia > Dillenia turbinata. Next base: position 2,199,861 of record JBAMMX010000003.1, on the reverse strand, counting down.
TATAGAAATGTCTCAAAGTTGAGTACTTTTAGATTTTCCCGTAAATCTAGGCATAGTTTACAGTCTCCATGCTACTGGAACTTCGTTGCCTCCCTCTATATATCTGCTAACCGGAGGAGCCAAGTGATCAATTTTAATACCCCTTGTTGTACTCATAATTCACCTCTGGCCCTTTGCACTGCAGAATACATGGGATTTCCTAGCTGCTTAGAAAAATACAAACAAACCAAAGCTTTGGAACTAGCATCACACCCATTCCAGGATATGCAAGCAGTTGGCAGTTCATGGGATCCGATTAAGAGCTCAGTTTCAAATATTCATTTTCAACTGTATTTAGAGTTTCAGACGTACTCATGTCTGGCAACCTTCAAATTGTTCAAAGATGAGTGTAAATATAAGTACAACTTCCCAAAAATCCTGGGTTTTCTTTCTTCAACTACTTGAGTCTCGAGGGAAGGATTAAAACCAAAGGAATCGTGCCCTGGAAGAAGCTGGTTTTTATACCAAGATCTACCAAGCTAGAGCTGCTTTACTGTATGCTTGAAACTTCATTATGCACTTTTTGGTTGTACATGGACATGGAGGTTGTCCTTTTTCTTTTTAAATATTTGAGGTTGCATGAGGAATTTTCAGACAAGACCAGCACTTTTGAAAGGAAGGCCTAAAAACTTGTTTAGGATAGCCTAAAAACTTGTTTAGGATATGCTACTACGAAGGTTATTCATTGAGAGGCCATGCCTTCAAAGGTTATTCTTCATGCTTGAGAAAAATTTTATGAGTTGTAGTAGGCAGCTACAGCATATAACAGCCCTATTTTTTGAAAATATAAGTAATGTTAGTTTAATTTTTTTTATTAAATATTTAAGAAAACACTAGTTGGTATTTTAAAAGATAAATCTTGAAAATTTAATTTTAGTAGAATATTTTGAAAATGAATAATCTAGAAAATACGAAATCACCTGAATAGTGGCAATTATTGTTTTGATTCTGACCGTTTGTTAAAACTACCATTCACATGCTAACACAAATTTTGATCCAAACTCTACAAATGTCATAATTCTAGTTATTCATGTAACGCTTGCTTGAGCCACAAACCAAGCTCACACGCAAGATCATACCCATGAACAGAAATGTGCTCTAGCATTTAAGGGCAAACTGCCCTTGAGGAGAAGTAGAGGAATGGGCAGAGAGAGAGAGAGAGAGAAGGGAGCAAGAAGCGGGAATTCGGTTGTTTGTTGAACGGTTTGCATCACAAATGATTTTGCTTTAATAACTTATAAATTGGTGGTTGATGAGCAATAAAATGGAACATAATGATCTTCCTAGCAATATCTGTACCCAACGGAGACAATTGACATGAGTACAAACAATAGGAACGGAAGCCATTTTCTATCTAATAAATAAAAATAAAAAGGAATGGCTACCATTGGATGTCCTTGCATGATGCTGAATTTGCGATCCAGCAATCATAAAAAAGGCAAGCGTTAAAGTTAAATCAACTAAGAAAATATTATGAAACTTTACTTTTTTATTTGAGCTGGTGAATGGTCAACTTTCATTCTCATTTCCATATTCTCAAATTCAAAGGAATATCTTGCGTGTTCTGGATGAATTGCTGTCATTGGGGCTGCTTGTGTAAGGGTGCAGAAAAATCACCTCATCTGAGTCGAATCCATCTAAGTCTCTGACTTGTAGCGTTTGCATTAATTGGGACATCTTTTGGGTCAGTATATGCATTTACTTTTGTGGCCAAGTGGTCCCAAGCAGCCCTCCAAGGGGACCCAAAAGAGAGGAGTCTGACATCTAGACCCAAACAATGACTTCCAGAAAGCGTAGTTCTGTTGTTTCCTTTGCACAGGTTGGGATATAAATTTAATAGTCTCTATTTTGTGAATAACATATCCAAGTTTGCCTCTTATCTTCTGATCTGTGGAGAACATATATGTCCAAGTATTCCTCATCCCGTATGGGAAGGATAAATCCTGTTCTTTCTGTCTCTATTACTTGGCTTTTCCTACTTAACTGGTTTCTCTTCTTAAGTGTCGGCACCAGTTCAGATTCTGCAACAGTACCAACCTTCGGAAATGAATCAGATTATCTTGCCTTGCTTGACTTCAAGAACAAAATAACAAACGATCCTCTTGGAATCATGAGCTCGTGGAACACTTCTCTCAATTTCTGCAACTGGACTGGTGTTATTTGCAACCTTACCAATCAGAGAGTCATAGGTCTCATATTGAATCATAAAAGTCTAGTTGGTTCCTTACCGCCATCTATAGGAAACCTGACTTTTCTTACGGAACTTAACCTGAGAAACAACAGTTTCCAAGGCGAAATTCCCGAAGAAGTGGGTCGATTGCAAAGCCTAAATCATCTAAATTTGAGCTACAATGGCTTTGTTGGGAGAATCCCAACTAATCTGAGTCGCTGTACACAACTAACAATATTTACTGCAGATTATAATGAACTAGTGGGAGAGATTCCGGACCAGCTCAAATCGCTTTCCAAATTATTCGTCTTGAGTCTTGGAGCTAATAACCTTACAGGAAGCATACCGGGTTGGTTAGGAAACTTCTCATCCCTTTATGGTCTTTCACTTGCTCTCAATGGTCTACAAGGAAGCATACCAAATGATCTTGGTCGCCTCTCCAGCTTAGGATTTTTCCAGTTATATGGAAATCAATTGTCAGGCAGAATTCCTTCGTCGATTTATAATATTTCTTCCATTTACTACTTCTCTGTTACCCAAAACCAGCTTCATGGGCAACTCCCGCCTGATATTGGCATTTCTCTACCTAATCTCCAAGTATTTGCTGGCGGTGTGAATGATTTCACAGGACCCATTCCTGTTTCCCTGCCGAATGCTTCTGGCCTTGTGGTGATTGACTTTGCGGAAAATCGTCTCACCGGACCTGTTCCTATAAATTTAGGTAGCTTGCAGAGTTTGATCAGACTCAATTTTGATGAAAACAGACTTGGAAATATGTCACCTGGTGATCTAGATTTCGTTGCTTACTTGGCTAACTGTACCAGTCTTATGGTGTTGGGTATGGCTCAAAATCGATTTGTAGGTGATATTCCAGGTTCCATAGCCAACCTTTCTTCCCAGCTTAGCATTCTTACATTGGGTAGCAATCGGCTCCGTGGAAGTATTCCTACTGAGATCCAAAACCTTGTGCAATTGAGCCTTCTGGGTTTGGAAGGGAACTTATTAACTGGTAGGATACCAGAGGGCATAGGAAAGCTTCGGCAGCTAGAGGGACTGCATCTGAATTATAACGGCCTGTCAGGGTCAATACCACTCTCCATAGGTAACTTGACTCTACTAACTAGACTGTTCATGGAAGAGAACAGACTAGAAGGCAGCATACCGCCAAGCCTTGGCTACTGTAAAAGTTTGCAGGTATTGAACCTCTCTTCAAATAATCTGGTAGGAACCATACCTAAACAGGTTTTGGAGCTTTCTTCTCTTTCTATTTCTCTGACCTTGTCTAATAACTCTTTGACTGGTTCACTTCCATTAGAAGTGGGTAGCTTGAAGAATCTTGCCGAGTTGGATGTGTCACAAAACAAATTCTCGGGTCAAATTCCTAGCACTTTAAGCAGCTGTGCTAGTTTGGAGCGGCTATATATTGAGGATAATTCCTTCAACGGAATAATTCCTCAATCTTTGAAAACTTTAACAGGTCTCCAAGATGTAGACCTATCGCATAACTTATTGTCTGGGCAGATTCCTGAATTTCTTGGAAAATTATCTCTCAAGAGTCTCAACCTCTCTTTCAATAATTTTGAGGGTGAAGTTCCAAGTGATGGTATCTTTCTTAATGCCAGTGCAGTATCATTACTTGGGAATGATAAGCTCTGCGGTGGTCCTGCAGAACTCCACTTACCTGTGTGCTCGATGGAAAAATCTCACTTATCCAATGAACTGGTCAGAGTAGAGATTCTTGTGCCTGTTGCTGTCATTTTTGTCATTAGTCTGCTATGTTCTATTACCGCTTGTTACATGATAAAAAAATCAAAAAAGAGACCTCCACCTCCACCAATATGTGAGGAATGGGACAGCGGTGTTTCATACCTAGATCTCATTAAATCGACCAATGGGTTCTCAATGGACAATTTACTTGGTTCGGGTAGTTTTGGTGCTGTATACAAAGGGGTTCTTCATGGGGAAGTTGTGGCAGTGAAAGTGTTAAATCTCCAACAGCAGGGAGCTTCGAAGAGTTTTATGGATGAATGTGAAGCCTTAAGAAGCGTACGGCACCGAAATCTCCTCAAAATTGTGACAGCATGTTCAAGTGTTGATTATCAGGGTAGAGACTTCAAAGCTTTAGTCTTTGCATTCATGTCTAATGGAAACCTAGACCGGTGGCTGCACTCAAGCACAGAAGAGAATTGTAGAACTAAATGCTTAAACTTCATCCGGAGACTGAACATCGCCATTGATGTTGCTTCAGGACTTGACTACCTCCACCATCATTGTCATACACCCATGGTTCATTGTGATTTGAAGCCAAGCAATATACTTCTAGATGACAATATGACCGCCCACGTTGGTGACTTCGGATTAGCAATGTTCCTCTTTGAAGAATCCAACAAAACCTCCAAGAGCCAAACTTTGTCAATTGGGTTAAAGGGCTCTATTGGCTACATTCCACCAGGTATAATTCTCACTCAAAAGACCTGCCCTCTTGTTTTATATCTCAATGATGAAGTCATGCAGTTGTGACCCTCCCTGTTCCGATAAACCCTAATCATATTGAAGACAAGATTTGATCCAAGTGGCTGGTGCTATCCTAAAAGATGTTATTAGTTAAACCAGCGACCCTTCACTCAAACTGCAATTTTAATTCCTAAAAGTGGATAACCCTACCTACAGACTTCTAGCCCTTTTGAATGTAAATCTTTGCACTCTTTAGCTGCACTTCAAACACCACCCCCCCCCCCCCAAAAAAAAAAACCCTCGCCCAGAAGTAAAAGTGGAGAAGCACTTGTGGATAAGAAAATTTATGTTTGATTTTGAAGTTAGAATGATTGAAGTTAATAACAGAATGAAAAATGTAAAAATTGCAGAGTATGGCATGGGTGGCCAAGTGTCAATACTAGGAGACGTGTACAGCTTTGGGATACTTCTTCTGGAGATGTTCACAGGGAAAAGACCAACAGACCAGATGTTCCAAGAAGGTCTCAGCATTTCTAAATATGCGGCATCAGCTTTGCCAGAACATGTCATGGAAATAGGAGACCCATATATGCTGCTTAAAGAAGAAGCAGCGGCAGATCAAGGTGAGTATGAAGATAAGATACGAGAAAAGAATGCAATTATAGTGGAAAATCAGCTAAGTTACTCTGGGGTTCCCATGGAGGAATTTTTGGTCTCAGTGATGAAAATTGGACTGGCTTGTTCAAGGCCTTTTCCAAGAGAGCGAATGAAAATCAACCACGCGGTCAACCAATTGATTGATATTCGAGACGCTTACAACTGTGCTAAAACTTATAATGGTACAGGACTTTGAATCAGAGAGAAAGGGAGAGAGAGAGTGATTGAAGCGGTCAATTTCAGATGGCTCACCAAGTCTCATATCTAATCACACTGCTTCGTAATGTTTTCTTTGTACTCTGTCTCAACTTGCATGTTTCCCTCAAGGGTATTTAATGATGAGAATTATGATTGGTTGTACTGTTATGAGAACATCCACTTTGGGGGGAAAAAACAATACAAAGAAAGAAAAGTATGCATCCATAAATTGCTGAGAAGGTATGCTGTATTGAGGAAACACATGAAATATTTTTTCTGTTCTTCAAGCCGGTGCAAGATTATTTATACAAGAACTAGCGATATGAACAGATTGTCGAGGATTAGGTTGATCATTAAACAAAAGTGAGCTGTATGTTTGAACCTTGAACCCCCATGAGAAATACGGTGATATAAGCTTGTCTTACTCCTTTTTTGGTCTGACTGAAGGAATCTTCAAACCTGATTCTCCTGATATCAAATAGGAAAACTTAGCGAGTTCCATCTTCCAATTATAAAAATTTAGAGAGAGAGAGATTCATCCAAGTCTTAAGTTCCCAAATTTAGCAAGTGACAGGCGAAACTCAACTAGAACAGACAAGGTGTGTTCCCTAATCTTTTTGGTACATCTACTGAACAGGCAACTCCAATTTTCAGAATTGAGATCAGGCACTCCTTTTTGGTCCCATCCCTCTTCTTCCCCAACAAATTCATATGTTGGATTTAACACATCTACAACTCGTTCAGGCAATGCCATCTAAACCAAACTGTGCAGATTCAGCCCATCTGTGTACACGCCATCGGTCGGCCTTTTCCTTGGTAAACATCTCTGATGTGAGGATGAAATTGCTTTAAATGTCCCCATATGGCAATACCATAGTTTGAGTAGACGACTGATTGCTTCCAAGTCTTAAAGTGACAAGTTGCAAAATGACAACACACTTTCTAATCCCCGAGTCTTACCTCATTCTGAGTTGGTATTCATTTTTTTCCTTTTCTTCCTGCAGTTGCAAGGATGGGTGGAGTGAGAACATAGTCTTTATTAATATTATTATAACCATTACTTTATTTACCAATCTTTGAGTATTTAACAATTTATAAATTCAGACCAATAAGATGAACAACGTTAAACACTAGAAATGGATGGACATCTTCTTCCTCATAGTATCGGTAGCGATGTTTGGATTTGGACTGGGGATGGAATGTCGTTATGCAGGAGGGATCCTCTGTCCTCCAAGCGAGCAAAACAGAGGCCGAATGTAGAAAAAGGGTCATCGCTAAACGTTGCGTTTCGTCAAACTTTTTATTAAATAGAAAATACGGGGGAAAAAAATTAAGGCACTGGCAGCAAGTTGCTTATAGCGCGGGGGGTCAAATGTCAAAAGCCTAAGATTACACATTCCAAAAATAAAATTTAAAGCATGGATATTTCTACTTTTCAAAATACGATATTTTATTAATCAAATTTAAATTTATAAAATTAGGGTTTCATTTTTTTAAATAAACAACTTGAAGTGTTTATCACTATTTAAATTTGTATTTTAAATTCCTATTAAATAATACAAAATTCAAATTTAAATTTAGTTAAAGATTTACCTGCACAATTTTTCATCCAAGTAACTGTTCAAAATTTGTATAAATTAGTAAAGTTTCGATTAATTTTTTTTTAAAAAAAATTATTGTTTTTAACGATGATTTATTATTATAAGCAAAAAGAAAAAAGATAATTTTGGAGTTTGATTATTTCTGTCAATCATTTCCTTCCATTCTTCTTAAAAATAAAAATAAATCAAATGAAGTAATAATCTTTCAACCGCAAGATTCAGGTGGTGGTGAGAGTGAAGTACGTGTCAAAATCTTACGTGGACCAGAGATTTATTAAATTTTTAAGGTTGACTCTCGTGAAGAGAACCCACTCACTTTGATGTTCTCATCCGTGGCTACCAATAAAGGATCAACACATTTTGCAAACACAAAAGGTGTCTTCTTTTCTCACCGCAAATCATTAATGACTCTCCCCGCTTCTCGAACCCTCTTTCTGTCTCTTCTCTCCTCTCTCTCTCTCTCTCTCTCTCTCGAGTTCGTCGGTGAGTGAGTACCGAGCGAGTCATGGAAACTCTTACAAACTCGAGCTCAAAAATCTTTACAGAGAAGCAGAGTGATAGAGGGTTTCCAACTGCACGGGATGTTCTTATTAGACCCCAAATATGTTTTTTGAGAAAATCCCACAGACCCATCAATTCAGGCTTCCATAATCTGATCATATATAGCCAAAGGAAGAACCCAATTCGTCGACCCTTTTTCTCTTCATCACTATCTGAGGTATCACATCTCTTTTCTGTTAGTTTTGGTTGCCGAAAATTGGCTTGTATGGTACAGTTTGGTTCTTTTTTTTTTTGGGCAGCATGATCGTTACTAATCAAAACCTTAATTTTTGCTCATCAGTTTTTTGACTTTGATAGGACTTATCAGCTAACTTCGGATTGAATCTTATAAAGGGACACCCCCTTGATGATGGCATTATAGAAGCTTACTTCCTCTACTTGAAATTTTGGTTTGAGATTAATTCGTTTGCTATACTGTTGGTATTGATGCAGGTGGCCTTGGAGGATGAAAAAACGGCTACACTAGAAGAACCATGTAAGTTCTTCTCTCTATTTGTAATATCAAGTCTCGCGTGAGTTAAATCGAGCGAGTAGTGGGAGAGAGACGAAATAAATCAAAGATCAAACGGATCAAATTCTATGTGCAGTCTACTCAGCATGTTTAAAAAATTCTTTGCTTGATTTGGAAAGATCGCTTGGCTAATTCAGAATCACTCAAATTTGAAAGGTTATCATCTTTTACTGATGAGGACTATCGTGCAAGATTTAGTATATTTTGGTCCTGCATTCATTTGGTTCATGTAGCATTACTAAGATTCACTTGATAAAATTTATTGCTATAAATCTGAAATCTTCTACATTAACAATTACCTTTAAGTCCATTCACATTCTCTAACCGTAACGGATATAGTAAAATAGTCCATGAATGAAGTTTTAGCTGGAGAAGGAACTTTGGATTGCTTATCTTTGGATTGAGCATTCTTTCAATGTGTCTAACTTCTCAAAGTAGCATTTGTGATTGTACAGGTCAATTGAAGACTGCCAATGTCAAGTTTCAGTTGCGGAAGAAGTGCATGTTTGGAGAGCAGTTTCTTGTAGTAGGGGATGACCCTGTGTTGGGTTTGTGGGATCCAGAAGGTGCAATACCCCTAGAGTGGTCAGATGGACACCTATGGACTCTTGAGCTGGTAAGCAAGCAACAACTCATTTTCCCCATAGTTTTTAGGGCAGTTTTTAATGTGGTGTATGATGTTTCACGAATTTGAACAGGACATACCCACCGAGAAATCAATACAATATAAGTTCATTCTGAAAGGAGTTACCGGGAAGATCTTGTGGCAGCCTGGTCCTGATCGAGTTCTTCAAACGTGGGAAACAAATAATACAATCTGTGTTACTGAAGATTGGGAAAATGCTGGACTTCAGAAAATAGTGGAGGAAGAGCCCGTCCTCAATCATAGTGAGAAATCATCAATTACTCAGCAGAGCACTTCGGTTGTTGCAGAGATCATCCATGCAGAAGAACCCAAGCCATTGAAGGAGACAAATGCAGAAATCGTGGCTATGGTTGCAGAGAACATAACTCAAGCAGAAGAATCCAATAGCAAAACCTTTTACTCGAAACCTCTCAGTGATACAAAGAAAGAAGCAAATTCAAATAATAATGTGACTACAAGAGCAAACATTGCTGAAAGCAAAGGCAGAGCTGCAACTCTCAACAGTCCTAACGCAAAAGTGAATGACAACATGATAACATATGAAGGAGCTCCTGTTTTAGTTCCTGGTTTGACCCCATTGACGACAGGACCTACAGAAGCATCTACTGATAAAGATGACAAGACTACCACTACTGTTGATGCCGCAGTTGAAAACGATGAAGCTAAGGACCAGAATGAGCCTCAGGTAACTGGCTAGAAACATCATTACTTTCTGAATTTCTTATTTTAGCTAGTTGGGTCAAAGGAGACTCATCGTAGTTCAGGGTTGGTTATCGGCTAATAGTTTTTATGTTTGCTAGGAAGGGGCTTGTCTAAATGGTGTAATAACAAGTGAACTGTGTGTGTGGCTTGTCTAAATGGTGTAATAGTAAGTGAACTCTGTGTGTTATTGTATCTGAACGATCTTAAATAGTCTTTCCTGTTCAGCTCTTGTGACAATAAACCAAACTGAATTCGTCAGTAACGGAACTTGCTTTGCTTGTACATGAGGCGTTATATTTCCCATCCTAAATTAATGTTGGCAACTATCCTTCCACAGCCAGCAGAATATAAGTACCATCACACTGTGAAATACCCAACTGAATTAACTAACACGTATATCACGATGGCTTGTCAGCTGTTTTAGTATGTCACATTAGCTCAAAGTGTGATTAACAAATATTTCAGCAGATATTACCGGCCTCAGATGCCCGTTGAGCTCCAATTGTGTGTCTCCTATTGCATAAAGTATGATGGTAGCTACATTTCTTTAAATCTTCTCTTCTTTTTGACATATGCTGTAGTTGAATCAAAACCAGAATGTTAAGAAGCAAGAACCTGATGGCCACCCACATGTAGAGGCAACGCATAAGGTCGTGATCAATGGGGAACGCCAAGAGAATGTCAATAAAGTTGAGCAAATGGTGTCTCCTGTAATGGAGCAAGACCTACCAAATTCTGAGATAGAGACGAGTAAAGTACTGCAAAATGACATTCAATGGGGTCAGAAAGCTCTGCAGAAGCTTCTGAGTAGTTTTGGTTTCTTATTGCCTCACTGAATACCAAAACTCCTTGAACTGCACAAGAACCTTTCCTTTCGGAAGAAAGCCTCCATGCTGCTTCATAGCACAAAATTTTCAGCTCAGACATCTTTGTGGAACTGCTATGTACATGTTATTGTTTGTACTCTAATCCGTTTTAGTGATTGCTCGGTTCTTTTTCTTTCTGGGTAATCTTTTTTCCTACTGGGACTTGTACACCTTGTGGTCAATGTCATCTTAACCTCTTTCCATCTGCCAAATAAAACTGATTGTCATATGGTTTTAGTTACAATACAGGATTGGTCTATACATTATCCTTCGTGATTTATGAAGGAAGTAGTTTTGTGTATTGATTGATTTCTTTTTAAAATTCTACTTTGGTGAGAGCAAGAATCTCAGCCTTTGGCATTGTCAAGTTAGTGTGCTGCTCTAGCAAGTTGGGTTGATCATTGTGAGACCCAAGACAAAATGATGAGCACTTATATGTGTTCTTCGACAAGTGCTGATCAGAACACTGCGGGAATTTTGTCTCAAGGGCTTTTGCTTTCCTCATCACCTAAAGGCTAATTATATATAACCATTCATGATAATCTTGACTTGTACAACCAACTTGTCATTATAAGAGTGCTCCGACGTAATTCGCCACGTCACCATTGGCGTGCCAGCTGTCACGCTCTCCAACGCCGAATTCCAGCCACAATGGGCACCCAACTATGCATGGCTTAAGATCTTCACTTGTGGAACCTAACGTTTTGTAATCATGCCCTTGTTCAATGTTACCATCTATCCTCAAAACCATGAGGCAACCATTCGTCCTTGGGTCAGGTCGAGTTTTCTTATTTTCGAACTATCCATATAAACGGCTGGGTCATCGAGTCGGGCATGGGCAGTTTAGGTGTGTTGACCTGCATTGAAAGATGTCAAGGCTCCAAGACTCGGGAAAATTACCGTGTTGTGCTTTTTCGAGTCGAGCCAACTTAAACATGGTTCGGTGTTTGTCTTCCTTGAAATTGGGCCGATAGCCCAATATTACGGCCCAGCACATTCTTGTGATGATCCGCATAGTCTCTCCAACTCATAGCTGTCCACAATCACTCCATAGCTTCTCAAATCCGAGTCCATGATCATATTATTGAACTTACGTGGCTGGGGTCCTAACCCAGTCCGGGATTTCGGATCTTCGCATCTCAATCCGACCTGGAAGACCCCGGATCACAAAAGGGTCATCGTCGGATTGAACCATCTCATGAGGCTTATGTTGGAAAATGTTCTCCATAGCACGAAGCAAAGAAGCATGTACCATAAAACATAAGCCTAGTAATGCCCAACTCTTTAGCCAAATTTGAGGCCTCAAAAACCTGCGAGTTGGCCAGAACCAAATCGGGTCGGGCGGCCAGGATCAGCTGCCCATGGGTTGTTGGAGCAGTATGAATCCCCCAAGTACCTTGCGTGCTCTTTCAATGGAAGTTACAGGACTCCACTCCATCTGGCGGACAAATCCGGAAGGGAAATTGAAGCACTTGGAGGCTGATACTGAGTTCCTTCAGCGGCTTTGTTGAAGAAATGAACTTTGAGAGAAGTGGTAACAATGGTTTTTTTTCACTTGCAATATTTTATACAAATAAAGTGCTGTCTAGTAGTGGATCTATGTAGCTTGTAGATAAATGATACAAGGAATACACATTTAAGCCATCAGATTTACAATTGGATGAATTTTCCAATTTGAATTGACACTGAATTTTCTTTTATACATTTTCGATTAAAAAGGATGAAAAAGGACAACCAACACATGCTACGTTCGTCGCATCAATATTCCTTATATATATGATGGTCTGTGTTTAGCCTGATCAAGCAGTTTCGCAAAATTCAATTACAAAGTAAAATACAAGAATTATATGGTTTTGATATTATATCTAATTGGAATTATTGATTTTATTGTATTATAACAATTATTATTAAATAACACGATTACAAGGTTTTGAAATAATTGATAGTATTGATAATATCTTGACCATTATAACCAAATCTTAAGTATAAATTCCCATGCAAGTGTCTTTATTTACTCCATGCAAGTAAAGCAGTGAATTAATATGACTAGCAAAAAAAAAAGGACAATTAGATGAACTAAAAAGCAAAGACCCAAAAAAGATACCCACGACGACATTGAGATTGCTAAGATTTTCTTACCCTTCATCGGCATCATTAAGACCATAACTTGAATCCGAGAAAAGCATTTAAACTCATTTTCTAATACCTTACCCTGCAAAAACATGAAAACATCAACCAATACAAAGACTGCAATTGACAAATTTTCCCATATCAAAATCAAGAATAAAGCTCCGCTTGTTATTAGCTAAATGGAAGTAAAAAAATAACAAATCTTACAACCTAGCTCCTCACATCCATGTTTGAGCAGGAAATAATAGAGCAGATGAGGGATCAAAAATAGCCCATCCTTCCTATAGAGACCGCATGAGCTTTACACTACTGAGATTACAAAAAGGGAGGGGGGAAAGAAAATGTACAAGAAATAGTGCCCACTTTAGCATGAAGTCATGTTCTGACTTGTTTTAAGAATAGCGGAGCTGGAGGTAAGAGGTTTCTCCCGACCTTTAAATTCTTTCACACAGTTATTCTTCTCTACCCCATGGGCAACCATGAAACAAAGATTCCAGTGCTTCACCGCTTTGAGGATGCTAGATTTGCGAAACCATGCAGCTGTTCTTCTTTTGCTCTTTTACTTGGAATGGTTCGAGGTAATCTGCAAATAACAGAACTTCAGAACGATCAGATACAACAATCCAGACTTCAAAGATCAGCTTCTCCATTCTATGAAGACAGTCCATTAATGACAAAATATAAGATGAAGGAATCATTCTCATTATTTATATATTTAGCTATTTATTTATTTTAATTTTGGCTGCGTGGATTGAGGATTGAAAGTGGCTGACCTTAGAAATTGTTCAATTTGGTCAAACACAATCAAACTACAAGTAGATCTTGCAAGTTAATAGATTGCTTTACAAACAATCCTTCACAGTAATTATTTGGCAATAACATAATTCGATATGCATTTTCTTCTTATTTACTTCTTACTCCTATTTACTTTTATCTTACTCTTAGATAGCCTATTGCCAGTCAACTCCATTTCCAATTCTATACCAATTTTTATTGAGTTCCTTAATATGTAGTAAATATTTTCCAGCAGAATCGTGCCCATCATGTGAGGAAAGCATTTTAGAAGTGTTGACTAAATTGGATTGAGACTCTAGTATGGACAACTAAGATGTGTTCAGAACATGCTTCCAAAGTGCTGGGGGGTGGTCATGTCTAAAATGCATGAAACATGCACAGCGCCTTGTAGGAGTCACAATTAAAAGTCAGAAAGACCTCATCATGTGGTACCTGGGTGAGTTGGCACGCTTTTGCACTTGCTGATTCCGGGAAGTAATTCCATCTGCTACACCTACAACCTGCGAACCATTTATCAACATAGGAAAATGACTATGATCAAGGGTAGGCCAAAGTAATTAGACTCCTCAAAACATGCATTGAGATTGTCTTAAAATATAAATACATCAAAAAAGACAAAAAGAAAAAAAAAATGCTGTTAGCACAAAGCCTTCCCCCGACATAAATTATGCTAGGAGGATCAAGCATCCCTACCGTATGAGCCTATACCAGTAATTTTAAGAAAGAGGAGGTGGGCGTATTATGACTATAGCAGTAGCAAATCAATGAGATTTGACTTCAGCAAATAGCATGAACCAATGTTATAGTCCATACAAAATCATTAGGTCCAATATGAGAAACTAAAAAAAGAAGAATCCCATATACAAGCTTTCTGATCATTTTCTTTGTGAAGAGTGAAACCAAAATGCCTTAATTATCTAATGTAATAGTATTAACTAGCAGTCATTGTGACTATAAGTGAATACTTGGATAATGGGCTAAAGTCATGGACTGACTGCCAAGCCCTTACCTTAGAATGAGGAATTATGATACGTGGTTAAGGTAGAAATTAGCTGACATGAAGCGAGCTCAATCCACCTTTCAGTGTTTTCGCTCTCACATCTTGGTGCAACACAAAGCCCAAAATAGAAGATTTTTCTGTCCAATAACCACTACCATTCATCTCGAAATTCTTGCTCGGCTACCCTTTATCCAAGCATCACCTATGATTTTTACCACAGAAATCAAATCAACTCTGGGTAGCATCATCAGAAGTGCCCACCTCAGACGTGCCTTCCTTGGGCAAGTTATCAGCAGTTGGCAGCCCCTCTAATCCTGAATTGGCAGTGTCCCATAGAATTCCATTTTCTTTTCCAAGGGAAAGCTTATCAAAGTATGCATCCACAGCTCCAGATTGAGGTCCGACATACGCCACATATTTGTCTGTGTAACAATAGAATGAAGCACCTCTTCAGCATTCATGAGAGATAAATATGTAAGGTTCAGAATGAATTGGACAAGACAGAATCATGAGAAGAAAGTTTATTTCTATTTACTATGCTTGATCCTATCGATGTGAACCAGGAAAGCAAACTCTTGACCTATATGTTACAACACAGCATATGAAATATTTTAGAAAATATGAAACTTTGAAAGATGGAGAACACGACAGAGATTCAGGTGCTTAAAGTATTGGTCAGCGTATTTGTGCAGGATGCTGGTTAACATCTTTGTGCAGAAGCATATATCTTTTATCAGCAAAGCAACTAAATTTTCATGACTAGTGCTACCAGTCTGTTGCATAAGCTACATATATGAATTCAATAGTGGCTCAACATGAAGTTTGAAACATGCATCCATCAATGTCATTTTACTGCCAAGTCTCTTACTAAGAACATGCATCCATGCAAGCACATCTAGGCATAGTAGTTAAAAGCATGCTTAAAGCGCAAAGCAGCTCATGGGCTTTTTTTGCATAAAACGCAGCGCAAATGAGAAAGCGCAGGTAAAACGAGCTAAAGCGCAAAAAGGGCAAAAAGCGCAAGGTGCAAAAAGGTGACACTTTATTATTTTTTTTAATTTAACAACTTATATAATTTCAACCGTTGGATCTCTTATTAATGGTGAATGATGAGGTAGTCTATGATATTTTCCATGGATGACACACTAGATTGCAATTTTAGTGTTAAAATGTTTGGAGACTCGGTTTGGAAGCAAAGCAGATCTTACTCTCGGTCAAGTTTGGAAGCAAAGCAAATTTGTACCAGATGCATTTCTCTGTTCTTCTTCTTAATTTTTCTTCTTCTACTCCATCTTTCTTCTCCGTCCTCTTCCAGCCTTTTTTTGCAGTTGCTATTGCTCTACCCCTTTCAGTTCAATTTTTTTGTCTCTGTTCTCGGATTTTTTCTTCTCCTGCTCCTTTTTGTTCTTTATTTTTTTTTTTGGTTCAGAGCCGTGGAATTATAGCATAGCTTTTCAGACCAATTCCTACAAACAAAGTAGTCATGTATACAATATGCAGGTAGCTCTGCTTTACCTAGGCTATATTTCAGGGAATAATAAACTAAGTTGCTTCATATAAGAACATTAGGCCACATTTTCCTACGCCTCTGAAGAAACATTTCAACTTTAAGGCCGTATAGTTAACTGGTTCTATCGTAGGAAGTCTATTTATTAATGTTATAATATTATAACATCTTTCATGTTCTATTATTGTATATCCAAGTATATATTTTGATTCTATATCTTAAGTGAATTTTATATGAAAAAAAACCCACGTTTCGCTTTGAGCTTAAGCCCCAGGTGGGCCTGTCGTTTTTTTGCGTTTTCTGCTTTTAACTACTATGCATCTAGGAGGGGTGGGTGGGGCCAGGTCTAGACCACCCAATAGTGGGAATGGAGCCAAACAACTGAAGTAGAAAGCTAGGTCAGCATCCAGGAAAAACCTAGAACAATACTAAGAAAAACAAGCCACTTCATGAAAATGTCCCCCAAATGTCACAATGATCGTGAAGTTAGTCAGTCCCCAAAAAAAGGTCATCGAAAAGCACAAGAACCAATGATCATTCAAAACTGCTATGAGAATTTGAATGAGAACTCAAGAAGTCAAGTCAAGACACTTCATGAAAATGTCCCCCAAATGTCACAATGCTCTAGAAGTTACTCAGTCCCCAAAAAAGGTCATCAAAAAGCACAAGAATCAATGATCATTCAAAACTGCTATAAGAATTTGAATGAGAACTCTAGAAGTCAAGTAGGACACAGTTGAAACGAATCAAACAATTCAAAAAAGATGCAAACAAGGCACCGCAGAAACATCCACTGAAATTCATTATCCTCTTTCGGTGCATCATGGGAAGTGCTTGTTGGAAGTAGAGCTACTATAAATCTAAAAGGGCTACTTGATACTAAAAACATCACATTAAATACATAGGGTTCAGGTGGGCAATACACACAGTGTGACCCTGAGACTGCTTCGGGGAATTAAACGTTAGACCTGAAATTAAGATTTCGCCAACAAATCTACTCTAAATCTCAGAAAAGGGATAAAAAAAAATTAAAAAAAAAAAGAAGGATAACAAAACTAGGAGCAAAAACAATTTAGAAAGAAGGAAAAAAAGGGCGATTCAACGTTTCTTTTTCTAGGGATATCAGAAACTGCCCGAAAAATTATAGGGTATGTCAAACCATATGCAGTAGCATTCCCATATCAAACCATGGGGTATTCAAATTTGGATCCTCCAAGGATTCTATCAAGAGAGAAGCTATCAACCTATGAAGCTACAAAAATAAATAGAATACAAATTAAGACTGTGGATATCAAGACAAAACAGTTCCCCAATATAGCAAAGTGTGAAGCTTACCAGCCAAACTGTGAAGGGCATTCTCTGCAGCTTGTTGCTGGGCATCCTTCCTCGTCTTACCCATACCAATACCTATCTTTTCCCCAGTAAACAAAACCTAAAGCAACAAATCAAACATAATGAGTGTTTTAAAGCCCTATCTACACATTTTTAAGCCACAACTAAGACAAAATAACAAATTAGACCCATCTAAAAACATATAAATCAGATTACAGGCCATGAAACCTCTCATTCTAAGCAATGGCAGATTATAAGAAAAATCAATAACAATCATAATTTTCCAACACAGTCAGACATTCACAAAACAATAGGTTAACACACGATCAGGCATACCTCCACAGAGAATTGCAAATCCTTACTTGTGCTTACAACAGACTTGAACTCAATCTACATAGAAAGAATACATTGAGACACACACTTTGAAAATAAAATATTCTTATAACAACATTGAAACAGATTTATAATTTCCCCATCTGTCACCTTGGAGTTGCATCTTCGTCCAATTTCTTGCAGCACTGCTATAGATAGAGATGGCAGCATATTAGTTCTTCCGGCTTCAGTTTGTGTAGCATTGGATGATGATTGAATCTGAGAGACACCATCTGCAGAACAAGCCAAACAACCTATAATTACATTCCAAATCTATTTCACTGCAAAGCTGTTGCATCTCCAAGACAATGTAGAAGTAAAAAAGCTATCCACACACCTTGACTATGCAAAACTATTCATATGATATAAGGAAGGCTTGACAATGAAATTGCATTGTAGTCACAGAACTAAATGTGCCTTCTCAAAATATCAACACAAAATCTCTTCCAAAATGCCCAGCAAAATGTCTTACTAGAGTGATACTATTTAGCGGCCGCAAGTGAAGCAATAAGTGGTAATGCTTCTATGCTGATATCAATAGTTTTCAGCATGCCTCCTTCAAAATTAATCATGTATGCAAAACTGTTGATTCGTAGATTATTTGTGGATCTGAATAAGTTAATTTTTAGTTCCAAAGAGTTGCCATCATTTTCTCCCAGTTCTTAAGACCTCTCCATTGCAATTCAGAAATGTTTTGTGATTACCTCTCCCCAAGTCAAAGATATCCCAGCTAAATGCCAAAAAGGGAAAACATATTCACATACCTGATAGTGAATTTGTTCGGGGAAGAGTTTGTTTTTGTGCATCCTGTCCAGCATATACAAGTGAACAAGTCAATGTCATCATGCCTAGCCTAACACTTAGATGCTGCATTCAACAAAATCTTATAAAGTGGCGAAAACTAACCTCTTCGTTCTTTTGTTGGGGCACACGAGAAATCAATCCAGAAGCAGCACCTGGCAAATTATGACCAAATGTATTTTGATGGATTCGGAACTTGTCAGCTTTTACCACATGAGAATCTTGAATAATACCTGCAGTGCGGCCTCTAATATGACCCCTTTTAATATCATCTTCCACCAACCACCCACCTTGACCCTGTGGTGCTGAAATCTGTGTGGGCAATCTTGACAAAATAGGAGGTTCACCCAAGCTCTGGACCCTCGCATCTTGAGCATGCTTCATACTAAGATTTCTTCTATTGAAATCAAAATCAGACTCAGAGGAGCTTCCATCACGTCGAGCAGGCACCCCAAGCAGACTAGGTTCTAATTGCGAATGGGGGAAAAAAATTAAATCCTGAGAGTTATTGTGTGTGTGTGTGCGCGAGCATAAAGATTCACACGCACATTTCAGAACTATAATCAAACAAAGTCTTACTCTGTGAAGGCATGAATGTTTTTAAAGATGGTGGACCAATTGCCGTAGGTGTTTGAGATGCTTCAGATCTCAACTGGAGATTGTTAGCTACAGTAGTAGAATCAGAGATCTGCTTCTCCTCCTATAAAACAAAATGGTTTAAACACCAGAGATTCAAACTTTAACAAAGATCACCACCGCAGTTGGATTATAATACTCAAGGGTCAGGACCATGAAACCAAATAACATATCATGCCCATTTTCCTGTGAATCGCATTCACATCTCAAGAAGCACAATTGTTTACAAATACCTTTCTTATAAAAAAAAAAAAAAAAAAAAAAAAGGAAGGAAAATGAATTGCTAAAGAAAGAAAAGACAGAAGCTTACGAAACTGGGTGAATAGGGTATCTGCCTTCAAGAGAAAAGAATATAATTAAAGGAATAGCCAAACCAAAATTAATAAAATATAGCTCTCCAAACATTTTAGGTATCCATCCAAGATATCCATCCAAGACTCGACAAAGAAACACCGAGAGTAAGCTTTTAAAAAGTAACTAGTTTACTCTATCCACAGTTATTTGAAGATAACGGATAGCTTACAGGCTGATTCAGTCTCCTTTCAACTTCAGCACCACTCATGCCTTCAGTAATGGGGGCATTAGTACCACCGTTTTGTACAAAGCCAGCATCCTAGAATCGAGCACAAGTAAAAAACAATATAAAACCATGCATAGTAACATTCGTCAATAAATGGAGATAGTCACAATAGTGAATACTTCATTACCTCCAAAATCAAATAGTTGCCTACATCGGGTGCAGAGGGTAAATTTACTGCGTCATCTTCATAGAAGAGCTCAGAAACTCTTCGCAATAGATTCTCATCAAACTCCCTGTTCAAATTCATTAGATTGACACATTATCTTAACAGATCCCAAAAAATAAATAAATAAATAGAAAGATAAATAAAAAAAGATAAAGATAGAGATCAGTTTTCGAAAAGTAGTGATGCTCTATGAAGACAATGACCGGAGCTTACTTGAAAAAAGCACCTCGGACATTGCATGCAACGTTTCTTGCCACACACAGGATGGGAACTGCGTTTGCAGTCTGTTGATAACAAATGCATTAAACAGCACCAGTAGAAAGAGTTACAAGAAAAATTATTGATGCAAAAACTATAATATCTACCAATCAGGAAGCACGCTAACAGCATAAAACCACACCTCAGCCTGAGGAGCATAGTAAGGGGCAAATGCAGGTACCACATGAACTCGAGGTTGATCCTTGTCTTCCCAGACCTTCATACGGTCATCAATAACCATTGCCATATTTGGATGGCAAATTCCATTTTGGAAAACAGTTAGCAATGATTTTTTGCCACCTGTAATGTTCCAAAGACAATTAAGTACCACACTAAATCTTCAAAAATTTAAAAAAAAAAAAAAAAAAAAAAAAGATGCCTGCCTGATTTGACACAGACAACACGTTCCAAGAGTTGCTTGGAACCTATCAGGTGTGCTTCTGGATCAAGAAGCCTCCACATTTCTAAGGCATAATCTCTTTCAGCCATTGTACAAACATAAACTTCAAAACGTTTGCGTCCTTTTGTTGCAGTTAAGTAGCTTCTAAGGTCCTCCCAAGCAGGGCGTAATCTTACAAGGACACTAGTATCACGATTCTGCAATCTCCAAAAACAATGGTAATGTTAATGGCTAAAAGGCATTCAGATATAGGAAAATACTGTATGCTATTTTCCTAGCCTTAACCAGCCACAAAGGAAGCACTATAAGAGAATGATGCAAGCAATTAAGTCTCATACATACACCCGTGCCTGATGCCATACATATGAGTGTGAAAGTTTGTGTACCACCATAACAATATAAAACCAATTATCACAGATTTTTACAAAACATGGAGAGAAGGACTCCCTATCGAATAAAACATGTGGATGAACCATGGATCATCAAGATCACCACCAAATGCTCTCTAGAAATTGTAATGACATTATTAGCTCCAAGCTCTATATAGAAATTTTTCATACCAATAATGAGTAGAACCTCAATGTACATCAATAATGATTACTGTTTTCTATCATCATTTTTTTTTTAACTCCGACTCTAACTTCCCATGTATGGTTTCATTTACCATTCCTATTTACAACTTCTCTAGCTCCCAAGATTCACATTTCTAAACAAGCTTCTTCCCAATAACAATGCTAATTACCTGTTATGATACTACCAAATTCCCTCTTTCCAAATAAAACACTCCGTAGTTGGGGAGAAATGTTCATGCTAAATTTTCTTTATAAGTTATACAACAAGTTTTATAATTATGGCAATTTGATGAAATAGACAGGTAAAACCAAAAAAAAAAAAAAAAAAAAATTAAGGCATGGCTCAGATAAGGTGCCCTAACATTTACCAACATCAAATGTTCCTATACAGTTGGAGAAGCAAACGGGTTCCTCTTTCTTGGTCAAACAAGCCTAAGTCACAATAAATTATGTACAACTATATGGCATAAACAATATCAAATGAACAAGTGATCAACGCAATAAATCAAAACATGAACAACAACAATTTTATCTAACCTCGGGATTAACACGAGTAAGAACAATATTCCTTTCATGCAATCTAATTACAGGTCGAACAAGACGATCATGATTATCTGACAATGGAACAACTTCCTCGGACTGAACCTTCACCACTTTCCCATTATCCACCACGGAATCACTCTCTGTATACTGCTTCAACAACGCCCGGTCATCCATATACCTCTTCAACTCTGCAGACATCCCTGAAACCCTAACTGGATCAGTTTCCCGTGCAATCCAACCTCTTAACACTTCAATTCTATCCTCAAAAGACTTCATCGTATTTGCAACAACCAGAGTCTCATCGAGGTCGAAAACAATGGCAAGACAACGCATATTCAACATCCCTAAACACGAATTGTACAAATTTGACGGCACAGAATAGCACCAGAAGCATGGAAACCTCTTATCCTTACTCGGCATTGCCACTAAGTGAACTTCCTCATCTCCAATTACAACCACAGCAGTCTGTAAGATATATTAATCAAAATTAACAAAATGAGGGCATGCTAATTTTGACTTGGGCCTGATGTCGCATGTCGTGATCAGCTAGAAGAGAACATTCATTATAATATTTAAAAAAAAAAAATCATAAACAAGTGAGAGTGAGAGATAACTGAAGAATTAAAACCTTGAATTCGTGGAAACAAGAGGCGTGAAGATTGATCAAGTGAAGTTGCTCGATAGGCGAAGGGGATTCGAGCTTGCAGCGAACTGAAAATGGAGAAATGGCGGAGAGAATTGAGAGAGGAATGCATCGCTCGCTCAGAGGCGAGATGTGATGAATTCGAATCTCGTTGTTTGGGAATTGAAAATTCGAGTCCTTCACAGGAATAGTTTCCAGTTCTCCCAAACGTGAGTCCCCATGATAGACCGCGCATTTAAACCCTAAAGGACTCATTAAAGTATCTGAAATTCGAATGAATCGCCAGTGATTTCAATCGAGATTTCGATAAAAAATAAACGGAAACCAAGAATTTGAAATTAGGGTTTTGAAAATTGAAATCTTATCCCCTCTCACTTCTCTCTCCTCTCTCGCTCGCTAACTAGAAAACCACCGCCACACTTCACCCCCTCGCTTCACGGAACACTCGCTCTGATATTTATAGGCGGAGTAGTGGGGGTTCTGTTTGCTTTCGCCACTGGATTTTGCATTGATTTACGGAAACACCACTTTCCGTACCATCAGGGAAACAGCAGTCGGGAGAAAAAGAATAACACGTGGCGGTTCCTAATAATTTGATGAGATATTCTGAGCCGTTGGATTATAGTACTGCAGTTGATTTGATGGAAGGCAGAATCTGGAGAAAATCTTGGCCACTGATTTATTAGACGGCCAGATTAAAATCGGTCATTCAGAAATCGACAGTCACACGCAGCATCGGCCAATTTGGCAAACCGCAGATTCCATTTCAATTTTTTATATTATTTTTTTTGTGAGTTTTTATATTATTTTAATTATAAATAATTTTTAATTAAAATATATACAAGAGTCCTTAAAATTTACAAATAAAATCTAATTTTTTTTTGTAAAAAGTAAAATTATTATAAAAATTCATGGTCTTACATATTAAAGATTATATAATTTTAATTTGTAATTCATCCTCCTCTATATATAAAAATCAGCAACAACATACAATTTTTATCTCATTTTAAAAATTAGAAACCGCAACTCTCTACTTCTTACCCTTTGGTATGTTGTGTTGATTTCATCATGTCTCACAGTTTTTGTATTTTTTTCTTTTCTTATATATTACAGAAATATGGATAATAATGGATAAAATTGTTTTAAAATTTTTCTTTTTTTGTATGAGGATTGTGAAAATCATAAAATACAAATGTTCATGAAATTTGAACGCTATACATTAAAAAATAATTGATTAAAGTTTTTTAATCAAATACACTTAAAATAGATAAAAATTAATAAAAATAATATTTTTTCCTTTTTCTCTTTGATCATATAATATGATGTACAGAAACTTCTCAACACTAACCTTTTCTCTTTTACGAAATATTTTAATATACTAAATTAATTAACATTTATATAAAAATATTTATATTTTTATGTTTATATATTTTCTCATATTTAATAAATTTTTTATTCATTTAATAATATTTTTATTTTTTATATTATTTATTTTATGATTAATAATTATATATCTAATCATTTTAGATTTTTATTATAAAAGACGACTATTATATTATTTTTATAAAATAATTATTATTTATATAAAAATCCTTAATTTTTTACATTTACAAATTCTTCCACGTTTTTGTTTCTTCTATTATTTATAAAATACAATTTTCTTATATTGTTTTGTATCCAAACCGAGGTGACATATATGTTAGAATTTTGAATTCAAATTCAATTGAATTTAATAAATTTAATATTAAATTAATTGAGAAAAAACATAACCGAAAAGATTAAATGTGATAAGGATGGTAGGAATTTGAATTGGGGATACATTTGGTTGGATTTTTGTGTCCCATTCAAACCTCCACATAATTAATTTGTTTTTCCGTTTTGAATAACTAATTAGATTCTCATAACTTCCACCAATTATTTAGAATGATAATTGTAGGGTTTTAATGGCTCTTTGATGGTTGAGAGCCTATATAAACCCCTTCAATGTATTTGGTCCCTAAGTCCAAATTTTTAGACTCCACACCATCTATTGAGTGAAATTGATGACTTAGAAGATCTGTGCATACCCCAAAAATCGTGTTGGTGTTTTTAGATTCGTCAGAAGTGAAGAACAAGAGTATGACCAGAAATAATTCTAAATCCTCAATTTTTACTTCCGTTAATTTTGATTCTAATTTATAAATTGAAACATGCATTAGGTTTAACATGCATTCCTATATTTGGAATCAGAGCCAAAATTACCTTTGTCTGCATATTTTTCGATGAATTTCAAAATTTTTAAAAATTAGAGTTTTTGGATTTTTGAATATTTTGGTCAAAAATCTTAATATTTTTAAGAAATTGATTCCAAAAATTGAAATCTTTGTATCATTATGGTTAAAACCATAATTTTTAAAATTATTTTTGAGTAATTTTATATTTTCCGATAGCTTTTCGGCATCCGGATCCGTCGGAGTGAATAAAATTGGGTTGGGACCCTTGTCAACTTTCGGGTGATCAAATTATTGAATATCAAAAGAAAAGAATAAAAATTGTTTTGTTGGAAATGCATTACCCCATTGGTTTGCAACTTGGTGGTTGTGCTTACCCAAGCATTCAGATGAGCCTGGGTTTGATCCTGACCATATGTGCTTTTATACCATATTTTTTTTTTACTTAAAAAATAGCATTTTTTTCATGATTTTTTGAAAATTGCTTATGGTCTCGGAATTTCATAAATTGTTATAGTAAAGTCCTCTCATTTTCTAGTAAATTTTGAAATGTAACAATTTGGTCCCTAATACTTTAAAAATTAATTCTTGGGACGAAAAATTTTCAGAAAAAATTTTTCAAAAATTTTCAAATGATATTCTAAATCCAAATTTTAGAAAATCGACCATAAAATTTATTTTGAGTATAATTTTATACATAAATGGAGCTACAAAATTAATAAAATGCATTAAGTAATTTTTGTTACATTTTTATATTAAAATTTTATGCATTTTGGCGTGACAAAATGGAGTTATATTATTATCCTAGTGATCAATATAATTTCTAAAATTAATTAGGGTTTAACCACAGCAACCATAATTAAATAGAAAATTATATATGAAGGTACGATCACATTAGAGAAATAATAAATTTGCCATGAAATCATTTTTTTATGTAATGAATCTTATTTCACAAGAATTTTTATTACATGAAAAATAATAAAATTGGAGATAAAATATCAAAATAGTTATTTTTTAATAGTAGTCTATTTGGTTAAATTCCATTTTCTATGTAATATTATAAGTGCAGTTGATATAGTGCATGTCTAGATTGATTCTGTCAAAAAGACGGGGATAAGTTTAAGGTTGATTGGTTCTTAAGCGGTCTCATATGATCCACCACCTATCTGGGAACTTACCTGGTGCACTAGAGAAATCGTCTTATAGGGCTAAGTAGAGAAGGATAAGGTAATCAAGGAAAAACTAGCTATTGGTAGTTTCCTAATTAGCCCACAAGTATTAGGAAATGAGTTATTTTTGATAAATTTTATCATAAGGTCAAATAAATCTAATAGAATTAGAAATTTAACCCACAGGCAATTTCTATGTCATAAATTTATTTTTATATGTTTGCATTAGTAGACATAAATATTAAATACTTCACATATAGTTAGTAAGCATGTTTATTTATTTTGCAGTATTCTAAACCGTAGATTTGAAATCCGATTTTTCTGATTTAAACGGAGAGAATTATAAAGAATGGAAAGAAATGGTGTTTCTCCATTTAAGCTGTTTGGACATTGACTATGTTATCCGGAAAGACAAGCCATCTCCAGTGATCGATACTAGTTCCGAGATTAATAAGGCCCTTTTATGAACGTTGGGAGTAATCCAATCGCCTAAGTATCATGTTCATAAAAAGTAAGATCACGGCTGGTATCCGTGGCTCGATCAATCAGCATACCAATGTCCGTACTCTTCTTAAGGCTATAAACGAGCAATTTGCGGCATCAAAGAAGTTTTTAACTAGTACCATCATTATGCAATTCTCTTCTATGAGACTCACTACTGTCCACGGTGTGCGCGAGCACATCATGCAAATGCGGGACATTGCGGCTCAACTAAAAAACCTGGAGGTTGAGATGTCCGAGTCCTTCCTCGGGCACTTTATTTTGAACTCTCTCCCTTAACCCTACGGTCCTTTTAAGATCTCCTACAACACACATAAGGAGAATTTGTCTATCAATGAATTGATGGCCATGTGTGTGCAGGAGGAAGAAAGGTTGTTGATGGAGATGAAACAGGATTCTGAAAGTGCATTTGTGGCTTTACAAGGAAAGAAAAAGGACAAATTCAAGCCAAGTCAAAAGGGTACAAAACCAAAAACGGACATTAAGAAGGAGTCCAAGTGTTTCTTCTGTAAAAAGAAGGACACATGAAGTAGGATTGTACTAAATACAAACGGTGGTTTGAGATTAAAGGTATGAAAATCTCATTAGTTTGTTATGAATCATGCATGACAGAGGTTTCTCATAACACATGGTGGATTGATTCTTGTTGTACCATCCACATTACAAATGTGTTTCAGGGTTTGCAAAACCTAAAGAAGTCGGTGGGTCTTGAACAACTCATCTATTCGGGTAATAAGATGAGCTCACGAGTAAAGGGCATTGGCGATTGCGAACTCATTCTTGCAAGCGGTCATGTCTTGAAATTGGATAGAGTATTTTATGTACCAAAGTTTTCTAGGAAGTTAATTTCCGTTTCAAAATTTATACAATTCAGTTATTTTTTCCAATTTAGTAATAAAATAACATTATTTTATTGTTCAAATGTCGTTGGTTATGGTCCATTATTGGATGGATTATATAGTATTCCTTTACAAGACAATGTTTGCATGAATGTAACACAAACAGGCGTTAAGAGAAGTGTCATTAAGGAAAACTCTTCAATGTTATGGCACCGGAGATTAGGACACATCTCCATAAAGAGAATAGAAAAGTTAGTAAACGACGGGGTACTTGACACCCTAAACTTTAGCGACTTTGAGACTTGTGTAAACTGCATTAAGGAAAAGCAGACTAACAAGACTCAAAAGGGTGTCAGGAAGAGCTCATAATTGCTTGAGATCATACATACGGATATTTGTACTCTAAATACAGACTCGTATTGTCATAGTTATTTCATCTCTTTTATAGTTGACTATTCACGATACATGGATCTCTATATCATTCGCCATAACGACGAAGCGTTGGATGCCTTTAAAATTTTTAAAGCAGAAGTAAAAAAACAATATGATAAGTAAATAAAGATCGTGAAGTCAGATAGAGAATGAGAATACTATGGAAGGTATACTAAGGATGGACAAGCATCAAGTCCATTTGCAAGATTCCTTCAGGGAAATGGGATCGTTGCCCAATACACCATGCCTGGTTCACCTGACCAGAATAGGGTAGCTGAAAGAAGGAACATGACCTTACTTGATATGGTTATGAGCATGATGGTTAGCTCCAAATTACCTAAGTTTTTGTGGACTGAAATTCTCAAGACGACAGTGTACATCTTGAATAGGGTTCCAACCAAGCCTGTAGTTAAAACTCCCTTCGAGTTATTTAAGGGTTGGAAACATAGTTTGAGACACGTACACATTTGGGGCTATCCTGCGAAGATAAGGGTTTACAATCCACGAGAAAAGAAACTGGATCCAAGAACCGTAAGTGGACATTTTGTCGGTTATGCCGAAAAGTCCAAAGGATACCAGTTTTATTGTCCATCATACCACACTAGATTTGTGAAATTTAGAAATGCTAAATTTCTAGAGAATGACTTGGTCAGTGGGAGGGATTACTTTCGGGACTTAACTCCTGAAAGTAACCCATCAAGTATCTTGTCAAGTTCTAGTACCAAGTTAGTTGTCATCCAAAATGACCATCAAATCCCTATAGACACAAATTAGGGTAGGGATGATAATTTAGAATTTTCACAAACAGTTGGCCAAGATCAAGTTGGTCAACCTTCTCCTGTGGAGAATATAGAACCAACATTAATAAGATCTACTCGAGAAAGAATGTCAGCTATATTTGATGATTTTGTGGTATACCTTCAAGAGTCTGACTATAACGTCGGAGTCATAGAGGACCTAGAAACGTTTTCACAAGCTATGAGTTCTAAGGACTCGAACTTATGACTAAATGTCATGGAAGATGAGATGGACTCCATGAGGAGCAACAGAGTCTGGGATCTTGTAGAGTTGCCAGATGGGGTAAAACTCATCGGATGTAAATGGGTCTTTAAGACTAAAACTGACTCGTTAGGCAAAATCGAGAAATACAAGACTAGACTCGTTGCTAAAGGATTTATCCAGAAGGAAGGAATCGACTACTTGGAGACGTTTTCTCCTGTGTCTAAGAAGGATTCCTTCCGAATCATTCTGGCACTTGTTGCATATTTTAATCTAGAGTTGCAACAAATGGATGTGAAAACGGTTTTCCTTAACGGAGAACTAGAGGAAAAGGTTTACATGCGTCAACCTGAAAGATTCTTCTCTAGTGATAGTAAGCACTTGGTGTGCAAATTCAAGAAATCCATATATGGGCTAAAACAAGTCTCTCGCCAATGGTATTTGAAATTTCACAATGTAATCACTTCATTCGGTTTTGAAGAGAATATTGTGGATCAATGCATATACCTCAAGGTCAGTGGGAGTAGATTTTGTTTCCTTGTTCTATATATGGATGACATACTACTTGCCACCAATGATAAACGGATGCTATATGAGGTGAAACAGTTCTTCTCTAAAACTTTGAAATGAAAGATTTAAGTAATACATCTTATGTCATCGCATTAAAATACATCGAAATAGATCCAATAAGGCTCTAGGACTATCTCAAGAGACCTACATTAACAAAGTGCTTAAGAGATACAGAATGGAGAACTGTTCACCAAGTAGAAATACAGAATGGAGAACTGTTCACCAAGTATAGCTCCGATTGTTAAAGGGAATAGGTTCAATTTGGACGAATACCCTAAAACAGATTTAGAAATTGAACAAATGGCTAACATCTCATATGCTTCCGTTGTAGGAAGTCTCATGTATGCACAGGTCTGTACAAAACCTGATATAACGCATGTTGTGGGGATGTTAGGTAGATATCAAAGTAACCTGAGTTTGGAACATTTGAAGGCTGCAAAGAAGGTGTTGAGGTATCTACAAGGCACTAAGAAGTACATGCTTACACACAGAATAACCGATATTTTAGAAATAGTTGGGTACTCAGATTCAAACTTTGCTAATTGTGTTGATTCCCAAAAATCAACATCGTGTTACATCTTCATGATGGTTGGCGGAGCTGTATCGTAGAGGAGTGCTAAGCAAACATTGGCTGCGACCTTTACTATGGAAGCTGAGTTCGTGGCGTGTTTTGAGGTTACGTCACACGCGGTGTGGCTCAAGAGTTTCATCTCTGGGTTTAGAGTTTTAGATTTTGTACATAAGTCATTCTGTATATTTTGTGACAATTCAGCTACTATATTTTTGGCTAAGAATAATAAGAGTGGTAGTCGAAGTAAGCACATCGACATAAAGTATTTAGCCATTAGGGATTGGAAAATAAAGTTGTAATCCAATACATTAGTATTGATTATATGTTGGTTGACCCCTTGACCAAAGGCATGCCACCAAATAGGTTCAGGGATTATATTGTAAATATGAGCTTATTGTCTCATTTAAATGAAACTCAGAGTTGAATTTTCTCAATAAAATTATGCACATGTTGTTATTTTGAGATAATTTCATTAAGTAAGGATCCGAATAAACATAAAGTTTATTCATAAAGTAAATGTCACCATAAGGTTTGGAAGATAAAATGCATTGTAGTACGTAGAAGATTATACTCACTTTTAGAAAACTTATCGCCGTGACTCATGTACTTTATTTTCATAAGGGATTGGCTTGGTTCTGATTTTAAGTCGGTTTGCTGGGTCAAGTGGGAGAATGTTAGAATTTTGAATTCGAATTCAAATTCAATTGAATTCAATGAATTCAATATCAAATTAATTGGAGAAAAACATAACCGAAAGGATTAAATGTGATAAGGATGGTAGAAATTTGAATTGAGGATGCATTTGGTCGGATTTTGGTGTCCCATTCAAACCTTCACACAATTAATTTGTTTTTCCGTTTTAAATAATTAATTGGATTCTCATAACCTCCAGTAATTATTTATGGTGATTATTGTAGGGTTTTAATGGCTCTTTGATGGTTGAGAGTCTATATAAATCCCTTCAATATATTGGGTTCCTAAGTCTGAATTTTTAAACTCCACACCATCTATTGAGTGAAATTAAGGATTTAGAAAGTTTGTGTATATCCTAAGGATCGTGTTGGTACTTTTAGATTCGTCGAAAGTGAAAACAAGAGTATGGTCAAAAGTAACCCTAAATTCTTAATTTTTAGTTTCACTAATTTTAACTCTAATTTAAAAATTGAAACATACATTAAATTTGACATGATTCCTACAATATATACTTACATGTCCATAACTTGGCTAGCAACGTGAAGTCTCCCAAAATTATAAAGCAAAATTAAAATATTGGATATCATAAATTTAGACAAAAATCTGGATGACTCAGTAGCGTCACGTGCCACCGGCCACCCCATTTCATAAATATCCACACCCCTTTAAACTAATTACGATTCTTAGTTTAATCTAAAAGAAAAAAGTTAATTACTTTGGGATATAGTCATTATATTCAAGAAATCTTTATTTTTCAAAGTTAATTTTTTATTAACTATTACATACAGAGAAAATATTGAGTTATTTTATTAAAAAAAATATGATTAATTAAAGCGAGATTAATTTATAACGTTTCAATATGAAAGTCATTAACATAATAATAATAATTAAATCTCTTTTTCATAAGAAAATTTTGAGATATGTCAATTACCCTGGGGAAGCATGAAAAACGCCCGAGGCGAGTCTACGCCCGCGATCTACATGGCCCCCATCAGAAAGCCAAGTCCCGACAAATGGTGGGCCCTTCTGTGTCTTTTCCTAACTGGTATGGGTCCCTCGAGCATGACGTTTGAAAGGCCAATGTGATTAAAAATGTATTTATGGAATTAATGCAATTGATTCTTAATTCTTTTTTGTTGAATAATTGTTCAAATTCTGGTCTAAGCAACATTCTTTTTTTTTTTTTACCGGTCCATCGTCGGTGTTTGAAGTTTCGTCCAAATCAATCCGAGTCAATTTGACTAAGATCCCACATAGGAAATAGAAACACCTTGTTGGATAACAACGAACAAGTCATCTTCCGTGAGATGACAAACCGGTCCGAGGGTGAGCATGGGACTCGCAACTCAGAAAACAGTAATTGTTTTTTTTTATTATTAATTTTATCAAAAAAAATAGTTTGAAAAAAGCAATACAATATAATAAAAATAATGGAATTTATCGAAATTAAAAAAATGATTTAATAATGAAAAATAATGTGCATCAAAAAATGAGACAAAAAATAATCAGAACTACTAAAAAAATATCAGTATAAAAAAATAATGTCAAACTGCTTTCTCAATGTGCAATTCACAGATTTAAAATGGCTGAAGCTATTGACCAATGGATGAATACACCGCCCACTTACCATAATTCAGATAAAATAAACTTTTTGTGGAGGGTAGGTCTGTGGAATTCGATGAGGGAGATTTAAAATAAATACATGTTTGCGATTATTGCTGAATTATGTATGTCATTAATGGGTCCAAGGTAAGGAGGGAATATGTTTGATCAGAAATACTATTTTATCCCGACTATATTTATATATTTACGATGTTAGAAATTTCGTGACTCATATACACAGCAGAAACAATAAATAATTTTTTCGGAATTGTAAAAAAATGAATTTGCGATATATCTCAATCGGTGATGTAGAAAATCTTTAAAACCGCAAACTCTGAACACGAACCACTCAAAGTCGAGATGTTAGTCACGTATAACCAAATTATCACCGCAATATCACAACGATCTAACCCTTAACCCGATAATTGTTAAGCGATCAGAAAACTCTCAATTTTAATTTTATTCTCAACAATTAAAATTCTCTCTCTAATTGATTTCTATTCTCTCTGTAGAATAGTTTTCTTCTAAAGAGTTAATTCCCTTTTAAATTACAATTACAACTCCCGTAGGAGTTATATGGAGAGAATATAGGGGGGAGTGGGGTAGTGTGTAACTACCCATTACCCCTCATTTGAATTTCAAATATTTACCTCCGTAGAACACTGTCCCACGTGGGCATCAACCAATATATGAAAAATATTTTTTAAAATAATATAGTACGATGACTAATCATTTAAAGAAACTTTCAAAATTATCATGTTAAAATAATGTAGCATTTGCAGGTACGTAGTTTTAAAACTATTGACATTTATCACTATAAATCTATTAAAATATAAAATAATTATAAATTTACCAAATGCTCCTTGTTAGCATACTAGTATTGGCATTTATACGTGTTAGAAAATTAGTTTTGGATTAGAGGAGGCCAGATAGAACTTTTAATACAAAAATTATTGCTATAATAAACTTTTATTTATATGTTCCACTAAAAGTATATATTTTTTATATAAATTATTGGTATTTTTAAAAAATATTGAATCATTACTATTTTAATAATTTTTGAAATGTGAAATTTTATATGCAAGGTCCTATTTACCAAACAATTTCCCGGTAATCTCACACTAAATTAATAAGAACATTTTATTTAAAAAATACAGCCGCTAATGATCAGTGGCTACATGGTCAAAATGGGAATTTTTGTGGACCAAAAATTAAAATAAATTCACAATGAGAAATGATTATGGACTAGAAAAAGGGAAAAATAATATAAATTTGTAGACAGAATATAGCGTGGGTGACAGGTGGCGTGCAAAGCAGACTTCGCTTGACTCGACATGGCGAGACCAAGTGGGGACACCAACCCATCGTTATGGATGCCAAGTGAACATCTTGCCCACATTATAATCACAACACTATAAATTTAAAGTTAATTAAAAATTTATTTACAAAAAATACATTTAGAATTTTTTGATGGATCCAAAATTTAGGATTAAATTTTACATTTAAAATTTTTAAAAAATTTGT
Organism: Dillenia turbinata; assembly: GCA_037126225.1. Taxonomy (NCBI): domain Eukaryota; kingdom Viridiplantae; phylum Streptophyta; class Magnoliopsida; order Dilleniales; family Dilleniaceae; genus Dillenia; species Dillenia turbinata. Next base: position 2,166,611 of record JBAMMX010000003.1, on the reverse strand, counting down.
GGTTTTCTTGTACCAGGGCCGGATTACATTGACCACACATGATTCGCTTGTTGGGTCAAATAATATTTGGTTTGGTTTTTTTTGTTGTTTTTTATACTTTTCTTCTTTTTATAAGAAAAAAAAATTAATAATTTTTAAAATTATGTTAAAAATTGTTTGATAATTTTATTTTAAAAATAAACTTATTTTATAGTTTTTAAATAAAGTACAAAGTAAAAAATTAAAATTAAAAATTAAAAATTAAAGAAAAAAAGAGAATATGAGGGTAAATAAATTTATAATATGGATATATTTAAAATTTTATATTTCGGAATAAAAAAATAAAAAACTAGATTTTAAAAATAAGAAGAAATAAAAACTCCTTCCAGTAGCTTTTACTTCAAAATCACTTTTTGAATTTTTGTTCAAAAAAAAACTCTTTTTTTTAAAAGTTTCTAAAAATCCCATTTAATGAGTTTTCTCCTTAAAATAAGAAGAGAAGCAAAAAGAAAAGCTCTATCAAACGGACTTTTATAGTATATTTGGGAGTTTTGGAGAGAAAAGAAAAGATTAGTTAAGAGAGAAAAGAAAAGAAGAGAAAATTATAATTTTCTCTCCATTTTATTTGAAAGTTTTATGAAATAAAAGAAAATAAATGAGATTTATTAAAAATAAAAATTTTTGCTTTCAGCTTTTAAATGATATTTTTGAAATATAAAAATATTTTAACTTTAACATTTTCTTTTCTTTTAATTTCTTTCCACTTTTGAGATAGAAAAAATTTTAAATTGAAATCCCTCCAAATCCTTCATTTTCTTTCTTTTTCTCTCATATTAAAACTCTCAAAAGAAAGAAAATCATAACTTTTTCTTCTAATCTTTTCTTTTCTCTCTAAATCTTTTCATCCAAACAATCTGTTAGGGTGGGGTTTTTAACGCATTTGTTTATGGGTATTGATTATTATGAATTTATAATCATTCAATTTTTATCTAATAATAACCGTTTTTTATTTATAAAATAATAAATAATAATTTGTCAGAAATTATTATTTACAGAGTAAGATTTCAATTATAAAAATTGTAGAAATCCCATTAATGTAACCTTAGGATTAGCGCAAAGTTAATAGCCCCGAACATCAAACATAGAAAAGTGGGGACACGAGGACAAGAAGGCAAAGGAAAAGACTGATGCCCGTTGGAATCGCAAGGTGTGATCATCCTCACTGTGAAATCTCAACAAACGCCAAAACCATTCGTCCATCAGATCACCATCGTCATCAATTTCTTCAAGTATTCAACATTCCAGTAATGGCGTTCTGGAAAAGTCGGAATCGTCTTCGTCACATATCCTCCCTATAACAGTGACATTCTCCGTTAAGCCCTTCGCTTCAGAAGGGGAGACAGAGAGAGAGAGAGAGAAAGCATGGCTTCTTCGACTCTGTTCAACGGCGGTAATTACGATCGGTTCGGAGAAGAGTTCTCGCCGGAGATGAACGGGAAGTCGGAAGAGTGTTTCGCACTCAGAGAGTGGAGGAGGTGGGTTTCACTGCCTGGCATGCAGTTGATAATTGAACTTTTGGGACCTTCAGCTTATTTTTCTATATTTATATTTATTTTTGATGGAACTATAGGCAAAATGAGATTAGATTGGCAGAGAAGGAAAAGAGAGAGAAGGAGATGATTCGGTTAAGCGTTGCAGAAGCAGATGAGTACAAACTTGATTTCCACAGAAGACGCAAGCTTAACTCCGAAACTAGGAAGGCCATTAACAGAGACAAACAGAAGGTTAGCTGTGTCTGGTTACTGCTTATTCCATTTTAAATGATCTTATATATATATATATATATATATATATATATATATATTGTGTGTGTGTGTGTGTGTGTGAGACAGAGAGAGAGAGGGAGGTTGAATTTCGGGATAAATTTATGAGCTTGTGAATTGCTCTGCTCCGCCCTGCTTGGAGCAGATTTGAGATATGCAATTCTTGGAAGTTTAATGTGATACGTCCTAATTGGCAATATACATATAAACATCCACTCTCCTTTGTCCCCGCATCCACCCTCCCTTATTCCCTTATCCCTACACTAAGCAGGGAGTACTTTATATATTGGGTTATATATCGGGTGAACCCGATATATATATATATATATATGTATATATATATATATATATGCACTATTCATTTGAGCGCAACCACAGTAGGTCTTGAAGCAAATCAAGGCCAAGCATTTTCAAATTATTCCCCTTGTCATCTAACGAAGATTTAAGTTCGAAATGTTTGAATGTTCACGAGAGATGTTATATACAGTTTTAACATGTTGTTGGGGGTGTCCACCACTGGGCTGTCCGAGGTGAGTTATTGAGTTTTGAACTTTTGCAAGATATAGAAAGGACTACGTCGGACAGCCCTGCCCCCGATATTTGTCCTCCAACGGTCTAGTCAGCATGAGTAAGGTAAGGAAGGATGTTGAAAGAGAGACCACAAGTGAAAGAGAATTTATTTCTTCGTTGGCTGCTTCCATACTTATCTCCTGTTCACGTTCCTTGATCCTTCTGGAATGCCAACTCATTCTTTGCAAGAGTTGGGCTGTCTCCAGGGCTTTGCAATCATCCCTCGGGGAGTCATGTAATTCGCGTATTTGTCACCATCCTTTGGGCTGCTTAGGCCCCGTGACTTGACCCTCACGGTCTAGATGTTCGACCAAGTTTGAGCCGCTACCCCTAGCACGTGTTAAACTGATTTAACATGTGGCGTCGAATGATGAGTTAGATATGTGTGATTTACCCATCCCTTTTTGACTCGTGAGATTTGTGAGTTTTATGATGACTTGTATGCCTATCTGGCAGCTATTTGTAGAGACCCAAGAGAAGTTCCATACTGAAGCACACAAGAACTACTGGAGAGCAATCTCAGAGCTCATCCCAAACGAAGTGCCAGCAATAGAAACGAGAGGGAAGGAGGAGAAAGACAGAGAGAATAAGCCGTCCATCTTGGTGATCCAAGGACCAAAGCCAGGGAAGCCAACAGAACTCTCAAGAATGCGCCAACTTCTTAGAAAGCTCAAGCACAACCCACCTCCCCACATAAACCCACCACCACAACCCAACCATGCTGCCTGAGTGTGCGGGAGAATGCAGATTGGTTGCTGTTAAGTTTGTCAAAAATAGAATTGATCCTGAAGTTCCTATACCTATACTATGTATACACATTCCGTTGATAACTTCTGATTGCATTCGCCATTTGAACGATCTTTTCCTTTTGATCCACATTATGTGGGAAAGAGAATGAATTTAAGAGAGTGTAGAGAGCAAATACAAACTTTTGGTAAAAGACAATTAGAAGAATTAGAATAATAGAATCAATTAAGCATGAAAAACACCAAACTGGGGAAGGGCATCGCCTAGGAAGCATTTGTGAGACACTATCAAATTGGTTTGAAGTTACAAAGTCATCTACATTTTGCTTTCCTTTTAATGCTCGAGAGGAAGATGTCTCCTGCGAACTGCAGCAAGGAAAATGCTGAGGGGAATGCCTTCTGTACAATCCTGGCTCCGATAGAGCTGCCTTATTTAGGATTACCTTCTTGGACAGCATCTCCACCGCTAGTTTCATGGAGGGTCGTTGATGCGAAGTTCCTTGGGTACAGAAAAGTGCAACCTTGATATAGCTCAAAACCTTGTCCTCTCGAAAGTCAGTTAGCTCTGGATCAACAATATCAAGCAGCCAACATTCTACCCTTGGTTTCCACGTCTGCAGTGCAAACATTTGGCCGTTGAAGCATAAAGGCAGAACCTTGGATCACCATAAAACTCCAATTCCTCCAAAGAAAGAATGGCCAAAATTGAATACTACAACTAACTTACCTGATTGTCTCAGGGGTCAGATAGAAGGGTTAGTTTCATACATTACAATCATAATTGCATGCATGGACTACAAACTTCTTATATAGACAAACCACCACAGTATAAATATTTAATGCTGAATTCAGTTTGCTACCTTAGTAGGTGTATTCAGAATATGTCCCACTACAGGCAATGAAGTACTGTCCGGGTCTCTTAGCCAACTGCTTCATCAAGCAAAATCATCTATCATTTGTTTAAATCGGTTGTTACCAGCAAGTGCCTCTGACAAAGCAGAAAATGTAAGAGGTGTAGTCCTAAGCTCAAGTCTCCTGCCATTTCAAGGTCTAGTAAGACTTAAGGTGAATCGAGACTTATCCTTAAACCCCATTACCTCTATGTCACAATAAAGTCATCTTACCTTACCATAACGGCAGGTGGTTGTCTGAGCTCCTAATGATTAGATATGTTCATTTACAAAACCTTGATAAGTTGCTCCTATCATAGTATCCAAATACTACTATGTTCATAAGCACCGAGGAGCCTTTTCGCATATGGTAGTACATCAATAACCTACCCAAGCGACCAGAACCAGAACCAGGAGTTCCTCTCCAAATGCTGCCTTACTGCTGCTTCTGCCACTAACTATTTCGAGAATAAGAACCCCAAACAAGTAGACGCCAGCCTTCTTTGTAAGTTGGGCTAACAAGGAATGTTCTGGGGCAAGATATCCTCTGCAGGGGTAAAGAAAAATTTAGGTTGCAAATATCAGCATCTTTATGCATAATCAAGTAAAAGTAAGTAACGATAAGCTAAGCTAAAGGGCCAAAAAAAAAGAAAAAAAAGTTACCAAGTCTACGGTCTAAAGTTATAGGCTTTGACTTGGTCAAAGATCTAATTCTAACATTGAAATCCAACATCCATCCCCCTCTTTAGATGAAGTGTACAATAATCATTAAAAATAAAAAATTGAGGTGATATCTTTTTTTTTTTGGGGGGTTGCACAGAGATTCGAGGTTCGATAATTGAGGTGATATCTGGGTGGCAATTGCTACGGGTTTTGCCCATTTTGCAAGTCAAAGATCTCGACCTTTTAAACTATATATAACGTTGGCTTTTGGGAAGTCTTTGTCGTGCTTTCAGATATATAACGTTCGCTTTTGGGAAGTCTTTGTCGAGCTTTCAGGTGTTTGGGATTAATTATAAATCGATTAAATTAGTTTATAAATTTAAATTTAAATTTTAATTATTTGATAATTAAAATTTATAAAAATATTTATAAGTTAAAAAAATATTTATAAATCAAAAAAATAATAAACTATTATCATTAATTTTTTTATTTTGATACTTATAAATACAATTAAAATAAATTATTTTGACCAATAAAATTATATCTGCGCTCTTTTATATTTAACAAAAATTATAATTATACCACTTCTTATATCCACTATGATATTTTTACTATTTTATATAGTTTATAAGCACTCATTTTACCAAACAATTAAGTAATATTTATTAAAACATATAATAATTTATTTTTTAAAAAAGTTAAAATAGACTTATAAACTAAAAAGTTGTTTATAAATATTTAGTGCTTATAAACAGTATTTTTTAAACAATTCCAAATAGCCCCTTATTTCTATTTGTTTTATTTTGCATATAATATTTTTAAATAAAATAAAAAATTTTAATTAAATATTTAAATTTTATAAATAAAAATTTAATTTTTCTATATAAAAAATTAAATTATTATATATTATATCAAAAAGTTACCCCAACATTAGTTGGGGTAACCTAACATTTTTTAATCATGATTTACGTTTTGTGAAAGTTGAGTTGTGAGAGAATGCGAATTTTCTACACATTTGTTTTTGACCGTAGATTATACCTTAAATTTTTTTTAAAGACACAAGAAATTGTCAAGATGCAAGCTACTCTCATGAATTTCGGACCTTTATCGGGTTTTCCTTCTCCCTTCTCGATCTTTTTCAAAAGAAAAAAAAAAAAAAAAAAAAAAAAAAAAAAATCTAGGCAGATTGTTATATTGTCGACCCCAAATACATACACAAATTAAAATATATATTTCTTAATAAAAAAATAATAACGTAATTGTAAGAATATGAAAAGATATTTGTATAATATTAATACGAATTTGTTAATTCTATCAATATAGAAATATGTGTTTAATTGAGTAAAAGATTTTGTGATGGTGAGAGAATACGAGAACAGACTTAGTCCTCTGTTTCTCTCGGGCAGCTCAAGCCGTAGAGTTTATTTATTTTATCAATTTTTTTTATTTGATTTTATTTAATTGTATCTTCTTGTATATAAAAAAAAAAATCCCTTAGTTATCTTGATCGGAAAATGTAAATTTTGTAAATTAAGAAGAGAATGGGGTATAATAAAGAAATTAAATTGGAGTAGGAAAATTGTTTAAGAGGTAAAGCAAAGTGTGAATTTGGTGATCGGACATTGTCCTTTGAAAGTCTTATAAAATCATTCTCCAACATAACATCATGTTGTTTATTTCGTATAAGAAGTACTCACCATACAGCAAAGTTGCTCTCCTCCCACATGACCAGACATGCTGGAATCTGAGAAATAGCTAGTCATATGATGATGATTTTCACATGCTAGGGCAATGGATGGATGAGCTAATTGAAGAGCAGCTGCGAGAGGGGTCAGATTTTTTATTTTCCGTAAAAAATTTAATTATATTTATTTTGAAATCAATTCTAAATTATTTGTTAAAAAAAAAATTGATTTAGAACTATTTCTCCATCCCGCATAGTGCTGACGCGATTGATCAGACCCCCCAAAATATTTTTTGAAAGTATTCTATAAAAAAAATAATTATTTATTCGTAATCAGGTTGTAATTAGGTTGATGTTTGATTAAATGATATGAAAATTAAGAATGGGATTGAAATTTATATAAATTATTTGAATTAAAAAAAAATAGAATTGAAGTTTGAAAATAAAATTTTTAAAATATGGATTTTTTAAAATTCAAGTAAATCGTCGAGTTTTAATCCAAACTCATAGATGAAACCAACCAAAATTCTTCACTTTTTGTCGGATGAAACCCATCAACTGGTTGTTCTCTTTCTCTCTCTCTCTACTCTCTTATGTAAAACCCAAGCAGTAAGAAGAAGGAGCAGGAAAATGGGTCTATTGTCGAACGCGTTGTTCGAGCTACCAGAAAATAGCATACTTCCACCACTGAGTGTTGTTCGAGCTTCCGAAAAATAGCAAACTTCCATCGAGTGTTGAAACAGAGACATTTGAGCACTTGATGCAAGTGAAAACCCATCTAAAGGACACTCATTAAACCCAGCCGGGTTACGGTCAAAATTCTGAATTAAAGCCCTAATTTCCATCCATCCCCCAGATCACATGCCCTAGCTTCCTCTGTAAGATCCTGTTCAGCTCAACGACTCACCATCTCAAAACTAGGGTTAGATCACCCAAATTGAATAGGCAATTGTCAGTTGACAACACGGATACAACCCAACATAGTTCGCAATCGGGATAAAATAAAATTTTAAAACATTTTAATTGACATTTAGGAAATAAAATAATTTTAAAAGTAAAATTTTAATTTTAGAAAATAGAATAAAATTTTAAAAGTATTAATTTTAAAATATTTTTTATTAAGAATAAAATTGATATTTATATGATTCTGATTTTGAAAGATATATAATCAAACATTAACGATGAAATTGATATCTATTTCGAATCAAATAATTCCAATTCTAATTCCTAACCTTTTTTATTCCAATTTCTATTCAGAACCAAACAACACCTAAAATTTCACCCTATTCGGACTTTTATTTATTTATAAGAGTTGAATAGGGTTGTTTATAGAGACTTAAAATCTTTAAATGTTTAATTTATGTAACTAGTTGGCTAAATCATTTAATTTTTTTACATTCACCCTATCTAATTAGTTTATCGATCATGTCTCCACTTTCAGTCGAATAATAAGGAGACAGCCTAGGTAAGGGATGCCACAAGCTATTTACACATAAAATAGTTCATTTGCAGTCCTACCATTTAGCACTCTGAGATATAAGGCAGGTAAAGAACCACCAAATAATGTACTTGGTAAATAGGCAATCCATTCAAAATCAAAGTCATAAGTTACAACTTACAACACACTCGTACACCTGCGAGAAACCAGAATTGCACTTCCATTTCCAACATTTCGGGACCTTCCGCATAAATAACCGTTGCTTGAGTTGGGCAAAAGCCCAAATGAAAAAGGGATGAAACTGAAATTCTGAATATTTGCAAGTTTGACAACAGAATGTTGGCTCTATGGAATTACTAATTTCTTGCTAGTTGGGGCTTCCAATGCAAGAAAAGAAAATGTGGGAAGTGAAAAACCAAAGTTTGTAAAACCAGGTCAGAAGCTAGAATCTGGTTTTACAGGCCCAAGTGATCACCTACCATATACACTGGCTGGCGAGAAGTGGTGTTTCTCACTCCCAAAGTCATCATCTTCCACTTCACTTCTATCAATACCACTGCCGTGGTTATTCACACTAGGCTCAGAACTTGCAGTGCTGCTAGTGGCAAGAGGAGAGTCTGAAACACTAACGGTCCTGCTCTTTGCAGGTGCTGATCTCACGCTGTACATGGAGGAAGCTGGTATGTTGGTTATTAATGGGCGTAGATTACCTGACATGCTTCGCCTTATGTCCTGCAAATTTCAAAGATGATCAATAATTATGATTAAATAGTGCGTTATGGTGAACAAGGTCTCGCTTAATTATAAGGACAAGGAAGCATACCATGTGCCTCATAGCCATATCAAGTGATTTCTTTGATAGTGTTCTCCCAAAACCTGAGCTGTCTAGAGAGGAAGACCTTGAGGATGAACTATGATGGTCATCTTGCTTCGGAGGAGCCAGTTTCCTCATGTTTATTACTCTATCAACCATCTTAGTTCCAATCAGCACAGGGCTCACATTGTCATTACCATTAGAACGTCCTCGACTGGTAGGACGGGCAGAGCTACCACTGGAAGTGGAAACTGGAGCTCGTCCTCTTGTTGGAGAGCATGATTGACGTCTTGATCTTCCATTGGGGCAAGGCTCAACAGATGAAGATCGCGAACTTGGTGCCCCAGGCCTACCTCTAGAGGCTGAGGCTGGCCTTTCAGGCATTGTAGTCCTTAAATTTGGAGGTGTCTCAAGTGAAAAACCAGGCATCTCAGAGGGTTTCCAAGGCCTAGACTTCACCGTTGGAGAGATGCCACGTGAGGGGACAGGATTTTTTGAGGCAACTGGACCTGATCTTGTCACTGACTCTGAACGAACAGGAGGAGCAGATACACTAGGGGTCCTTGATGGTGTTGATGGTCTCCGAGTTGGTGTTGCTGGTCTTGAAGATGACTTAGTGGAAGCTGCTACTGAGGGTCTGCTAGTTGGTGTTGATGGACGTGCCACAGATCGTGTAGGAGTTGAAGATCTGGTGTGAGGTGCTGCAGGCTTTGTCGAAGGCAGGGTGGCTCGTGAAGTAGGAGTGGAAGGTCTCGATATTTTGGCCATTTCACTTGCAGTTAAAGTGGGACGTCCAGTCGGTGTTGCAGGTCTAGAGGCAGTTGAACCCCGTCCCCCACAGGATGAGGGCCGTCTAACTGAAGCATTCAAAGAATTGATTCCAGAGGGCACCAAGGGTTGTCTTGCTGACACCATAATCCTTGATGTAGGCTCCATCTGGGGATTTTCTAACTGCAATCACAAATAGGGCAAGCCATCAAAAATCATGGCAGTGCACTAATTCCATTAAAACCTAATTCGACAGCAAATATTTGTTGGAGATTGCTGGGTTGTGAAAGATCATGAAAGGTTATGGCAAAAGATCCCACCCAGTGGTTGTTTTCTTGTACTTCATGGACAATTTTGATGGCCATATTCAGCCGACTGATAAAGAATTTTCAATCTGGAAAGAAAGGGACAACAGCTGAAGAATGTGTTCCTTCACTAATATAAGCAAAAGTGCCTCATGAGTAGCTTAAGGTGATCAGTTTGTACATATCAGCCTTCCAGAAGGGCAATTGACAGGCCTGCATCCTTAAAGATGCTAATTGACCTGCCAATTGTGGCCTTATGGGTATACATCAAGGATGGACATGTACCCTTTCACCCAACCAGGGAGGGTCATTTTAGCAAATATCGCTAAAAATGATAGAAACAGTGTTAAAAGTCTTAGAAATGTCACTAAATGTCATATAATGCCTTTGAAAGTACCTCATTAAAATATTATCTGCTTCCAAAGATACCTTTGCCACCTCCACACTCTGCATGCTGTATTTTGCTCCCCTATTACAAATTTTTGGTTTTGCCATTGCTTCTAACAACCTAGAGTTTCTAAGAATCGGAATCTCTTAAGTGTATTATAATTGGCAATGAGGAAATTATCATCTACTAAGCTGCAATAGAAAAACAGGGTATGAAGCATCTAGAAAAGCATACAAGGTAATATTTACCTTAGATCTTATTGAAGAGGGATAAGCATAGGCATTTCCAGTCTGACCCATTACAGTTCTCCGGGATTCCATTTCCATTGAGGGATAAAGAGGGGTACCAGGTGGTGTAAGAAGCCTGAGTTCACATAAGTTTTCCAATTAAGACTAATTCAAATCACATATACCCATCTATTTATAAGTACATGGTGTGAAATTGCTTAAGCATTAAACATAAAGAGAAGAGGATCAAAATATCTACATACACCATATAGAGAAAATCAAATGTCTCATTCACTTTTGATAATTTCGGAGACAGCAGATTTCAAAATTTAAAATCAATTGAACGCCATAAGGTACCATAATTTCTAATTAAAATCGCAGCAAAAACAGCTCTCTCTCTCTCTCTCTCTCTCTCTCTCTCAGAAAAATGAAAATGAGAAGTAAAAATTACCAATCATAGTCGGATTTATTATTCTCGGAATTGAGAAATTCATCGATAGCTCTGCGACCAGCTGTCTTAAACATACTAAAATTACTCACAACTTTAGAACCTGCCCATCAACAATATCAAAGATCAATTTCCCAAACACTAAAATTTCAAAACTGATCAGAACAAAATGTGCCCTTCAACTACATCAAAAAGCTATTCAAGATTTTGGAAATTTTTGTGGATTATACGGGAAGAGAGAGAGAGAGAGAGAGAGTACCAAATGAAGGGTCAGCATCTGCAGAGTTGCGAAGAAGATTAGAATTATTGTTATTATTCTTTTCCTTCTCACGTCTTCTAAGTTCCATAAACAAGGCAAGATCTTCATCTTTCTCGTTCATCACCATTTTTTTTCCCTCAAAAAGACCACCGACTCTCTATCTCTGATTCTTTTAAACTTCGGTTCCTCAATAAATCAGAAACATAAAAAATGCGAAATCAGCTGACCTGAGCTCTCTCTCTCTCTAACTTGTCTCTGTCTTCTCCGAAACAGACGATTTGAAGATCAAAGACATCATCAATCAATAAATAAAAGTTTGGTTTTTAGTAGAATCGAATTATGGGTTTTATTAGTTGCGAAGAGACCAATGCAAGTGGTTTGAGAGAGAGAGAGAGAGAGAGAGAGAGAGGTGTCTGAAATGGGGAAGTTGGCTTAGGTTTCTTTGCATTTGAGTCGTGTCTGTACGCTTACTTGCAACTTTTCTAAAAATTGAATCTTTCAAATAAACAAAACAAACTGCGATGTCGCCTTGGATTCTTTGCTTTTCCGTATATGACTTCCAACAATATACATAATTTCCAATTTGCCATTCACCATTTTCGTTTTTCTTTTCTTTTCTAGGTGGGGAGACACGACCTCGCAGCTTTTAAAATCAATTTGTCTTGCCTTATTCTACATCCTTCGAAATCAATGGTCCTACTCCTACCTTCCCCACCATTAATAAATGAATAAATAATATTCTTCTTTTTATTTTTGGTGATTTAAATATTAAAATAAGTCAAAACACAAACATAAATAAAATACTATCATTTTTTTTAATAAATTTTTTTTATCACCAATCGATATTCAAATTTTATCTAATCAATTCGATTCAATTACAATAAAATTTATTAGGAAATTTGTTCTCATAAAATTTATTTTTCTATTTTTATGATTCGAACCCGACCCGAGGGCACACAATACCCTATCAATACACTTATGAACGTTTGATACTGACTTCATTAAAATTATAATTTAGATGCCTATAAAACTCTTATTTATTATTTGACCCAAGAGCTTTTAAATACATTATTATATACAAATACTCATAAGATAAGATTTGCCAAGCTTGACTTTAAAGTGCGTAGAAGTAAAACGTTATGAAAATAACTAAATTCATTAAGTTATCCACGTATGAATTGATTAAATTTAAAAAATGTAGAGTTCCCTTGCGATATATGGTGAGTAGGTGAGGTGGGTTCATCAGTTTTATCCAACATTCCCCTGATTTTCTAAGGAGAGGGCAAATTTGTAGATATAAATGGAAACGTGGGCATTCTTAAGAAAGAAAGGAAAAAAATAAAAAATAAAAAGACATCCTATTCCAGAAGCACATGGCCCTGAGAAAACGCCGAGAGAGCGAGACGTTATAAATCTTAATTGCTGAGAAGAGAGAGAGAGAGAGAGAGATAGAGGAGAGAGAGAGAGGGAGAGGGAGAGAGGAATTCGAACTTGGGTTTGTAAGAAAATTTAAAAATAAATAAATAAATAAAAAGCAAGCTGGTAAATGGATTTAATATGGAGTGTTGGATTCCTCGATATACTCAGTCAGGTTCAGCTAATCTGACGGCAATAATTGGTCAAGCAGGTCTCAGATTCCCATTTTTTTTTAATTTAAAATTTAAAATTTAATTCTAGTCGGTCGCAGGCCTCGGCAATTGTGTGGAATTCAAAATTTGCTGCACAAAGCTTTCTGTGCGGTCTCTCAGTGATGACCAGACAAGCCCACTAGGCTATTTCCAACGGTGTGCGTACGAACCTTTAAAACTTAGAATGGCACAGCACCCTCATATAATTCTATAATTATAGATTAAACCTTATATTAATTATATAATTAACGAAACATTTCTTTTCTAATAGATTTGCAATTGACCACCTTTTTTTTTTAAAAAAAAAGGTGGGATCTCTCATTTCACGTCAAATTTGTGTGTATGCAAGTAAAGTAAAGAATATAATAACAATTTTAATTAATGAATTCTCCAAATCATGAATCCCAAACATGACTCCACCTTATTCAATTCCCCTGCCTTGCTTTTCTTTTTTTCCCCTCTCTCTCTCTCTCTTCTTTTTTGACGTTGGCCTTTCAATTTTCTAGGACAAATACATAATCTTGACCTAAAAGCCTAGAGGTTGTAGATTCTAATACGAAGTTAAGGATATCACGAGACATTGATTCTGCACTCCCCATTCTTTTATATATATATATATCAATCCAATTAAAATTTGCACCTAAAATTTTGGCCGTGATTGTGGTCACATGATAACAACTCTGTTCATACAACTATAGAATAAAATTATATATTCGTACACCCACCAACCTACCAATTTTCCCTCGACATTGAAAATTTTACTATTCTTAGGCATATACTAATTTACCCAAATTATATATCTATTCATGTGGTTCACAACATAAATTAATCTTATAATATAATGGATAATACCACGTCATGATTTGATTTTTTTTTATAAACCACCGATATTCGATAATCATATTAAATTCAACTAAATCTGATTTAAATTAGATTAAATTTTTAAGAGATAAAACTCTCTTTACATTTATTTTCTTTTTAAAGGGTATCAATGCTCCCCTAGTGGACGAACTACACATTAATCATGCAATTCACATCATGACATATAAATGATTTCTAGAGTAAAGCCAACTCTTGGTAAAAATAAATAAATAAATAAATAAATGAAAAAATGAAAAAAAAAAAAAAAAAAAAAAACGCCTTTGGCGCCAACAGTGACATTTTATGTTGGGTGTGAATGTGATGAAGTGATAAAATACCCAAATCATCTCGCTTTTGCACCGTTTCCATGTACCGAAGTACCTGTGGCCGCAATCAGCATTTTGATTGCTCCCTTCTGTTCCAATAATATTTCAGGCTTGAGTTCAGTACCAAAACATACAGCAGTTGGGTCCCTCTTCTCGAGAAAGATGATGAAAATTTTAGTTTGACGTTTCGTCTTGTTGCAAAGCCTGACCACCTTGCACATGCCGCACGTGGTTGACACTCTAAAATGGCTCAAAAGGTTCTGAAGAATCTTTCATCATGCATTGAACATGATTGATTTCAAGGTTTATTTAGTCTCTCGGTGGACTGAGACAGGATGTAACGCAATGCCCTACAAAAGCACATGCCTGCAGGAGTATAAATATCAAGGCAAATGAACTTGCTACCATGACACTGGCCCAAACTTGCCAGTCCTCAACCATTAGAGCCTACGAAGCATGTGGAGTGGGGCTCGAGTGGGTTACACTCAGATCTTCAAGTACAAGTTCACTAAAATCAACCTCATGCAACAATGTTAAGATAGATCAAATGGATCAAATTTTACCATATTGACCAATTAAATCAAATCATCTACATGTTCTGATGAATTTAAACAAATACTTAATTAAGAATTGAAAAACATATGTTAATATATATTGCCACTTAAAATTTATTCCAACATATTTCATCTCATCCATCCTGAAAACAAACTATATGTTCAATACCATAATCAAATGGACAAATCCTGTAACACAACTCCCAGATGGCAATGTGAACCTAGAATGAAGGACATCGGATTGGAAGTTTTGGCCATCTATGGTCATGTCCACAATGTATCTTGTCCCCTGAGGATCCTTCCCACTACACAAACCAATATTGAACTTGATGTCAGCAACATTGAAACTAGAGGCTGCTATTTCAGAGAAGTGGCCTAATTTCCCTTAGTTGATTTCAATTTAGAAGTCCAGGCAACTAGGGCTGAAACTTGAATAAAGGACGAAGAGAATGTACAAATTACAATATTTGATTGATCTCTGAAAGCAATGGCATATCAGGCATCATCAGCATCGCTTTCACCAACCTGAACCTCTGGAGTGACCAAGTAGTTGCTTCCATCAGGACCCAGAATCTTAAACCTGCTCAAAGATATTCAGAATGTAACCATTATCACAAATTTCCAAAGCCGCCAAACAGGAGAAAGTGAAGATGTACCTTTCAAGAATGAATTTTCCTTCCTTATACTTCTGATTCTTCTCATATGCAATCTCCTGATGTGGAGAGGGAAAAAAAAAGAAGCAGATGGCAATTAGTAACTATATAATGTACGATATAAAGTAAAGTGAAGAACAATTTACAGAGGTCTTACATATTTCCACCCCAAAATTTCGCCACAGCCGACACAGAATAGGTCAACAACAGTGTGCATTCCAGTCATCATCATTCGTTCTTCTTTCTCCCCAACTGTGACATTGACACTGCCTTGCATTGGAGAACCACCAAGTCATAGAAAAATCCAAAAGCTTAGATAACACAACCACAAAGTGCAAGCTAGCAACAGCATGCTAAACAACACTGTCACTAGTGTCCAATAGATGAAAACAGAATAGTTTTATCTCTTTGGACAATGTGCTAGTAATGGATATTTTGTCTGCAGAGCTTGGGAAGTTAAACATTGGTCTCCACAAGGCATCACAATTAAGTCAAGTAATGTCATAGATTCATAGCTTTTAAATAACACAATAATCATCCAGCAGCCATCTAGACAAAAAAACATAACTTTTGGATAACACAATAAGTCAGTAACCAAGTAAAGAGCACTTACACCTTATCGAGGAGGTAAGCTTTCCCATGTCGGCAGTGAAATGTCTGAAAAGTGACAGGACATTTAGTGATGATTGCCTCCAAAAGCATAGCTCATATGCATGAATCAATCACCAGATACAAAGGAAAAAAGATTCATTCTTTATTCACTATTTTTCCTATTTCACCGGAACTTATCTGTACAACAATTAGCATGTACTGGAAAACAACCTTTAAAGAGAAGGCAGCAATGCATTAAACCAACTTTCTGGAGCCTCAGGTTTTACTGCTGGAAGAGTTTACAGGCAAAAGAAAGAAATAAGAAAGAACCATTGGATGAGTCCTTTCAGATTGGCAGAAAACATAGGCCAACCTCTGGCAGTGATATCAAAACTTCTGAGTAAGATAACATTATCCCTAGATGAAAAGTTGCAAAATATATCCAACTTAGAGAAAGCCATTCAAATAACACATCTTAGCTGGCACACAAACCAAACTGGTGCTTTTTTTTTTTAATGTTGCTGGGTAAACTTTTATACAAAATATGCTGAGTAGTTGTCATGTTATTTCAATACAGCACTATGTTGATCACTTTGAGTGGGATCCTTTTGCAGGAACAATTAACTTAATCCTGATTATCACCTTCCGTCCACAATTCAAACACAAAGGCATGCTGATATCCACTTAATTTAAACAAAGCTTGAATGTGAAGACTTAAACAAAGGAAAAATATTCAGTTAATGCAAGTACCAGGTAAGATAAGCAACTTCCAACCCCCCCCCCCCCCAAAAAAAACCTGCCATTAAGGAGAGTAAGGAAATGATGAAATGAAACTAAAGTGAGCACCTATCTGAATATGTAAAGAAGCATCTTAGAACCCCAAAGTTAATATCATTGACTGATTTGACTTCATCCCCTTCTTCTCTTAACTAGAAATGCACTTGGCAATAACACTCTAGTCCAATGGATACATGATGATGTTAAGTTGTCCAGGTTCCTAGCGACACAAGAAACAGCATTTGCTTTTCTGAAGGGTCTAAATGACAGCATTCTGGTCCTCAACAGGTGCAGGGAAGCCAAGACATCTATTAAGAATGAGAGAGAGAATCCCAGGGGTCGACTTGATTCTGAGAGCTGAATGTATGCTATAGTTGGATCACACCTTGACATGATAGTTTCTGTCAAGTCATGGGATGATTAACTATCTTGTTGACACCTTAACAAGAATTATTGTAACATAGTGCAGACCAAGGGGGGAAAAAAAGGAACCTCATTAAGTACAGGCAAGTTGCCAAATCATGAGATAATTAAAAAATAAGAAACTTGGTCAAATGGGTCTTACATGTTTTATAAGGATCTAAGGTTAGCAAACTAGAATGCGATTTTGTGAATCATTACTAAATTGGCATCAAAAGTTGGCACTGAAATGAATTCTAGTAATTTTTTCTTTGGCACCAGAACTCTAACCTCAAGGCTGATCCAACTACTTGATGGCCAAGTATTCTGATCCTACTTAACCTAGACCTTCTGAACAACACATGCCACCCGCTTTTCAATAAGAAACATCACAATGCCAGTCAAACAATGGCCAGACTTTGAAATTCTCTAGACATGTGTTGGTGTCCTTACCGCAGAGTATGCACTCGCACACCGACAATTAACATTTAGTTCAGATATTGAAGGATCAAATACAAACAGACAAAAATCGAGATGTGAACAAGAAACTTGTAATGGAAGATATCACTATAAACATGATAGACGAACAGATTTCAACCCTTTAGTCTTTCTTTTTCCTTTTTGTTTACAAATCAAAATCTCGAGAGAATTTTTCACCTAAATCCGATTACCGGGCAATGCCCAAATTCATGATCACGGCAACAACACCCAGAATCATAACCCTCTAAAATCTTTCATATACATCATCAATCAAGAAGACACAGAAACAAGACACAAGATTAGATAGGAATGTTGACAAAATTTCTCACATCCATTTTCAAGATTGAAGAAATGGGGTTTTCGGACACAATGTGGCATCAAATAAAGCAGAGAGAGAGAGAATGACAGACCCTGGAAATAACGTCCTCAGCAACAGCAAGATGTGTTTCGCAGTGTTTGCAGCTATAGATCCTGCCTTCAAGATTGATCAAGAAAAGCCGACCCATCTCACCAACCCCCACCCAAAATCAGATTCTCGCGCTTCTCTCCGTTCTTTATTTCTTTCTTTCTTCAAATCTAACAATAAAAAGCCATATAAGATAAAACCAAACAAGACCCAGAATAAAAATATCAAAAATGGAATGCACAGAATCGATTTGAAACAATCGGTTAATCGAGATAAACAACACAATGCCACAACTAAACAACTGCACCGCACAAGAAACAAGAGAAAACCCAAATGCGTTATTATGGGTGTGGCCTGTGGCGCGCCGCGTCCATGAACATGAGTGAGAGAGAGAGAGAGAGAGAGAGTAGATAACCAGAGTCTAGACTTACCCAACAGTTAACACGAAGAAACCATGGCATTAGAGGAAAAGGTAACCCCATATATATAAATAGTACAAGAGGTCTGTCTGGGAAATCCGATCAATGAGATTTCCACGCCTCTTCCTGATTTTATAGCGTACTATTACAGACCATTTCATTTCCTACCTGCTATCCTTTTTGTTTTTCTTATTCTTTTTTTTTTTAAAAAAAAAAAAAACATATAGCTGTTTAAACAAAAATTTCAGTTTTATGGTAACTCCCAATACGCATGCATACATACACGTACGTACGTATATATGCATGTATATATATATATATATTATCCTCGAAGCGAAAATAACTCTATACAGTATAATGTTGGATTAATACAATGATAATGACCAATTTGGCGTGTACCCATTAATAAATAAAGAACATAAATAATTCATAAATTACGTCCACTAAATTAAAAAAATTACAAATTTAATTTATTTATTAATTAGATTGAAAAACTTTATGAGATATAAATACTAATAATTAAAAAAAATTATAAATTTCAGGTGTACATTTATTTATTGATTAGATAGGGAAAAATTTATGAGATATAAATACTAATAATTGAATTTAGATTGGAGGTGCATGCTTTTTCCTTCCTTTTTTTTTTTTTACATGGTAAAAGTTGGAACTCGAAATTTCTAAAGGTAAGAAAATGTGTCATTTGAACCATATCACCTTTTTATTGTTTGACTTTGAATTGTTATTTTCCTTGTTCATTTAATTCATTAACTTGGAATTGGAACCCACTTGGACGGGAATTTGATGTAGTGTCTTGAGTTGCTATTTATTATTAGTAAGTTCTTTGCAATTTGCCAATGTTTAGCATTTTGTTGTGAATAAACTATACAGTAAAGGGGGTAACAGGACTTGATTCCTTCTATCCTGCCGAGCACTTCAAGGGTCCGAGCCAACCTGACCCCAAATATTGAGCTAGAAGGCTTATGTTAAGACTTAGATTTGGACCTCCTCATCTGACTAGAGCACACAGAGCATAATAGAAATGATGGTGCCTTCACACAGCTAATACATTTAGATACAAATGGATAGTCGACCTGTGTTATATTTTTTAATTAAATTTTAGATTTGAAATTTAAAAATGAAAAAGATGACATTAGGAAAGCTTCTCTTTTAATTACGTTTGACAATACTAAATCTAAATTAATCAAAATATGATTTCAAATATCAGTTTGATTATTATAAAAAAAAAAATTTAATACCTCTACATAGACGGTCACGTGGGTATTAGGGGGCTCGTATCAAATTCGGGCAGGGCTAATTGGGCCAAATATAAGTATGTAGTGTTCAAAGCTGATTTGGCCCAAAACTAAGCCTTCCTATTTTGTTCCAGGCTTATTGTTTGGATGGTTGAGCCGGGTCGGATTGGGATTTCAACACAATATTGGGCACGTGGAGTTTTGTAAGAAAGAATCTCAAATATATAATAGTTTAACTGTAACCCAATTAGGTTTACCACTCAATGGACACGATTTGTTGGGTCAGCCACCATGGCCCATAAAGATTAAAAAACAGTTCATTTTCCCTTAACAGATTTCAAAATTTTACATATTCATTTCTGATTTCCATAATATTATATGTCAAGCCTATTTTATAATCATGAAATCTTGATTGAATTTCGATTAGAGGAATTCATTTTGAGAGTATATCACAAGATGGGGGGAGGGATTACCAGATTATGGAAACTGGGAGTGGCAGTGGCAATACTGGGGATATTGTTGAAAGGAAGAACATCCTTAGTACGATGGGACAAGGAGGAATTGGTGGAGATGTTCCGAGGAGTTTCGGATCGATTAGAGATTTGGGCAATGCCTGTCTACGTTATGCTTCACACAATAACCCTAGCACTCTTGCCTTCCTTACGCTGTCTTCTTCGAGGCTGGTGCTTCTCTTCTCTTTGGCTTCTTCAATGCCGTCCTCTGTGTCTTCTCCGCTAAAGTTCTTGGTGCTTCTCTTTCTTTCTGGATCGGCAGGTATCTCTCTCTCTCTCAATCAATTATTAGATTAGGCAATACCCATTTATTATTTGTAGGATTTCTGGCTTTAATATTCCTAAATTTCTTTGTCCCCAAATGCTGTAGCGAAGGGGGCAGCTGCCCCCTAAAATTTTAAGGGAAGAAATGTGATATTTATGATATCGAAACTTATCAAAAATAAAAAAATAAAAATTATAATCTCAAATGCTATTTGCCCGCCAAAAATTATAAACCGGGTCCTCATCAAAAACCAGTAGTTTGACCCTAGCAAACATAGGTTTCCGTAAGAATTTCTTAGAATTATCTGGCAATCGCAAGAAAATGAGAAGACTGTAATTAAGCAGCATTTGATAATATTCTCAATGTTGGCTTCATCTTTCAAGGTTAAAAACATATTCATGATCAGACAAAAATTGCTTCCTTTCAGAAATTATTAGCCAACTCATGCAACTATATTAGTGATCGAAAAAACAAAAACATTAACATGAACAAGCTTAAGCTGCATATGGTTATGGGGTCAATAACAAATATGCATAAGACAGAGACTAATGAGCTTGAACCCCCCAACAAAGCTTGCTGCACCAAACCGTAGCTTGTTGAAGACAACAAGAAACCATGGATGCTGTAGTTTTCGGATGCTTCAATTTCATGTAGGATTATGTCTTCTTCTTTTTGGGCATTTGAAGATGAAACTCTGCTCTTGGTGACAATACCTTTGCTCCTATATGCATGTTTTTTCTTTCCTCAACAAACTTGTTTCATGTGTGAATATGATCATATTGGTTTTGAACCTGGAAAATCTACAGAATTCATAATTGGTCCATGACTTGTTTACGCTTGGTGACACTTGACGTTGGTCTAAAGAAGGAAAGGGTCTTTTCAAGTGCTCCTCCATTGAGTTCCTAGTCTGTCCTTTTGCTTGAATATGCTTGCCCTTCTTTTCATAGCCACCTCAAGTCTGTTTATAACTCTTTATTTTATTTTTCCCTTAAAAGATTACCACTGCAAGTATTTTGGTTCTCATTTCCTGACCCTTTTTGCCGGACACCTTATCATACATACACCACAAAGTGCATTAATGCTTTTGGTATATTCCACTGAAAACTTAATGCAGGCACATAACTGAAATAAATTAGTGGACTTCATGGACTGAACATTGATGCAAGATGATCTCTTCAGTTCTATGTAATGGTCTTATATTCTACACCCAATAGCTATATACTCTAGTACAATGTGCATCTTAGTAGGGTGGCCCTTCCTTGAATTAATCCTAGGCGAATCTGCCAATGTGACTATGGTAAGTAACGTGCGGTTGTGTTAAAGCATCAAACCACAAACTACAGCCATGCAAAAACGCAACACTAGAAGAATAATGCACCAAGGAAATTTACCCGAAAATGCTTCATATTAATTTCGAATGGAGACTATTAATTTTTGCTAGAGAAGTGCAAAGCCTGACTATATTAATTTTTCCCCCACTGTCAATCATCTGACACTATTTTCTCCATTCTTCTTTTGAAGAGATTTATATCAAGATACATGATTTTTTTGGTTACATAAGGATTTGAACCTGGACCACCGGGTCGGGGGAGAGGAGTTGTGACAATTATGTCATGTCAAAATACATGATCTTGGTGCTTAATTATCCGGCAAGGTGGGTCAATGAAACCTAAGCTCACAAATCACCATATGCAGTTGTCTCTAGAATGAACAATTTCAGAAAGTTTTGATGTAGAACATAACACGTGTTTACCACTGCTTTATATTTCCAGTTACTAAAGAAGGCTATCCTATAGATAAGCTGCACACACAAACTGCTTAGAAGACATGGGTAATCAAAGATAGTGTGCTTCACACACATCTAATATAATATCCAGTTTAAAATATGGTTTTCTACTTTTTCTTCACCATCAGCCAGCAAACTACATCAAAGACAGGGTGACAGCAACAAAAGGCAAATAAAGGTTAGTACTGATCGAAGATTAAAATATCAAGAAGCACAAGTTTTTTAGTACAACTTACAGGACCAAAAGATCTTGAATCAGTGGTATTAGCTAAATTCTCTCCTTCAACCCTACAATGCCCTTCCGGAATCCTCACAGCATCATATAAATAAGTAGGTGCGAACCACTCACCAGCCAAGCCAGTTATTCTCTTTATATGCTTCTCCTTGTGATTAGTTGGAGAACTGCAAAAATGCCAACAAATGCAACATATTATTTGACCTTTGACACAAGTGTATTTCAAGTGGTGAACTGTTGGTCCCTCTAAAAGATTGAGTAGCCTACAACTCAAACAAACACCGAAAAAGAAGAGCCACTACATGAAGCATATGAACAGAGACACAGATGGCGCAAAAGCAAATCCATAAAGTCGTGCAGAAGAGAGATCATTTTACAATCATCTTGACCAAACCTGCAGCAAAAAAAGAAAGACTTACCAAAATACTACCACATCACCACGCTTAAACTTGTAATGTTCAAGACAATTTCTCCACCAAAACATGGCCATCTACACCAGAAGCAGAACTCAAGAATTAAACTGGGTTTTCAAAAGAAATAC